>JARQZK010004468.1:122500-193021 GCA_030704885.1 Cynegetis impunctata | reverse complement strand
GCTGTAATTTTCTGGAAATACCTTGTTTTAAATTGTTTGATTAAAAAAAACAAAATTATGAGAACAAATTATTTTTATTAACAGATAAAATAAATAAAATACGAAAGTAAAATCAGAAATAATAACAGAAGACATAACAAATAAAAAGATCTCACTCTGAGTTCAATATGGATAAACCATGAGATAATAAAAATCACTATAAATGCACAAAAATAAATAGAAGAAGACATATTTCTAACAAGAAAAATAACTAATAAGAAAGTATATAAATATACAGAAATAAAAACTCAACTAAAAAATAAACTCTTGTTAGGATATATTAAGAACATTATAGTAAACAACATTTTCATCATCCACATTAAGTTTTGAGATTCAGTGCATGCAAAGAACTGAAGGCACAAAATTAGACACAATTAGAGCTGCCTACCAAACATTTTGAATGCATTGAAGCATCACATGTTCTTGTATTCAGCCTATTTCGGTTTTTATCGGATTTATCTGTGAAAAAATCCTTTCTTTTTTTTGAATATATAGGCAACCACTGCAACCAGCGTATTATTGTTCGTTGCCTACTCCACTGAAAGAGTAGCTATCGAAAAATCGAACGCTGTTCTTTGAGACCTTCAAAATGTACTAAAATATAGCTAATTATCGGTTTGTTGTACTAACGTATTTTTGCAATGCAAATGTACCAGATTTAGTACAAATGTACTATCATTCCCAACGCTGAACAAGAGACTAACTTTATTGAGGAAGTTACAAGAACTAACTTAACCTAAAAGCTTACTTAAATAGATAATAGATGGCGTTAGAGGTAACATTATATATTTTTGATATAACTCTAACACCCCCACTTATCAAAAAAATCTTAACCCTAAGTCTAACAAAAAATGACTGTGCTTAACATTTCCTAAACTTTTAGTCAAAATATCAGCAACCATCTTGTCGATACTTAAATAATCAATTTTAACAATTCCATTTTGAACATTTTCCTTAAAAAAGTGATGCCTATATCTATATGTTTTGTTCTTTCATGAAATACAGGGTTGTAACATAGCTTATTGGCTCCCTGATTATCATTAAAGATAGTAACACATTTAACTTTACCATGAATCTCAATTAAAAGATTCCGCAAGTAAATAGCTTCTTTAGAAGCATCGCTAATAGCCATGTATTCAGCTTCTGTACTGGATAGCGCAACTGTTCTCTGTTTACAACTTTTCCAGGAGATTGCACCACCCGACATTTTAAATACATACCCTGTGTAAGATTTCCTATCAATCTTATCAGACCCCCAATCAGAATCTACAAATCCCTCTAAATCTAAGTTTTTATCTTTTGAAAAAGTTAACTTAAGATTCTTGGTACCTTTCAAATATCTCAATATTCTTTTGACACATTGCCAATGATTTTCTGAGTAATTATTATTGAACTGACTCAAATAATTAACTGAATACGTTATATCTGTCCTAGTTAACACGGATAAGTACATTAGACTCCCTATAAGTCTTTGATAAGGTAATTTACTTGAATTTGTATCAGAAATCTTCAATTTTTCAGCGTCCAGCTTGGAATCCAAAGGAGTACTAGCAACTTTACAATTTTCCATACCAAAAAGTTTTAAAACTTTGTTAATGAACTCTTCCTGGTCCAACATAATACTATCGTTAGAGTTCCTAGTTATACGAACCCCTAAACATTGTTTAGCTTCTCCTAAATCTTTTATGTTGAATTCTTGGCTCAAGCTTGATTTCACATTTTCAAGTTCCCTATCATTATTTGAAAATGCGTTTGTCTTACTTTTGGTTTGTGTTTTACCATTTTAATGACAGTTTAGTGAATGTGACTTTTAAATTGCATAATACAGTTTTAATTTTAGATTTAACTGGTAAAAATGTGGAACATATTTTCACCAATAAACTTGATTGATTGATTGACACTAAATATCCTATGGATATCTTCAATTCTATAACATACATAATGAGAAGAGAAAATGATTGCAAATCTTGTTATATTAGTTGCAAATATTAATATCTTTCAGAAATGTTTGGAAAACTAGTATACATTTTTTGATAATATTTTCATATTGTCCTTTGCTTGAATAATTCTGTTATCAATTTTTAATGGATTTCTCTATTTTAGAAGAAGATGGCCATATTATGGTTTTATCTGGGAAGACTGGAGATGTGATAAAGAAAATTTCTATTGGTGCTAGAACTTTTTACATGCCCCAAATTTTACACAAAAATGTTGATGACTATATTGTTTTTGGTAGTGGGGGTCCTGCAACCCCTGGAAACTTAAGTGTTGCAGAGTTGAAGACATTCTTGCTTAATACTTCTTCTTATGTGAGTATGGCGTAATTTAGTTCTGTAAAATAAAAAACATAATGTTTGTGCTAACAATAAGGCAACTTTCGTGTCTTTTTAGTCATATTTTCCCGAATATATTAGACTAAATTTTAATGTACTGTATCGAAAGAAAACAGTCAGGAGCGTCTAACATACATATATATATATATATATATATATATATATATATATATAAATATATAATATATATATATATATATATATATATATATATATATATATATATATATATATATATATATATATATATATATAATATATATATAAATATAGTATATATATATATATATATATATACAGGGTGTTTCTGAATTGATGCGAAAGATTTCAATGGGTGATTCTTCAGCAAAAATTAAGGGGGGTCTTTCATATAACTTTTTGTTCAACACCCTTTTCCCTCCAAGTTACAGCCCTTTGAAATTAGGTGAAAAAAAATTGTTTTTATTCAATACATCCACTTAGGAAAAAACTAGAGGAATGAAATTTGGCAGATAACTGCTGCTAATAAAATGGCAGTTTTTGAGTGTTTTTGTTATACTAAAATGTTTGCACAAGGGGCTGAAAAAAATAAAATAGTGCTCAGACTCTTCTCATAAATTCACAGAGAGGTTATCATTTATTTAAAAAAAAAAAACAAGTAAGCTGCTGTCAAATGAAGTCATATGACAAATAGTTTTATTGTCCTGATTTTTTCTAATTTCTAGAAAGTTTTATAATGACTTCAAACATTTTTCACAACTAAATAAAACTTTATTGAAAGAATGGCATTTTTTTATTTAGTTGACGAATATTGCAAATTAGATCGGATTGAACAATAATTGTACTACTAATAACAATTAACAAATTATTTGACATTTGACAGCAGCTTACTTGTTTTTTTTAAATAAATGATAACCTGTGAATTTATGGGAAAATAGTCTGAGCACTATTTTATTTTTTTGTGATCAAACTAACAACTTTATGATTAAAAGTCAGGACATAAAAAAGTTGCAGATCGAGTCTGTCTTTTCGAATATATTTTTTAAAAAGGAAAATATAGGCGCATTAAAAAGTTCTGATATTCTGAATATTATAGGGGTTGTTTTTTTCAGCCCCTTGCGATTACATTCAAGGGTAACAAAAACACTCAATAACTGCCATTTCATTAGCAGCAGTTATCTGCCAAATTTCATTCTTCCAAAGTGGATGTATTGAATAAAATCAATTTTTTTCACCTAATTTCAAAGGGCTGTAACTTAAAGGGAAAAGGGCGTTGAACAAAAAGTTATATGAAAGACCCCCCTTAATTTTTGCTAAAGAATCACCCATTGAAATCTTTCGCATCAATTTAGAAATACCCTGTATATGTATATATATATATATATATATATATATATATATATATATATATATATATATATATATATATATATATATATATATATATATATATATATATATATATATATATATATAAATATATATATATATACCTATATATATATATATATATATATATATATATATACCTATATATACCTATATATATATATATATATATATATATATATAGATATAGATATCTATATATATATATATATATATATATATATATATATATATATACATATATATGTATATGTAGGTATATACAGGCAGATGAAGATCTTTTAGAAGAGGAGTTACGGTTTCAGCAGGACGGAGCTTCTCCGCACTTTGCAGCTCAGGTGAGACAGTACCTGAATGGTAGGTTTCCTGGACGTTGGATAGGCCGAAGGGGCCCAGTGGAGTGGCCTGCGCGATCGCCGGATCTAACACCGCTAGATTTTTTTCTCTGGGGCCACTGAAATCACGTGTTTATAAAACCAGAGTTGCAGATTTAGACGACCTTAGAGCACGAATTGTGGCTGAATGTCGTAACATTACTCCATAAATGCTACAGCATGAAGGAAATAATTTTGATGAACGATTGTATCGCTGCATGCAATCTAATGGCGAGCACTTTGAGCATTTGCAGTAAATTTTTCCTAATACTGTTTGTTAAAAATATTTTTTTTTCAATAGAAATTAAATTATCGATCAATGATCGGTAACATAATTCCTTAAAAAAGAGCCTGTAACCTCATGAATATTCACTGTATAGAACCCAAACTGCAGGTTCATACTAATTTGAATCCATACATACATTTGTGCTACAAAACTACCCACTTTCCCTATTCAAATTCCTGATGGGGTTGCAACCCTCTCCAGGGAAACAAGCTTTGTATCCCAGATCATGCCCCCCTGTCATCAAAAATCGACCTGTCTGAGTGTTTTCACAAATTCTGATTTGTTGTTGAGTTATTGAGGGTGGACACTTTTGAATGAGACAACCTGTATATATATATATATATATATATATATATATATATTATATATATATATATATATATATATATATATATATATATATATATATATATATATATATATATATATATATATAGATATATATATATATATATATATATAATATATATATATATATATATATATATATATATATATATATATATAATATATATATATATATATATATATATAAATATATATATAATATATATATATATATTATATATATATATATAATATATATATATATATATATATATATATTTTTTTTTTTTTTTTTTGGGAGTTCAATAAGATTTGATTTTTACCTTTTGGGTGTAAGTTAATTGCAAAAAAAATGTAGGCAACTAATCAAAAGAAGACTGATAATTTTTGGAGTATATTTTTTTTAAAAAGGTGCAGATATTGTCTCAGATATTTTACACACCATATTTTTCTACTATTCTGGTAAAATTTTGGAATTCTGAGGTCCAAAAGGGGGGAAATTTCCCTTACTGAATCAGCTATGACAAAAGTTAAATTTCTAGGATAAAATGAGGACCATATTTCGAGATGATTACAGTGGAGTGATTATCCAATCGATACTTGTGGACATCACAGGAGACGAAATCCCAGACATAATCACAGCTATGTATAATTCCACAGTGGTAGCCTTCAATGGGAAAAACTTTAGCCAAATCTGGAATTTTACTATAGAAAAATCTCGGACCAACTGCGTCCCAATCCCAGGCTTTTTTAATTTCGATAATGTAACCGATTTTTTCATCACCTATGAAACCTACGACAATATAATGAAGTACAATTATACTCAAGTAAGTAATGAGGTTTATATGAAATATTGAATATAATAAACTGTTGATATTTTCAGACATATATTTTGGATGGTGCTAGTGGAAAGCCAATTTATGAAAAACCTATCAGTGATATCGTCGGATCTCAAATTGGAGATGTGTCTCTTAGTATGGAGTTATACGGGTATGATATGTTCATGTTCTGGACCTCGGAGTGCAAAAGTACGGATGTATTCAAGAACATTGATTTTTCACTTAAAGGTAATACTTGGTACTGAAGTTTTTCAAAATTTATATATTATTTAACTATCGTTCGTTCTCTTGCGCAATTTCAAGAATTTAGACCAATAAAATCTTTTATATTCTACTGCAACCAAAATCATTTTCAGCTGGGCTCTCTTCTTTACTCAACGAACTCCATTATCAGCCCTAGAAAATAGATCCACTGTGTGATCTACGATCTACCTCCCCGACGACAATAATTGTTGTCTAGGGGCAGGGCCGTATTAACCCTGTCAGGGTCCCTAGGCAACAAACCTGTCCGGGCCCCCAGGTCTTTCAAGTTGATAAAGGGATGAACTCGGAAGGTAATGGCAAACCACCGAGAAGTATTCTGCCTAGTAAAGCCTCTCTATAAAGACGTTCGGAACCGTCGTAAAACTGTAGGTCCCTTCTATTCGTGTATCACTGTATCACGCACAGCACGTTTACTTGTAGAGAGGTCGCCTATGCCCGAAACCGGGTATGGCACCGGAAGAAGAAAGGGATGAAAGTATTTCCAGATGATCGACTCCAGGTATCGTGTTGTACTTCAAATTCTTATGTGGTATTGCAACAACATGGTTACTTTGACTTGATGCTGCAGCATTACCTTACCTGAATCGTTAGCTTTATTGAAATGGTCTTAATGAATAGGTTATAGATAAGTGATGAATCCAGGTTGCATGATGGGTTAGGAAAGATAAATGAGACGGACGCGGTTATTTTCAATTTAATCTTGTTAAAAGCAATAAAATACAATAAACGAAAGAGAACAGTTTTGTGAAGTACAAATTGGAAAAAGTCAACTTCCAAGATATTTATTGGTTTTGTACAGTACAGTAAGTTTAAATATTAACTTTTCCAACTTTTTCATAAACAAAATCGTTTAAAACATCTTGGAAGTTTACCTTTTCTAATACATCATTTTCAATGGTCATTATCGACAATGAATTCAAACAGTTCTGATACATTGTGAACGAAGACAGTTTATTAGTTCTTCTACTCGATACTAGATGGTTCTGTATGTATGAAGTATTTCATCAATTGACAACATGCGTCGAAAGAAATTAATAATATTGTTGAGGAATTTCATACAAATTTTCAAATAAAATTTTCATTCGATGAATTTTTTTTTCTTGGTGCGGGCATGTGCCCTTCGTCGATGCGGGGCCCCTAGGCAGTTGCCTACTCTGCCTAATGGTTAACACGTTGACCCCGGCTGTATATAAAAAAAATCGATCACTCAGCCGGCAAGTTTTTTTGTTATTATTTGCTTTCATTTAAATCACATATGACGTATATCTGTCTTTTAGTTGAAAATTTTAAGTTTTTTTTGGTTTTTAAATATATTCAATTTGCGGCATCACATTAGTGCCACGCCGTCACAAGGAGTTACTTTGGCCATAGAGCCGGCATGACATCAACGTGATACCGCGGACTGTCGCGTGGTATCTAGATGTCGTTGCATCCACCGGTTGGCGGGAAAGACTTGTATCGCTGTGAAGTAATAAGATCTAGACATAGGGAGTTCACTTGTTACTTCACGATCGTACAAATTGTTTCTATTTACTAATATAATGGGTGATAACGAAAAAAAACAAAAGTATCAGAAAAAGTTATGGAATGATCTTCTATCTAATGAGAATAATGCAAAATGAGCTAGTTTTTAGTTCTGCACTAGTGAACTCATTTCTATTGTATAAAGAAGTGAAACAGAGCACAATGAAAATAACACCATATAGGGAACAACTAGCTACATCATTACTAGTAGGTCAAGGAAATAATGACCCTCTAACTGACGATGCTAAACGAGACCACTCTTCAGAACTTCCTCATAAGAAAAAGCGTTGCGTTGTTTGCTACGCTGAAATAACGAAAAAGCAATGAATAATTATTGCAACCAATAAAAGTCCACGCACAAAGTGGCACTGCCCTGGACGTGAAAAAATTATTGTTTGACATGTTCTTTCATAAAGTAATCAAGTTAGAATAAGTTAGTTTTAGATTTTCATATTCGTTTGATTTACTTAACAAAACATTAGAGTTGATTTCTAATTTTCATTTCCGTTTCTATCTAAATGAATAAATTTTATGATGAACAAAACTAAATTTGAATTTACTACGTTTATTATCACAAAATATTTTGAAAAATATAACACTGCGATTGCAATTTCGGTCACTAGACCATCATCGGGCTGATTTAGTTAAGAACTGAATACAGAATAATTATAGATTTGCGCTTACGGGTGGGAAAGGATTATTGCAGGTACCTAAATAGACAAGAGGAACATATTTCAAGAAGGGCTAATCGAGTGAATTACCCAAATTGGTACAATACAATTTCTTAGAAAAGTCGTTATTGTTTGAATACACTAAATATAGAAGAATATATCAAGTCAATCTGGTCGTTCAGCAAGATATCTTTTGTATTATGATTGAGTTTAAAAATTTCTAATGATTCTAAGTAAGTAAGTTTGGTTCCTTTCGGTAATTTGTGCATGATTTGAAAATTATCTATATGTGGAAATGGGTGGTGGTTTTCACGGCAATGATTTGAAAACGTTGAATCCGTTTTATTTTTCAAAAAAGATTGTTGGTGTTCTTTAAATCTTGTCTTGAACGATCGACCAGTCTGACCTATATATACTCCTTTACATACAGGACAAATCAACTTATAAACTCCTGAACTTTCAAATTTTGAAGTGATATCTTTGGCATTGAATAAAAATCCTGAGAGAAGAAAAATTCTGAGATTCCATCAACTGAATAAATTTTAGTTGTTTAATTTTTTTGATACCCCGTAGATTTTTTCCTAAGCCCTATCTTGGTCCGGCGCATGTGAGCCGATCACTTAGACGGCGCCTTTAAACACATCGTTCACGCAGCATTGTGCCATGGTTTCTAACGAGATACACGCCGTCTAAATCATATTTTGTTGTGTGGCAGTACATTGATGCCGCGCCGGCACAGTAACCAAAAGAGCGCGGCATACGTGAGATGCCACGCCGGGGTCAACGTGTTAACACGGCCCTGTCTAGGGGGAAGCCAAGTGTTTTCACTGGGCCTAGCGAAGAAGCAGGTTTCATCTCTGAAACCTGCTTCTCAGCCCAGCTGTTGGGGCTGGATCAGCCGATCTACTCGTTTTTACTGGGCCTTATGTTTACACGCGCCGAGTGGAGTGATCTACTGGGCCCAACCTCCGTCATCTACCTACACGACACGTGTAAACGGGGTCCATAGTAGAGCGAGTAGAGTCCAGAATCAAATGAGCAAGGTCCTAAAAACTTCCAACAAATAAAATCATGTAAACCATAAATTTTGTACGACCAATGTAACTTAAATGCTTTTTTCAGGAGTAAATGTACACCCCTTGTTCGAAAATTGTCACAATCTAGAAAATACCACATCCGTTCTGAAACTGAATATACTGAATCAGTTCGACCAGCCACCAGGAGTAGAAATTTATAACTCACGTAAGTTTAGTCAAATACGTAATCCTTATCATCCTTCATTTGAACATTATTAACATCCCAATTTCTTGAATAATATTTTTTGATTAACAAACAGTATTTCTTTTATATTAGTTAATCGTACCATACTGGAATTCAATAGTACGAAAACTCCAATGCAAATCATCAGGGAGTATTTCAACCGTCATCAGAAAATATCAACAAGTTTACAGGGTCAAGCTGAAGTTGGTGAAGGCTACGATAACAATAACTCTCAAAGAATTGGAATTCACAAATATGGAAACTCGAATTTCAGGCATAAAGATAATAGGAAAGCGCGAGTTAAGGATTTTCCTTCATTAGATAATTATGGAAATTATCAAGACTTACCTGTGAGTTTATTACTGACCTTTGTAACTTGATAATGTCATTTCCACATCACAAACGCATCCAGATATGTCGATCTTATTATTATTATTATTATTATATTACAAAAAGAGCCAAGGCTGTTATGGCTCAGAAATAAGAGTAAAAATTAACAGTACATTCGTGAAAAAAAAAACAACTTAAATATAAAAAAAAATACATAGTATCCAATTCAATAAAAATAGAACAACAAAATCAATGATAACAAAATCAATGGTAAAGAGCAGAGAGCAGCAATCTCAAAAATACCAAAAAAGCAAACAATAGTTCAATTCACTAGGCCTCCATTCCAAGCATCCAGTCTGTTTTTGAACGCATTTATCCTCGGTGCAGTGACAGCTTCATTCGGGAGCTTGTTCCATTTTACAAAAACTCTATTCGATAGGAAGAACTGGCGGGGGGTTGTTTTGAAATGTTCTTTCTGCAGTTTTAGTTGGTGCCCCCGCAGGTGGTTTTTATTTAGCTTGAACATGTTGCAAATATTTGGGGGCAACAGGTGGTGTAACGCAGAATACGATGTGATAAGATCACCTCTCTCACGTCTATCCCCAAATGAGGAAAGTCCGAAGAGTCTTAGGCGGGTGTCATAATCGGGTCGAACATAACCGAAGGGGATTCTTGTTGCCCATCTTTGCACATTCTCCAAAGAATCGACGTCGTGCTTGAGTGAAGAGTGCCAGGCTTGGCCGGCAAACTCAAGAATAGGACGGACATAGGAGGTATATAACCTACTACCCACTCTTGTATCACACCCCGGAAAGGCTTTTGAGATCAGGTATGTAACGGCTTTGGCTTTACGAGTTACACTTTGAACATGATTACTCCAGCTCAAGTCATGGCTTACCGTTACGCCCAGGTCGTTGTGACTGTTAGTGACATTTAATTGCCAACCAGCAAGCTTATATGACAGGTTGGGATTATTTTTGCCTAGATGCAAATGCACCAATCTCCTATCCTATTCAAATCATCCTGAATATTGCAATGCACATGGCAAGGGTTGCCGTATATTTTGGTATCGTCAGCGAATTGCGAACAACTACTACTGAGCTGACTAGGCAAGTCAGATATATATAGTAAAAACAATAGAGGTCCAAGAACAGATCCCTGAGGTACGCCACTGGTGACAGGCTGTGCTGAAGAAAGTATGTTAGAAATCTTTACTCTGAATTGCCTGTTTCTTAGAAATGCCTCTATCCACAGCAATAAGTCGCCTCTGATTCCGAGGTGCTCGATCTTATGAAGTATACGTCTTTAAGGTACTCTGTCGAATTATTATATTATTCGATCTTTTTTTGGAGGTCTCATCAGTGTTGCTTGTTAAAGTAGTGTAATTGTACGGTACAATCGCATGAGAAATCTCGGTGCAGTTTACATCGAGATGTTCTCCACTTACTTTCCATCTAGTGATTTATTGTTTTCTACGATAGCTCAAAGGTGGTGCTGACGTTTCTGAATATCCCAATATTTTAACAATGTGAATACAGTTTCTCGATGTTGCGTCCAATAAAACCTATTTTTAATGAAAACTCATTGTGGATTTATAATTACTAGTTCAAATGCGACACAAATTAGTTAATTGTTTGAGTTTGAATGATATTGCTGTTCTTTTATCAAAGATTATACCTAAACGTCTGCAAAATGTCGAATTTTCGGCGGCCGATTCTCACGAACTGTTTGATCGGGGGCCCGAGCCCCCTCAAAAATTTGTTTGGGGACGGAGCCCCTCCCCACAATTATTTAAGAAAATTATTAGTTAGACTAGACGATCCACATTTGCACCTTTCTAAAGACACCCTAGCTTCTAGCACTAATAATGGTATTTAGAGCAATATTAAACATCTTTATAAAACAGAGAATTAAATATATACTACTATATTACTATAGTACTGTATTAGTTATTTTCAAATACTTAAATATTTTTATATTTATTATTTTATAAAACTTAAATATTTTCAAAGTATTAACTTTGAGATATTGGTTTTATTTAATGAATCCTGAGCCTTATTCAAGGTAAGCTTAAATTAGCTATTTCACTATTAATCAATTACGTTGCGACAGTAATATTTTATGTTTTATTCTTTTAATGATAGTTTCGGATTTATTTAAATATAATTTCACTATTTGTAGAGCTATATATTCATTGCTCTGTGAAAGTCTATAAGCATAATTATTACTGTAAATTAAATAATCTTTTCACGGAAATACCGTGTGTGTTTATTTTTTGTTTCGTTTTTGAAAGCCAAAATTTGTGTCAGGCTTGTCGAGTTTCCCGGAGTGTTGAGTTATCGAGAGTCGAGTTTTCGCAGTTTTAATGTTGATCATATGACTCTGAAATGCTTAAAAAAAACTTTAAAAATTCACTCTTTTTCGTCTAAAATTTAGAAAATGTCTCGAGGCAATACATGCCCCCCCCCCAATATTCCTTATAAGTCGTATGCCTGATACTAAAAAAAGAGCCAAAAGTATTCATATAAAGATTTAATATTTTTTGTTTAATCAATTAAAATTGTCAAAATTTTATGATTTTCAGGATCGTCAAAAATCGTACAATTCTTACTACGAAACTGGTGCTAACATTCCAGATGATCCAGAAGATTACAACGCTGACGACGAGATAACTAATAAAGAAAAGCATTTAATTATGAAAAGCCCTGGTTCTTCATCGAACAGAGATCCCCGCAGTAAAGCTGAGATAGGCGAAGATATAATTGAAGGATCAGCTCTTGGGATGGACGAACCGACCCAGAACAAAGAAGAAGAGAAAGGTAAAACAAAAAAAAAAAATTTTAATGATATCACGACCGGAGTGTACGATTATAAAAACGTCCGACTGGCAAAAAATAGACTCTCACACGATTTAAACAATTCCCCAGATGAAATACTGAGTGATACGTACTACAAAAACCTGGAAAATAGGCTGAGAACTTCGAAGTTTGAACAGAGAGACTTGACGTCGCACAATAATAAAAAAGCTGAAGAGGAAAGCATAAATAAAGTGCTAGAAGAACACAAGAAGCATCCGCAAAACATGTCATACAACTTGTGGAATTTGGAGTCAGAAATGGAAGAGGAAGATAGGAGGAATAATTATTGGCGTGGTAATAGGAGGAAGAGACAGCTGAACTTTGCTTCTTATGGAAATTTAAGGAAGATGACTTCAGTAGGTGAGTCAAAGCAATCTTTTTTCAAGTATGTGAAGTATACTTGTTCGTCGAAGTCAATGATCACAATAATTGTTAAGAAGGAAAGTTATATAGGTAACAGTTAAAAATTTTCCAAAAGAGCTGGCTATTTAAGCTAGAATATCGTAACTTTATAAAGAAATGAGAAACTAACTTTTCACAGGTTGAAATAAAAATCTATTGAGTAAACGCGTTTCGTCATAACATTGACTTCATCTCGTACTCAACTATGGTCCAACCTTAAGTCCGCTTATTGCAGACATTTTTATGTCACATATAGAGAACATAATATTCAATTCAACGAAAGCATCACACATAAGTTTTTGGCATAGATACGTTGATGATGTAATTGCTTGTTTTAAGGGCACCGCGAGACAATTAGATCAGTTTTTGAATTATATTAATAGCATTCACCCAAATATAAAGTTCAAAATTGAAAAAGAATTGGATCGGCAGATAAACTTCTTGGATTTAACTACCTTTCATAATAATAATACTTTGAGTTTCGATATATATAGAAAACCAACTTTCACCGATATATGTATTCCGTCGGATTCAAATCATCCTCTTTCCCGTAAACATTCAGCTTTTAATTCAATGATCCACAGAGCGTTTTCAATTCCATTATCCGTAACAAATTTAGCAAAAGAAATTTCGACTATAAAAATAAATGCTTCAAATAATGGTTTTCATACAAGTTTGATAGATAAAAGGATAAACAAGAAACGTAGTCAACTAGCGTACAACAGCATATATCCTCAATTAAAAGTAGAAAAATCGGAAAAATTCACATCTTTAACATATTTTGGTCCTCTAACAGAAAAAGTTGCTAATGTCATACCTAAATGTAATATTAAAATTGCTTTCAAACCTAAGACAAAACTCTCAGGATTTTTATTCAATGCCAAAGATATCACTTCAAAATTTGAATGTTCAGGAGTTTATAAGTTGATTTGTCCTGTATGTAAAGGAGTATATATAGGTCAGACTGGTCGATCGTTCAAGACAAGATTTAAAGAACACCAACAATCTTTTTTGAAAAATAAAACGGATTCAACGTTTTCAAATCATTGCCGTGAAAAACACCACCCATTTCCACAAATAGATAATTTTAAAATCATGCACAAATTACCCAAAGGAACCAAACTTACTCACTTAGAATCATTAGAAATTTTTAAACTCAATCATAATGCAAAAGATACCTTGCTGAACGACCAGATTGACCTGATATATTTTCCCATATTTAGTGTATTCAAACAATAACGACTTTTCTAAGAACATTGTATTGTACCAATTTGGAAAATTCACTCGATTAGCCCTTCTTGAAATATGTTCCTCTTGTCTATTTAGGTACCTGCAATAATTCTTTCCCACCCGTAAGCGCAAATCTATAATTCTGTATTCTTAACTCAATCTGCCCGATGATGGTCTAGTGACCGAAATTGCAATCGCAGTGTTATATTTTTCAAAATATTTTGTGATAATAAACGTAGTAAATTCAAATTTAGTTTTGTTCATCGTATTAGAAAACAATCTATTTATACGAAAAATTGAATATAACAGAGGGGTTCCTAGAGAAATTAAAAAACAATAAGCAATTCATTCAGAGTTATTGGTAGGTAGATTGAACAGATTAAGGAGAGGAGCAGGGTTTACTTCAATCTGATCGTTAACTAGGTTTACAGAATTTTGATATTTATTGATGTAGGTATAGGGATTCCCAACATTTGGTTTTGTGGAGACTATTTTCTAACTGTAATATATTATAATTGTGATTGAAGGTATGGTTTTCTAGAATAAGATGGCACGCATAATTAGAGTCACTTAGCTTAACAAAGCTACGTTGGTGTTCGTGTATTCGAGTTCTGAAATTTCTAATTACACTTCCTATATAGAATTTTTCACAATCGTTACAGTCGAGTCTATAAACACCAGTACGTTCATCTCTATGAATTTCTGATTTGTTGCTTTTAATCAAATTTCCGATGTTATTGTTGGTTTTATATGAAACTTTGAAATTTTGTTTATGAAAAAACAATTTCAGGTTTTCGAAAGGTTTGTCCAAGTATGTTATATACGGATATAAGTGGGTAAACTTCTGAAATTGCCATTTTGTATTCTTTTTCCCTCCGAATGAGGCTATCAATCATATTGGGTGAATAACCATTATTTACTGCCATTTGTTCCGAAAATTAGCTTCGGACAACGGAATTTTGAAAAGCCTATGAATCATACTATGATAAGCTGCTAATTTATGTGAAATTGGGTGTAGTGATGTGTTATGAATTGTAATATCTGTATGAGATGGTTTTTCGTACAAACAGATTGTTTTGTAATACCATAATTTAGTACGAGATGAAGTGAATGTTATGACGAAACGCGTTTACTCATTAAATTTTATTTAAACCTGTGAAAAGTTAGTTTTTTATATCTTTATAAAGTTATGAATATGAACCAAGTAAATGCCAATTCAATTCAATACAATATCGTACCAAAATGGTGATGACCTCTCACAAATATAACATAAAAAACAAATGAAATTATTCAATATTATAATTATTTAGAAATCTCACATGTGAATTTGTTTCAATTTGTATGGTTATTGGTTCTATACCAAAGTACTTAATATTTCAATTTTTTTTTAAATTTCTCTTTTTTATAGGTGCTGTTACAGAATCGTTTCAAACTTCCAACGACACAAATTCAATTGATGTGATATTCTTAACTTACTGGCAGCCAATCAACTATGAACCTAGAGAAAATTTAGAAGAGGAATTAGCAGAATGTGTTGAAGAAAAATTAGCATCTGAAGGTAAGAACTATCGATTTAACAAGGACAAAAATTATTTCTAGAAGATGTACTACTCATTCTGCTTCAAGTAAGTTTGGTTTCTTTTCTCTCAAAAGTATTGTGGAAAAAAAAATCACCACAAAGCTTCAGACAAATTGCAAACAATTCTTCATTTCCAATGTGTTGCGAGATACTATCAAAGTAAATTCTGATATTGATGTTGAATTAAACCCTCCGATGATGGAGTGTTTCCGTACCTCAGTCGTCAAACCACCGAGAAGTATTCAGCCTTGTAAAGCCTCTCTATAAAGACGTTCGGAACCGTCGTAAAACTGTCCCTTCTATTCGTGTATCACTGTATCACGCACAACACGAATAGTTGTAGAGAGGTCGCCTACACCCGAAACCGGTTAATGTACTTGAAGAAGAAGAATATGATGGATGAGTGAGGTGAACCTCAGGGGCCTAGTCTTAAGTCCGCGCTTTTCTTGCTGTATAGTAAACGACTGAATTACCAATGGCACATGATAAAAATTTTACTCCAGCCGATAATAATATATAATTTCGTTACGTACAGAAAAAAATCTTGCAGTAAGGTTCTAAAACAGTCATATCGAAGGAAACATAGATCTAGATATTACAGTTGATGAGGAAAATGAAATTCGATATTCTTTGATCATGTATTAATAGTTAATTGCTAAATTCGCCATCTTAGAAACTAAACGCGATAAATGCAAAGCCAAAAATTATTTTATTTATCACTTGTATATTATTTGTTGATTTTACCTTAGATACGGTTGCTATATATACACTCATTATGACCCAGGGCGTAATGAGCGGGCATAATGGATCGTAACGCCCGCTTATTGTACGAGGAGAAATGAAGCAACTTCCATTGATTAAATACTTCATAATCCTTGTCGTATACGACTCTGGATTTCTCCGGCAATGAATTATTCTCAGCTTTGGCTGCATTTTCTATGATATTCTTGGATAGATTCATTTTCATTATTTCTATAAAACTACACGAAAAAAGCAGCAATGATATTCACTAAATATGATGACAAAAATATTCACAAACGTCAAAATATCAACAAATGACATGCATACTATGAGAAGGAAAATGGAAAGTATAGGAGCAATGAACCGATTTTGAAATCGATTTTTCATTAAAATAAAATAATTTTTTCGTGAAAAATAAAATCTTGTATACACCACGTGCGTTACTAGATCCTAACGACCATCGGGCAACATTCATCCCTCGGGCCGAATATTACCCTTCGGGTGTTAGAATCTATATAATAGTAATAATAATAATAATGTTTATTAGCAAAGCTATATGAAATACAATACAGTGACAATTAAATCACTTAAACTAAACAGGTGCAACATATTCGAAAATATAACCTATAACTCCAGTTCTAAACCGTTCATAATTATTACATTGTTTCAAGTTATTTGGTAAATCATTGAAAAAAATTAAACCTCCGTGCAACAAGCTATTAAAGAGCATATTTGACGTAACATTATGTACATAAAAATTATTTATATTTCTTGTAGAGTATTTGTGGATATAAGTTACAAGTTGAGTTTTGTTATATATGTAGTTTGGAACTAACTTATTTTTAATTTTATAAATGATCTTAAGAGCCCCAAAAATCATCCTCTGATTGACACTCATAAATTGTAATATTCCCAACATAAGGTTAATTGGAGTGTATTTGTTGCAACCCAAAATTAATCTCATTAATTTATTTTGTAATTTCTGTAGTTTTTGCAGTTCACTTTGATTGATATTCATCATTAGTGACGAACAGTAATCTATATGTGGCATAATTATAGCATTATATATTAAACGTTTCGTGAACCCATTCAAGTGTCTATTTCTACTCACAAAATACATTTTTCTTGATATTTTCCTCATAATATATTCTGTATGTTTTTTGAAATTCAAATTTTCATCAAGAAAAAACCCTAAGTATTTAAAATCACTTACTCTATCCAACACAGTACTATTTACATTTATTTTTAATAATTCGTAGTCAAGAAGACCCAACTTATATTTACTGCCTATCACCATAAATTTAGATTTACTTATATTTACACTAAGGTTATTATCGCAAAGCCATTTATATACATTATTCAAGTGAAAATTTATATCATCTGTCATTTGTTTCAAATTGTTTCCACTTACATAAATCATTGTATCATCTGCAAACATAGTTAGCTCACATTTATTAACATAATGAACAATGTCATTTATATACAAATTAAAGAGAGTGGGCCCCAGAACAGTCCCTTGTGGAACTCCAAACTTGGTTTTTAATTCTCCAGATATAGAGTTTCAGAATTTAACTTTTTGTTTTCTCTGTTCCAAGTAGCACTTTATCCATTTTAGAACTGTACCCCCAAACCCCATTCTACTCAGCTTACGAACCAACAAGCTTCTGTCCACAGTTTCAAATGCACGCCGGAAATCTAAGAAAACCGCCAGCACGATATCACCCTTATCGATAGATTTAAACCAATTATCACATATATTAATTATCGAATATTCACATGAATAGTTTCTTCTGAAACCCGATTGATTGTCCATTAAAATATTGTTAGCATCACAGAACTCTAACAACTGATTATTTACTGTATTTTCTAATATTTTTTCACATATTGGAACCGTGTTTATGGGTCTATGATCATCTGAATTAATTGTGTTGAAAATTTTTGGTACTAGCGTTATATACGATACTTTCCATACTCCAGGAAACATTCCGTCTCGTAGTGATGTATTCATCACCTCCAGAAAGCAATGACCTATAATTTCGAAAGCATCCTTTACTACTTTCGTATTAATCAAGTCGTCAACATTAGTGGTATGTTTCAAATTTCTTACAATTTCCCTTAAGTCATTCATTGACAAAGATTTAAATACATTCATCACATTCTTTTGATTAATCTTTTTCAGGATCTCATCATGTTGATTAAATTTTGGGATGTGGCTACTTATTTCTTCAATGCTACGTAAAAAATATAAGTTGAATTTCCTTTCAATATTGTTTTCTATATGTTCTTCAGTATTATTAAATTTTATAATAGGACTTAATTCTTTATTCTCATTAGGTAATATCTTCTTCAATTCTTTCCATATTTCGTTATTGTTACGATTTGAAAATACACTATTGTAATATTTTGTTTTACTGTATCGTATTTTTTTCCGTTACACTATTTCTCATATCTTTATATATGTTCCAGTCGGATTCATTCTTTGTGAACGAAGCTTTACCAAATTGAGTATTCCTTTCTTTAATTAAATCAAGAATTTCATGGTCCATCCATTTGTTTTGGTAATACCTCTGCGTTCTTTTTATCATTTTTGTGGGACAAATTCCATCTAGTGAATCTTTTATGTTAGATATTAAATTACTCGTAAGAAGGTTAACATCTGACAAGTTGCTGTTCCATTTTTTATTTCTTAATATAGTTTGATATTCAGATAACACACTTGGTACATGAATAACTATTTCGATTGTATTCTTTTCAGGAGAAGTTCATCAGTACCAAAAAACTACTGACGCTGAAAAGAGGACTTTGTTCTTCAACGAGTGTGTTTTGGAGCAAAGTAACTTCAAACGCGAATTCCCGTACTTCAACAGCATCTACAAATTGAATTTAGGCCAAATGACTGTTTATAGACTGAGAATAGAATGCCAATGTAATCTCACAAAAGCGTATGAAAGATGTGCCAAATTTTCACCAAGTTCAAAACAAGAATGGTCGTCTTATTTGGGAAAGAAGGGAAATGGAATATTTTCAGCACAAAATAAAAAGTGGACCTCAGCGAAAATTAGAGATTAAAGAAATATAATTTATTGAAAAATCATATCTAGATATCATTACATTCCAAAATAAAGAAATATTACTGATTTTTCTATAGACGCTTTAAAATCTAGTCAATGAAAATGACTTATTATTATTTTTAATTACTCCATTTAGATAATGAGGAAAGTGACAAAGATTTTCTCCCTTCATAAATGACATTTGAAAATTTTAAGCACGAGTGTTTAGTTTCGATAAATATATCGTGGAATTATATATATTATTTGAACACAAGGAACAAACATTTAGCTTGGTTAAACATATCATAGCATTTTTAATGTATTTTCAAAATGAAACAACAAATATTCAGCTGTATCAAATAGATCCTAACGGTTTGTCAAAAAGTTTTTTAACGTCATTTAGCAAACGTAACAAAAACATCTTAGCATGATGGTAAATATATTCTTTTTATTCTCAACTTCAATTGATAATAAATAAAGTAACACTCGATAGTGGAAAAAAGTTTCATAGCCTCGGTAGCCCATCACTTAAGTTTATCGTTTATGTACCGAGGATTGTGGGTTCGAGTCCCACCTTGCTCTTGGGTGTTGTATATGTCCCATTAAAATTTTGTGGTTCGAAAATTCGAAATGTTCGGTAATGACATAGATTCAGACCCATTGGCAATTCGGAATCTGTGTTAAACTGAAGGTACCTTGAGATAAAAAATATTATTTTGATGTCAGTGTCTCAGACGAAAAAACATTTTTCGTAATCCCATACTGTTATTTTGATTTAACGGTATTCAGATGACAATTGAAAAGTCAGTGTTAACGGCCGCCGGCCGTTATAATTTCATAACGGCCGGCGGCCGTTAAGCAATCACTTGTTCAAATATTTATTTCAAAACATCATTCTGCTTACAATAACAACATTGAAATCTTGGTCCACAGCGAGTTGGGAGAATAAACCTCTGATTTTCATTTCGCATAGGCTAATAATACATCTTCATTAACCACCTTTACATTCTTGCTTTTACGCCATATTTCAAAATTTTCATATTCTTTTTGATATCGCTCTTGAGTTATTTTCGGCAGTTAATCAACACTCGCTGCACTGCACATTATTCTCCCAATATTTCTAAAGGAATTTGATTTTGTTCCTAAATTTCATCCATGGTCGTCGTTAAAGCGAACTTAAGAACACAAAAAACTGACGTTGCTTATAAAACTGTCAAACTGTTCCATGACAACAAAGTGCACGACGTTGGGATTTTTCTTTAGAATTGCGAGGTACGGGGTTTTTTCTTTCTTCGGAATCAAAATATAATCTTTCAACGGGGTTACGAAAAATTTTTAACGACACACGGCCGATACGCAAATAACGGATTCGGTTATTTATAATCCTCGGCTGCGCCTCGGATTACAATATCCAACCTCATCCGTTATTTGCTACATATCGGCCTTGTTACGTTAATAACTATAGTAATAGCAAAGTGAGTTTGATATTATGATAGAGTTTTCATTGCATTATCAGAGTCATTTCTAAATAAAGCAAAGAATATTGTTTTGTATCATTTTCGATGTCGATAAGACAGGATGTGACATTTTGACGCATTTATATGCATGATAATAATCCTTTTTTCCAAATTTCGCTGTATTGCGTAACTATATTTAAGACAGTAACAATTCTGTCCTATTTTGCAGTTGATCCAAATAGTTTGTAATACACAAAACAAATGAGGGTTTCATAATTCCATAGAAGACTATAAAGAATTACTTCATATGGTATCAATAATTACACTGTCATGTTCTTCATAAGTGATTATAGCAAATGAACAACAATATAATTCATAATGTCGCAGTTGGAAAGTACTACATAAATAATTAATTTTCTTCTATAAGGCCACATTTTCCAGAAGTTTTATTATTATTTTATTATCGAATATTATGATCTCTAACGAACTTTTGTGTACTGAATATTTGAAAGCGTTTTCGTATTTATTTTGAGTTATTTAAAGTTGAGTTTATTATATTATCTTCTTAGATAAGTTCATCGAAAGAAATGCACAAATTTGTATTTAATTGTCGCTTGAGGACTCTAAGATTTTTCCCTTCTTTCTTCTTCATAGACTTATTGCAAGAACTTATTCTGGCTAGCTAGTTGAATGAATTAAATATGAATAACTCCTGTATTGAAGCTGTTCTTTCGATTTCTATAATATAGAAAATGTTTAGCTAAGTGATTTGATGAAACTCATTGGAAATACCTCAGGAAGAAAATTTATTGAACTGTTTACCTCTTATAAAATCATGTTTCAGCTATTGTCTTCGAAATATCTATTATCTATATTTTAAGTCTAATCTTTATTGATTTTTTTTGTTCTGACTTCATATTTATACTGTTGTTACATCTATACTGTTGTTTCTTCTATTTTTGTTTCTTTTTTAAACTAGTTTGTCATCTGTGGTGAGAAACAAATGTCAATTAATTAATGATCTAGATACCTTTATTATTATTTCGACATTTGTTTCACGGAAAATCAGAATGTCAAATTAAAAGTACACATTAACCTACACTTACTGTCCTCCTGTTTGACAATTAATACAAGTGATTATATGACAATTCAAGAACTGAATATATTTTTATACTTATAGAATAAGCTAATACATATTTGGTTGTATAATTGCTTTGAATCTGAGTATGAACTGAATCGTAATCCAATTACGTATTTTGAAGAAGCTTCGTTAAATTTTTATAAGCGAACAATATTTTGGTTGCTGTATGCGTATTGTTTTTTCTCGATTTTTATATATTTTGTAAACTAATCTTAGATTTCACATATTTATTAATTACTTAATATCAACAGATTCGTCAGGTATGATATTGTCTAGAAGTGAATTGTTAATAAAATATTATATGAGAATGCAGTTTTTCTCATCAACCTTTTCAAGAAATACGTGCCATAGAGAAAAATTTTCGCAATCTGGTATCCGATATTGTTCTTTAATAACACGGTTAAATTTACAAATACTGGGATATTATAATAATATCTTATATCTTATGTCGTATACCTTATATATTATATCCTACATCTTATATCTTATTTTTTACATCTTACATCTTATATATATATATATATATATACATATACATATACATATATATATATATATATATATATATATATATATATATATATATATATATATATATATATATATATATATATATATATATATATATATATATATATATATATATATATATATATATATATATATATATATATACAGAGACGGATTAAAATTTCAGAGCGCCGTAGGCAAGCATCTCATGGGCGCCCCTATATTAAAAATAACTCGTACTATAGTTTGACCTAAACCGATGTACCGCCCCTTAGGAAAACGCGGTGAGATGGGGGCCAAGGAAAAATAGCATGAGTTTACGTGAGATCGATATTGTGTTATTAAAATTTTCCCTTTCTGCAGAAATTGCATGAATTAGAACAAAAGTGTTTGTAGACTTGAGTTTTAGTAAGTCCCATCCTACATCTTATATCTTATTTTTTACATCTTACATCTTATATATATATATATATATATATATATATATATATATATATATATATATATATATATATAAATATATATATATATATATATATATATATATATATATATATATATATATATATATATATATATATATACAGAGACGGATTAAAATTTCAGAGCGCCGTAGGCAAGCATCTCATGGGCGCCCCTATATTAAAAATAACTCGTACTATAGTTTGACCTAAACCGATGTACCGCCCCTTAGGAAAACGCGGTGAGATGGGGGCCAAGGAAAAAATAGCATGAGTTTACGTGAGATCGATATTGTGTTATTAAAATTTTCCCTTTCTGCAGAAATTGCATGAATTAGAACAAAATTGTTTGTAGGCGTGAGTTTTAGTCAGTCCCATCCTACATCTTATATCTTATTTTTTACATCTTACATCTTATATATATATATATATATATATATATATATATATATATATATATATATACAGAGACGGATTAAAATTTCAGAGCGCCGTAGGCAAGCATCTCATGGGCGCCCCTATATTAAAAATAACTCGTACTATAGTTTGACCTAAACCGATGTACCGCCCCTTAGGAAAACGCGGTGAGATGGGGGCCAAGGAAAAAATAGCATGAGTTTACGTGAGATCGATATTGTGTTATTAAAATTTTCCCTTTCTGCAGAAATTGCATGAATTAGAACAAAATTGTTTGTAGGCGTGAGTTTTAGTCAGTCCCATCCTACATCTTATATCTTATTTTTTACATCTTACATCTTATATATATATATATATATATATATATATATATATATATATATAGATAAAATTATATACATATATATATATATATATATATACATATACATAATTATATATATATATATATATATATGTATATATATATATATATATATATATATATAGTATATATATATATATATATATATATATATAATATATATATATATATATATACAGAGACGGATTAAAATTTCAGAGCGCCGTAGGCAAGCATCTCATGGGCGCCCCTATATTAAAAATAACTCGTACTATAGTTTGACCTAAACCGATGTACCTCCCCTTAGGAAAACGCGGTGAGATGGGGGCCAAGGAAAAAATAGCATGAGTTTACGTGAGATCGATATTGTTTTATTAAAATTTTCCCTTTCTGCAGAAATTGCATGAATTAGAACAAAATTGTTTGTAGGCGTGAGTTTTAGTCAGTCCCATCCATTAAATTTATCTTTTGTGATAAAATGAAGCGAATTGAGGTTGTAAGAAAGAATAATAGTTTTTATTGTCTAAGAAGGTGGCTTACTCACTAGCGTAATTAATTTTATGCTATATTGTATATTTTTTCTTCATTTTACAATTCCGCCCGCGCGCCCCTTTGTACTCTCACGCCTCTAGGCATATGCCAAGTTTGCCTTAAGGATAATCCGCCTCTGTATATTATATATATATATATATATATATATATATATATATATATATATATATATATATATATATATATATATATATATATATATATATATATATATATTTGAATATTGTTTTTTTAACGGGAACGCAGCCTGTTTGATTTAAGAAATACTCTTTATACGGTGAGAGCTTTCGGAATTGTTTTATTCCTTCTTCAGTCACTCAAGTATGTGAGGTTGACAATCATAATTAAACATATTATAATTTGGGGTAACAAAACCAAATTAATACTTTTGACATTACTACAACAATTACTTTCTCAAACTTAATGATTTCACAAACAATTTATAACTTTAGGTCAACAAGAATAAAATAATCACTGTATTTAAAAACTACAAAACGTTAGTCCCTATGATGATGTATGTCATATTGCGAATATGACCTACTAGGCCAAGCTACAGAGATTTAGAGTGAGCATTTTGTGCAAAAAGTGTTAGAAGAAAACTAGCTCCGCCATTGTTTGTCAAATAGTTCCACATGATATAGTGATATGTTTTTCACTCGACTTTATTATTTATGTCTTTGGTATTAACAATTTTACGCAAAAAATCGGGTTTTTTTTAGTTTCTTGCTTATAAAATTGAAACTATCAGAGTAATCGTGATGGTGTCAATAGACTTATTGTAGAAAATCAAAAGACGAAAAAAATGAGAGGTCGGACGACTCAATCAGATCCTTAGTCTAAGGGAAAATTGGAAAAAACCGGCAAAAATGCAGTTTTATGAAAAGTTCATAACTCGGTTATTTTTTGAGTTGTAGCGTAGATCCTCCGGCCAGTATTAGCTATAGATATGAACTTCATTTGTGCGAAGATCAGGAACTGTCCGATGCATAGTTTTTGATCTGTGGCCATTTGATAATGTTACTATGCAAATTTCCAGCAGACCTGAATGCGACAGGTATGGTCCGATTTCAATTTACTAAAAATATTTTGAAAGTAGAATTTTCATAGTTCAAAACGTTCATCTTGGTTTTTCATAAAAACGCTGAGAAATATGTTAAAAATAAAGCTGAACATGACAAAAAACGGCCGAGCGCGTGAGAGTAGTTGAAGAGTGGGGGTTTACAATTATTATCTGACAACGTTTAGAAATTACTGTCACGTTCAAAATGCCGACGCTTTCGAATGTCATACTTCTCCTTGCCTGCTGCTCTACCCCCACTCGTCAACTACTCTCACGCGCTCGGCCGTTTTTCGTCATGTTCAGCTTTATTTTTAACATATTTCTCAGCGAACCAAGATGAACGTTTTAAAATACGAGAATTTTACTTTCAAAATCTTTTTAGTAAATTGAATTCGGACCATACCTGTCGCATTCAGGTCTGCTGGAAAATTGCATAGTAACATAATCAAATGGCCACAGATCAAAAACTATGCATCGGACAGTTCTTGATCTTCGCACAAATAAAGTTTATAATGATAAATAATACTAACCGGAGGATCTACGCTACAACTCAAAAAATAACCGAGTTATGAACTTTTGAAAAAACTGCATTTTGGACGGTTTTTTCCAATTTTCCCTTAGACTAAGGGCCTGATCGAGTCGTCCGACCTCTCCTTTTTTTCGTCTTTTCATTTTCTACAATAAGTCTATTGAAATCATCACGATTACTCTGAAAGTTTCAATTTTATAAGCAACAAACTAAAAAAAGCGCGATTTTTTGCATAAAATTGTTAATAACAAAGACATAAATAATAAAGTCGAGTGAAAAACATATCACTATATCATGTGGAACTATTTTACACACAATGGCGGAGCTGGTTTTCTTCTAACACTTTTTACATGAAAAAATCTCTGTAGCTTGGCCTATACATCATCATAGGGACTAACGTTTTGTAGTTTTTAAATACAGTGATTATTTTATTCTTGTTGACCTAAAGTTATAAATTGTTTGTGAAATCATTAAGTTTGAGAAAGTAATTGTTGTAGTAATGTCAAAAGTATTAATTTGGTTTTGTTACCCCAAATTATAATATGTTTAATTATGATTGTCAACCTCACATACTTGAGTGACTGAAGAAGGAATAAAACAATTCCGAAAGCTCTCACCGTATAAAGAGTATTTCTTAAATCAAACAGGCTGCGTTCCCGTTAAAAAAACAATATTCAAATAGATATTTTACAGCCGCTACATAACCCTAAATTATATATATATATATATATATATATATATATATATATATATATATATATATATATACTTATATATATATATATATATATACTTATATATATATATATATATATATATATATTTATATATATATATATATATATATATAAATATATAAATATATATATATATATATATATATATATATATATATATATATATATATATATATATATATATCTTACATCTTAAAGCAGTTGACTTGACAATGGTGGAGACGTTCTCGTCCTAGGTTATCATTTGCTTAAAGCAAAGAACACATAACACAAATTTAAATGGGTCGTTATTCTGTGGCTACAATAGATAAATTACTAGGAGAATGGTTTCTAAGGAAATATTATCGAACAAACTTCATATTCGACAGTGTGTGTCTAAATATTGAGGACTTGATCAATCTCATATTTCATTGAAATATACCTAATATTAATACTTCTTGAAGAACAGCAAATTGATTTGTTCAAAATGACTATAAAACAAATAAAAAACTTCTCCTATAGACCA
Organism: Cynegetis impunctata; assembly: GCA_030704885.1. NCBI lineage: Eukaryota > Metazoa > Arthropoda > Insecta > Coleoptera > Coccinellidae > Cynegetis > Cynegetis impunctata. The sequence continues at coordinate 165,834 of JARQZK010004468.1, read as the reverse complement.
CAGGATCTACTGTATGGTATGTAAACAATTTTTTAATTAAAGTTAAGAATGAACATTTCGTGTGAATTTGTATTTTTACAATCAAATTATTTCTCTCTTTTATATATTTATCATTACTAGCATTTTTCAAACGTTAGGAAAAAATTCAAATTGGAATGGATAAATAATATTCAATTTAAATGCTATCGAAAAACTAAACAGTAAAAAACAATACGAATCATGAAAATTTTCTCAGATTAAGTAATAGACATTTTCTCATCTTTTTTATCGAGACGAAGCAAAACCGTCTGGTTTAATTTTATTACATGTGGGTAATGTTTTTACAATATAGGTAATAACATGGCAGTCAGAATATTAAGGTTCTTTTTGAAGCGAATATTTTTTTAGAACGAATTTCCTTATGAGAAAACGTAAGCATATCAGCTCAAAGGTCAGCTGTATTAGTGTAAGTATGCGTATTGATATATGTTTCACAAGGCGATTATTTCAACGCGAGCGGTGTGATTAGTTTCAGAGACGTATAAATTCAAAATGTGATCTGAAACCAAGTAATATTTCTTTCTTCAAGTATAGAAATATGTTCGGGAGTCTTATACTGAAGTAAGAATGGGTTATATATAATAGTTAACGTATATATAAGTACAGTATTTTCATATATTTTTAATATAAATAAATCCAATTATGATTGATAAATATAATCATACTCCCTGTTACTTAATTATTACTATATTATTGGGAAAACATAATAAGCGATACGCCCTCTGCCGGTGTCGAATATTACTAGAGCATGGGAGATAGATTGCTTTGTTTACATCTGTTTACGTGTATTTTATATGAGAAGTTGTTGAGTTTTAGTTGTATTTTGGATCGTTTACAAACGTTCAGAAGAGATGAATCACTATTGTTGTGTATTCTATTGTTCATCTTGGGCAAAAAAAAAACCGAATATAGCTCACATACCTTTCCGAAAGCTGGACAATTCAAAGTTGCATTCCAAACAATGTTGGGAAACAAGGAAATGATGGACAGAAGATTCATAACTTGAAAAAATGCCTGAACATAAGAGAGTTGTTCTTTACAGTTTACTGAGAATAATTATTTTCCCTGCAGTAAGTTTGTGGATGTTTCTATATAGAATTATACCAACTAATGATGTGCAATTATCAGCTTACCGAAAACGTAGAGTTTTTGCCAATGCTATTCCAACGAAAAATGTTCCACTTTTATCGGAATCTGAACCTGGGCCATCATCCAGAGATTCTAGATAATTGTATTTTCTTTCATGTAACAACCAGATATACTATTAAAATAATAATAACAAATGATGTTTATCTGCACAACCAAAATAACAGTTTATCATAACATCAAGAATATGAAATAAATCTTGACTCTATAGCTAGGTAAAAACTAAAATATTCAATTATATAATCAGGAAAACAGAGATTCTATCAAAAAATCAGACTCTCAGAAGTCCACCGTACTTTTAGGATAGCTGTTATACGTCAGGAAAATTCAAAAAATATAATAACTTATTACATTCAAACCATTCAAGCAAAGTATTCATATTAATTCTTTTTTTATTTCATGTTGTTTCTCTCAGTTTTGCTGGTAAGTACTTAGTTTTGTCCATTATACTCAAAAATTCTTCAGTTCGTAATGAAAGTAGACATGTCAGAGATATTTTCTTGAAACTTTTGAAAGTTTTTTTATTGTTTAAATAAATAGGTGTTTTCTCATACAGCCTTTTCATGAGGTATACATAGTTCCTTCAACCAATTAATTTATTCGTCCTCTACTTTATTTTATTATTGATTTTCATGTTCAATGATAAAAAGTCAGTATAAATTTCAACTTGATGTAGGTAGGTTATCTACTGTTGAACAGAGATAATATTGTCCTCAATCGAAACACAATGAACCACTAGAAAATACGAAGTCCAAAAAAACACAAATTACGAAGCTAAACGTTCGAAAACTCAAAATGAAATGAGCGTAAATACCATTACCAATCAATGTAAACAAACAGCTAATCTCCCATGTTCTAGTACCGATATTAGCCGTTCCGGCGCTACGATCTTCATTTCGGACGCCAATAGAATAAATTGCTACTCTATAACTTCATTATTCTGTGCTTAGTAACATAGAGAAGATTTTAATCACAGACACAAATTGTTCAGAAGAACGACAATATAATATAGACAAATGCAAAACCGGATTAAGAAGAACACACGGTACTTTGATCATAATGATATAAAATAAAATTTTCGCTTCATTGCCAATTACAGATCCCTTATTCGTGGTGTCTGGTCCAAGAGATCACTATAAAGCTGCACTCATTGCTAAAATGTCCATGGCTAAATATGTAAGTGAAAATTAAGTCATTCGAATAGGTACTCGATCGTTACTTTTTGGGGTATCACATTTTAAATTGAAAAGACCTGATAACTCATTGGAATTACTTATGATTTTAGATTTTCATGAAGGTATTAATTAATTTTGAGATATTTTCATTATAGCCCATTTAAAATTACGTTCTAGCAAGTATGCCCTATTTTCTCGAATATGTTTTCCGACCTACCAAGCTATCCTCGAAAACAACTAGTCCTACGAAGAACTAGGGATATTCCTTCGTATAAAGAGCAAAAAGAGAAAAGCGATAAATATTTTCGACAAATTCACAGCAAACCCCATCCTGTACAGGGAGGAGAAAGGCACAAATATTTCAGGTAAAAATAGGAAGAAACATTGAAACACTAGATTGTTTAGATATTATATCATTTCGATGAGGCCAATGTAATGGATATTTTCTTAATCGAAGTTCCATATCGCGTTAGCCTTCAGACATTTGGCGAATAAAAAATAGGTCTAAAACTGGCGAGATTGACACGACTGCGTTTCTAGGCGTGCGCATCAGCTGTATTAGTATGTGCGTATTGTTATTTCATCAATAGAGAATGAATTCTGAAAGCGATTCAGTAGAAGTTGGGGATAGCGATGATGAAGTTAGGTAAGTAACAGTGTTTGTAAATATTAGTAAGATATGCTATGTATCATTATAGGTTACTCATGATTTTGAAGTGGAAAATTGATTATAATATCTACAAGTAATCTGTCACATATTCATATAATGATAACTAGGGATTGGAATGAATATTTAAAGGAAACAAATTTTTTACGATTTTTAATTTTTGTTCATACAAAGTATGTATTTCTAAATTAACTTTTCTGATAAATAAAAAATCAGAGGTATTGTTGAAATTCATTTTGGATGAATTTGAATCAATTATTACCAATGATCCAGCAAAATCTACAACAAGAAGTTTTTTCGAAACATTATTGTCCTCCTCTAGGTAGTTACCTCAAACCAATCAATATAAGATTGAAATCTATGAGTGAGTTCATAATTTTTAAATTCATATTAATGAAACTTTTACTATCATAAAACTAGAAATTATTAATTTCAATTTTATAATCGAATATTGTTAATGTATTTCATTTTGCTTGCTATTCAATACATAACATATAGCCAAATTAGCTCCGGTCCAACCGATTGTCCTACGACCCCTCTCGTCTTTTTTTAATTGAGTAATTATATCGATATAAACATGATAATAGTGTGGGCAAAAACATATAAAATTATAGACAAGATATTGTAACATTATGCCAGACAATAAAACAATATTAAACTTCTTAGTGCGTAGGACTAAGGCCCCAAGTAGAACAAAAAAATCTCTTACTTTCCCTCAACCTATCTATTTTTTCATTTGTATAAGTATCAAATATAGTGTCAGGGCGATCGAGATCAGGTCTAACCAAAATAAAATTTCATATAGCGCCATCTCATTGAGGTAATAGTTGATTAACATTCATCGGCAACAATATAAGTATCACAAACATTTACGAGATGGCGTTATATGAGACTACCGTTTTTGTGTAAAATTGGGTTTTTACAAAAAATACTAGTATATAGATAAACTCAAAATATATATATATATATATATATATATATATATATATATATATATATATATATATATATATATATATATATATGTACAAGAATTATAGATTAATAGGTGTATAAGTAGGTATATTTTACGATTTATTTTACTAAACCTAACAAAAACAAAGCAATAAATGGCTTTGTGTTAGTAAAAGTAAGAGGATCAGGCTATCAAGAAGAAGAAGAGTTTCTTGTTATAAATAACATTTTGGAACTTTTTCTCATTCAAAAACTTCTATTTTAGCTATCCCATTATCACCTATCCGAGTGAAGTTATACCCTATCTCCATTTTCCCACTTTCACATTGAAGAGGATTCCCAGAACGGCGGGAGATAGAACACAGAAAATGGCCGGAGGAGCTATGCACGCAAATATACAGACAGATTTTCGGGATTCCGAAATGCAAACGTCACCATGGCAACCGGCCTACACGTTGATAAATAACGATGGAAGCGCAAGCCCTCAACTGTTGAAGTTGGACTTTCTCAAATGGGGTAAGGACAACATTGTACATGGATAGGTATATCATAGTCAAATTATGAAAAATATACAAGTTGACCATGATCAATTTAATATACTACATAAATAGGCTCTTGCACCCTATATTTTAAACTAAGTTTAATGATAAACCGAGTTTAATTTGACATTTTCGTTTGTCAAATGTCAAATTAAACTCGGTTTATCATTAAACTTAGTTTAATAATATACGGTGCAAGAACCTATATGTGAACAAGGAAAATTCTTCAATAATTTAAAAAATTATCAAACAACTTTCCAAGGGAGCTGGTTATATGTATTCCCCAACGAGAATTCTACATTCACAATGAATCGTCAAGTCTCTCGTTGGGGAATACATATAAACAGCTCCCTTGGAAAGTTTTTACATTATTGAAGAATTTTCCTTTTTCATTTTATGTAGTATATATCATGCTTTTTGAAAATCATAACAAAAGTGGTTGGAATTCGTAAGAGATTTGCAAGCTAAAAATGATCAAATTGATAGAACAATGCTAGTTTATGTCATCGCTTAGACATGACGACTTAGGCCAGCCGCGCACGAGCAACTTGAGTTGCTGGTGATTAAAAGTTGCCATTGTTACATTAACGCCGCGCAAGGGCAACTGAATAGTTGTCCGCGCATCCTAGTTCGACATTGGGTGCATTCGTGTTGAGCGCTTTACACGCTTTAACCCTTTCAGGGCAACTGGTTAGCTAGGAAGACCACAGTTTGTTAGTCATGAGTAAAACTGCTCGTTGGCTATTTCAGTATACCAGTGTGTTTTGTGGGTTGTCTAACATAGCAAAATTTGACGTGTTCATCGAAGACAGACCGAAATAAGTCGAAGCGCGTATAACGTGCATTTGTTTACTATAGTTGGACACTACTTAGAGGGTCTGCCGAAACTGTGTGAATTTTTATTTTTATTTATGAATGGTGGAAAAATGGCTACAAAGTTAATTACTTATATCCTACTTATGCATTTTCATGAATATATTGAACTTAAATGTTTCCTTTCTTTCGAAATTACTAATTTTGTTGGGGTCTCCTGAAGTGACCACTGGGCACTTACGTAATCGTGTTATCTTATTTTAGTTCTGAGGAGGCAAGTTTGGAGGTCCTACCTACTGAATAGGGCTGCCAATTTTCGAAAGGACCAACCCGGGAGATTTTTTTAAAGGTGTTTAGTAGGGAGGGGGTTGAAGAAATCATTTATTTATTTTTAATTTATATATACTCTGCTTCTAATATTTGACAGTTTTTTACCACAAAATCATAATCATTAAAAATCGAAATTTGATTAGTAGAGCGCGGTTGCGTATAATTTTAAAGAAACTGGAGAAATTAGTCACCCCGGGAAGTCTGGAGGTTGACCATTATTACCGGAGTCATCCGGGCAATCCGAGAGGGTTGGGAACCCAATAGCTGAATATTTAGAAAATCTTCATGCAGATGAGTTCTATGATTTGTGAGAAATGTTCAGCGTGCAAAGTAGAATTGTGTTTGAAACATGACAAAAACTGTTTCTTGTTATATTACGCAAAATAGGTTATATTGTTTGGTTATTTGGAGTGACCACATCCTGCAGGATAATCCTTGTGTTTTTTTATCTTGAAAATTGTTTCATTTTCTTCGAGTATCTCTAATAAACCATTATCAAACCATACATAATATTTTTTCCACAAAAAAATAATTTGGGCCGGAAAGGGTTAAGCACTCAAGACGCGCTTAGAAGCACTGATGGTTATTGGCGTTCGTGTTGGCCTACTAGCGCTTAGAGACGCTCACGCTTTGGCTTTGAGCATTAGTTATTTCAACATGACGAATGTCAGATTTTCATTTTACGGTTAGGTAGGCAAAAGCACGATTGTTCACGCAAATACAGTGCTTTGACATTTCCCTACAAATATATTATAATTATCGACAACAAAAGTTAGGTTAGCTCGGTTAGCTTACGCTTAGTGTTAAGCTTTTGTGAGCGCGAGTCGACCACAGAAAACGAAGCTTATGAGCGCTTAAAGCGTGTAAGCGCCCAACGAGAATGCACCCATTTTATTTAATTTAACATGTCGAAAGCGATTTTAAGTTCATCCTATTTTAAGCCGAAGACTTTTTAAGGGTCAATTTCATCAGATGTTTGAGGAATTGAGAGAGTAGGTACCCAATAAAAAATAACGCTGGGCGGTTTTTAACGTCATTCATAAATTTAGCATTGTGATGTGCATATATTATTAACTATAAACGCATAATGAACTATATTCTTAGTCTAACGCTAACCAAAATGAAAACATTTGAATAAAGTCATACATCTCACAAAATTTTAATGTAACACAAAAATTTATATACAATTGTCAGCATGAGAGCGGACGGGAATCTATCATAAATCAGCTCATTTAACTGTTCAGTTCCAGTCGAATTGACTAATTTAATGTTTACGGCCATACCACGCTGAAAATGCCAGATCTCGTCAGATCTCTGAAGCCAAGCAGCGTCGGGCGCGGTCAGTACTTGGATGGGTGACCGCTTGGGAACACCGCGTGCCGTAAGCTTCCTTTTTATTCCGAAAGGCCATTTGAATATAAAATTTATACTTAATAAAAATGGTTTTCATCAAAAATACATATTTTTAGTTTTTATCTATTTATCAGCATTGGTTTTAAGTATTTGAAACTACATATGTCTACTTATAATATTAGTTGTTATAGTTCAAGTAACTGTTCAGTTCCCGTCGAATTGACAAAATTCAATGTTTACGCCATACCACGCTGAAAATGCCAGATCTCGTCAGATCTCTGAAGTGACCGTCGTTGTCGTAAGGGTTCGAAGCGAAGGGTAATAAACGTTATAAACCGTCCATGAGGTGCGTTTAAAATCTGCAGCGTTTGGGGTTGCCCCAAAAACATGGAGTTTAAAACATAAAATGCCTACTTATACAGGAGCAATAACATGGTATTCGTTTTTGTTTGTTGAGAAATGTGTATCTGAGGAACCGCTAACTTGATTCTTCCCTCTTAAAATAACCATTCACGGTTTTGCATTCAAAAAACTGAACTGAAAAAGAAATGGTGAAAACTGCGTTATGAATTTTAACCAAGTGATGGCCTCGTGATTCAAAATTTAAACTTGAATAGAAAATTGAAGATCGAATAAGTAGCATAATTCATAAGAATACCAAAAAAAAATTCTACCATGTTAAAAAAGTTTAATTCGTTTGAGAAGTAATCTTTTGTATGCAGAATCAGTCTAGTCCTAGTTTCAAATCGATATTACATTACATAGATACTTATCTGTAACAGGTAGTGGTCTGCCTGCTGGAAAGGCCGAAGTAACTCTAGTGGAAAGAGCTCGTATGAAACGTGCTTGGGAAAAACACCTTCCACCGCCTACAGATGAAGCTATGCTGAAGAAAAGGAGGGACATAATTGAAGCTATGGAGAGGGACGAATGGGCATTTAGAGAACAGGTACATCGTAGATACAAAATCAATATCACTATCATTTTCATATCTGAATTCGATTCAACAGCTACAAATCACAAAAAGGAAATGAAATATTTAAGAAAAAGTAACCTTACCAATGGACAAATTGGAATGTAATTGTATTTCACCGAACTAACCACTGCATCCGCTTATATTTCTCAAAATGTTAAAAAATACTGTAGTATGAGAAGAAATCTAATATTCAAAAACTCTTGGTCGTAATAATAAAGGGAGAAAAACCTAATTTAATGCAGATTTTTTTTTTATAGAATAAGTGAATTGTTGGATACAAATTAATATGTACCTGCGTCACAGAGTTTTAGGACGAATGTACCTGTAATAAGTGGGAGAATTTTCAAATTTCTAAATTCAATAATTGTATTTATATTATTAGTACAGTTTCAAGTCTCGATTTTCCGAAACACTTGCTCTTAATTTTCGTTACAGGAAATCCAAGAGATTCAAGAGCTGAGAATGAAACTTCTCGAAGAAATGTTAGCGGAACTCCACCAAAAGTCACTATACAGAAGCGACATGAAATTGAGAAATATGGCGGAAATCAAGAAGGCTGAAACTAACGAGAAGATACAAAAATTGAGGAAGCAAACCGAAAGAGGTTGATTTTGAATACCGTTATTGTTTGCGATAGATTATATTTCCATTTAATTTAAGAGCTGAGGAAGCTTGAGATGAAACATAGAGGTTTGAACATGAAATATCACCCAACCGATATAGTAGATGATCATGCGCATCCAAAGTCCGAATTGTACGCACCTTTGATGAGACATGGTGAACATCCAATGAGATGGCACCAAGTGATGGACGAGAGGCTCAAATACTATAAAGCCCAATTCATAGGTAAGTATATGCTGCTCCAAGCTAGTTAGTCGAGTACGTTAGGTACGCTGGCTAGTATTTCGGAGGTATCGGGTTCAAACCCCGGGGCCGACTGGTCTGCCATGAGTTTTTCTCAGAGGTTTCCTCATGGTAATGTAAGTCACTGCTTGAAAACTTATAAGGCGAATACTGGGCCAGTATTAATCCTCTGAGCCCTACCCAAACTTCCTATGTTCCATAAATATCTCGTCTCATCTATCCTTAATGCACTTGTACATACAAGCGTATCCTCTGATCTGGCTGAAGGAGTTAATCCCAAACTGAAGCTACCCGCCTCCATGACAGAATAATTAAGTATTATTCCCTTACTTTCAGTATTTAATATTTTAAAATCGAAATTGAATGTGTGATTTTCTTGGATTAAATGGTTTGCATAATGTGAATCAGACTTCTGATTAACAAAGCTACGTTTGTGGTCTGAAATTCTAGTTTGAAAAGTTCTGAAAGTTCTACCAATGTAAAACTTATCACAATCGCCACAATTAATTTTATAAACTCCTGATTTATTATCTTTATGAACTTTGGATTTATTATTTTTTATATGATTTCCTAAATTATTACCGGTACGATAAGCAATGTTAATGTTGTACTTAGATAAGAGAGATTTAAGTTTTTTACTTGAATTTCCGATGAAAGTGAGGCTGTTGTATTAGGTGCACACGAATTGCGGTCGATTTTGCGAGAGTGACTGAATTGCGGTCAAAATTTTTGTGCCTACCTGAGGAGTCCTAATCTCCAAACGAACTGCGGTCAGAAACTTATTTAGGGGCAAGAGGGTAAATTGAACGTAAAAGTTGTAATTTCTATAAAGATATATATAATATACAAAACATAGAAATTATACAATACTACAGACTACATATACATGCATATACATCATAAAACTACTTCACTAAAATTATAACTAACACATTTTACAAAATTATACCTACTAATATCTTTTTTATTGTACTGACCAATTTTTTTGTTAATGAACTCTTGTTTATCTAATACATTTTTTCGCACAAATCTCGCTTTATTATCAATAACAGAATTTATTTTAATATAAGTATCTGTTTGAATGCTTTTTAACGTTTCTATAAAAAGATTGATGTTGGGGTGCGGAGAGCTGCAGGTTCTGCTAAACTTTCGAATCTTCATCGATGTAAGTTTTCACTAAATAATCGACAAATTTGTCAATTCTATCGTCTCCAGTAGGTTTATCTGACATAAAATCTTCTACAAAACAATCTCCCACTTCCTCTGGTGAAAGGAAAGTTAATCCAAAGACGTGTTTTAGCCATTGTCCTATTTCGGAATCTATGTTCTTATATTCTGAACTTATACCAAGATTTTGTATTTTGCGCCACCTAATAATAATTCAAAACAATAATTATTTCATAAGTATACATCATAATATGTAATAAAACTTACCAAGACTGAGCAAGATGAAAACGACAACCGGTTACTTTGGCTTCTGAAAATTTTTTTGAAAATATAGAGTTCAAAGTATACACTTTTGCACTACACGTTTTGTTGGTACAACACCACACCACTTCACCAGATTTTTTTAAATCTCGATACTTCCGAAACTTTTGATTTTCGAAAATTAGCAAGGGATTTCCACGCTCGCTCAACATATGTTGTAATTCCATACTGTCTCTATAAATTCAAGAGACAAACTAAAATGTTTTGGTGATTACCTTAAATTTATACGTCACCCCTTCCCTTTGAGACAGATTATCATTTTACTTTTCTTTGAATTTTGTGAGTGACAGTGATTGTGTTTCCTTTTTTCCTTTTAAGTATGCTGGAAAAAAGACTTTTGTCTCGCTTAAAGTAACCACAAGTCCCGATTAAGGCGGGACAGTCACACTTTTTAGAGGACACTCCCGCGTCCAGCCGATTTTCTGTTCTCGTAATCTTTACAGTAGTTAACAGATGCTGCTACTAATTATGATAAGGGGGCTGAGGTGTTTAGGGGGAAGGGGGTCTAGCGAAATTTCACGTGGGGGAGGGGTGGTCTGGGCAAATATGAGCTTATTTGACTTAGCGAGGAGGAAGCTTCTTTCGGAATGATAGATTGTGATCAACTGGGACTCCACCCCTTCTAGACATTTCGTTCTGCAAGAGACATATTCAGAGGCGACGTATTGTATCCTCGATAAGTTCTGGTAGAAGTGGAATTTAAGTTGACTACATCCATTTTATTATTCATAATAAAGAAATAAACGCTTGTTTAAGTGAACAGAAAAGTGAACATTTTTCTCAACAAATTCCTTCCTAAGTTTTGGCAGCAAATATGAGACTCAATTTTTAATTAGAATCATTTGGTTTTTAGGGGTGGAAGAATTCATTACCCTACCTAAATGGCTGAACAAGGCTACTACTATGAAGGACGACTACAATACAATCAAGTTGCCCGGTACTAGGATCTGTATGAGAGCTACAAAATGGACTACACCAGTTCTCAAAAAGCTTCACGAAGAACTCAAAGGTAATGGTTTCATAATATCTTTTAGCGATCTATTAAGTAACCTTAAAAGGCGGCATAATACGAGTTAGATCAGATCATCAAAGTGCAAGATATTCTTGGAAAAGTCCAGGAAACAACTCTTCAATTTTTGACGTATGATTAATAAAATCACTGTATATACCAGGGGCGGCTAGTCAAAGGAGGCTAAGCCTCCTCAATAATATTCCGTGTATCACTAATATATTATATTGAATAGTCAGCATTCAGCATATTCATATTAATCAAAATCGTATTATTTTATGCACTTACCTTCCTTTCAACCTACATTATATAATATAATTTATTAATTAAGATAGAAGATATTTACATTTACTGCATTTCATTCATTTCAAGATTTGTGGCAACGCTGGGGAGGCTTAGAAAGGTATATTCTCAACGTTCATTATGCCTGCCACAGAAAAGCAAACAACGGTGCAAATACTCCGAATGAATACTTCATTGCAATAGAAAAGCAAAACACATGTAAATGCAACACGGATAGGAACCCACTCTCATACAATGTCGACCAATCACAACTATAGAATTTCGCGTGACATCGAGTGAATTCGTTGGAAAGCATTAATTGAATCGTAGTGTGATCGTAGTTACTAATGGCAGCGTGTTTACTCATATTGCTCGCGTATTGTTTTAAAATGAGTTTGGTTACTGAAGTTAATTTCAAAAATTTCAATGGTGACTTAGTGGAATATTTCTTATCCCATAACTTTAGTGCACTAAGTTACGAGGATAAAGTTTTGATAAAAACATTGCGACCTACCCCTGAATTAAACAATTTGGTACAGCGTAACATACAACAAAACTGCGGTTTTAATACAAGGAATTATGAGAGACATCCTTGCCTAACCGGATCACAGGTGAAAAAATAAATTATTTTATTGGCAGTGTTTACTTTTTACTAGTGAAAATGTCTCTGTTTGGGGCCGCTTAGGATTTGAGGATTTAATTCTAACCTAGTTGAAAGTGAGGAATTTTTCACCGATAAAGTAACTTTGAATACAGCACGCGGATTAATACCTTACTCGCAAGATAAGGAATTTGTATATTTTTTAAACATCTTTAAATTAATTTTTGAATAAACAGAAATAGTTTTTCAAATCTTACAGCACAAGTTTTCAGATGTAATTTACTCACGAAATCGGCTCAAGTTTCTTTTGGAAAAAATTTCAGAATTTCGTGCAGAAGTTTATTTTAAAAAACTATTTTCTGTATTTCAAACTACTGATGATACGACTCAATTTAGCCCAAAACGAAAGAAATTCAGTTACGCAGATATGGAGCTTCACTATAAGCAAATATTTTATGAAATTTTGGATACTATCAGGGGTCAAATAGAAATAAGGTTCTCTGATTTGAAAGAACTGCATTTCTTCGACTTACTCAATAAAAATTTGTCAACCGGATTTTCAGCTAATTTTCCAGATAACCTTTTGGAAAATTTATATCTAAAATACACTTTTTTTGATAAGATGGCCATAAAAAGTGATCTGTGTGTTGTTTATAATGACAATGAAATTTTGGGGCAAAATGAAAATCATGTGAGGACTATTAAATACCTTTTTGATAATGATTTGAATCAAGATTTACCTCAAGTTTATAAACTCTTATGTCTAATTGTTTTTATCCCGGTGACATCGGCTTCCGTAGAGCGCTCGTTTTCCACTCTTAAGAGAATTAAAACTTATTTACGAAATTCAATGAGTCAGGATCGTTTGAAAAATATAAGTTTGTTGTCTATTGAAAAGGAATTGGTAAAACTTTTGGCGAAAGACAAAAATTTTATGAGGATAATATAGATCATTTTGCTAACGTTAAAGATCGCAGAATCCCTCTAATCTTCAAAAATATATAATAACTTTTTATTTGCTCTCACCAGCTGTTAACAAATTCGTTAAGTAGGTAGGTAGGTACCTATTTTGTGAAAGAAAAAAAAATTTGATGAATAGATGAATTGATTAATTGGCTGAGAAGAGTTTTTGTGAATATTGTAAATAGGAGTTGTAGGTCTCAAGGTGGACACTCGAAAGTGAAAACAAATTAATAGCTTAGGGTGCTTGTTTTACTTTGATTTTCTTTAAATTATAAGGCGGTTGACCTTGAAATCCTAAAAATTTTCGCCTATGGTGTATTTTTTAGCACCTCTTGTAGCCTCCTCAAACCAAAACCTCACGAGCCGCCACTGATATATATATATATATATATATATATATATATATATATATATATATATATATATATATATATATATATATATATTTATATATATATAAAAATAAATATATATATATATATATAAAAATATATATATATATATATATAAATAAATATATATATATATATATATATATATATATATATATATACGTAGGTTAACCTTTATGTATGTATATATTTTTTGAAGATCTCCGTAAGACGACAAAGAGAAAAAGTACTTTACGAGTTAGGATTGAGAAAACTATATCAGAAGCGTCTACTCCTGAGACTAGTGAACTGGCAGATACCGAGGAAGATAAGTACCAGGCTCTTGTAGCTGTTCAAAGTATGCTGAAGGGTCGTTCATCTCAAATGCTGGTAGGTTTCTGAAAAAATTTACAACTTAAAGCTACATATACTATAATATCCCACATGTGATATACGTTTGTAGTCTGATGAAATCGTGAATTCTCACGAGGTGGCTCTGTAATCGTATTTTAAAATTCATACGTCTAATCTTATATTAGTGTGATTCTTAATTATACAACCTTTTGTTTCAACTTTGTGATATTCAGTCATTTTGTATTAAAATCTATAAAAACCGAGGCGCCATCAGTAAGTAATCTAGAACACATCGTTCTTATTCAAGGATATTACCAGCGAGTACTGCATTTACAAAGCCCTTTTTGGGCAGTTTAAGCGAAATAAGTTGGAGTTTTGTCCTCGATGAACAACATCAGATGAAATTTGAAGACAATTCTAACTCTTCTAATCAAGGCAAGTAGAAAGTGCCAAGGGTGAATCGGTTCGGAAAAAGTAGAAGACTATTCGATCGACCACAGCATAATGAAATAAGTTGAAACAAGAAATTACAGTTTCACATATCACTGATGGTCGTCATGGTCAAATCAACAAACTACTTGTAGAACATATTAACCGATCTTTTGTGCCAGATCTAGCTCCCAGCAACTATATCTCTTTCCTCGATGTTTTCAATGGAGAAGAGAGATTTTCATAGAATGAAGATGTCAACACATTCGCAAAGAAGTATTCTGCTAAACAAGATATCGAATACAGTTCCATATGGTTGAATTCTTTTTTCGAAACATTTCTGAAATTGACCAAAAAAATAAATAGGTACTTGTTTTTGTGATAGCCTGAGACTACTATCGTATGTAAAGTCAAGAATGGAGGGTTTTCTCAAAGGTTGATTCAGCTGTAGAACTAACAACAAAAAAATTATGAAAAACGATTTTTTTTTGGCATCACATCTTCAGATGCTAATACTCCACTCAGGAATTGATGACCTTTGAATCGATCATGATGCAAGTTGATATTAATCGAGTTGACGAAACCTTTGTTCACCGTAACTTTCGAATAATGGATTTTTAATTTGAAATTACTAAAAGATATTTCATGAAAGGTATTGATTCGATGGATTGGTTTTTCTAGATTTATGAAGGAAGGGACAAGTGTCGAGAATTGATCAGAGAACTGAAATTCAGCACCGGTCTCTTAGAGGAAGAGAGCGAAGAGATCGGACAAACCAGGAAACAAATCAAACAACAGCAGAGGGAAGAGTCTCTCCAATCGAACAGAGTAAATCAGATTTGCCGAAACTTACGGAAAAATTCGTCCATTTCTATAAATTTGGAGAATTGATTTCAATTGACTTTTCACAGGTAGCTAAACTGCATAAATCGCTGAACAAACTCGAGGGTAGTATCGTGGGATCCTTGCTGGACTTCCTGAATAAAGAACTGAGGAGATTACTGGACGAGCGAAGGGCACACGCAATCTGTTTCCTGAATGAAAGGGAAAGAAACGATCGAGAAGCTGCAGAAGCAGGAAGGTAAGGAAGCATTTAAATGTACAGTAAGCATCAGTGTTTGGCTTGCTTACTAGTATTTTGGATGAGGCTCTGGGTTCATACCCTGGGGAGGACTTGCTGCCATCAGTCTCAGAGGTTTCCTCATGGTGTAGGTATGTCACTGCATGTAAACATACAAATGCAGATTCTAGGGCAGTATTCATTCTCTGAGCCCCACCTCACCTCTTCTATTTATACCCATCCTAAATGTAGATTACATACAAGTGAATCCTCTGATCTGGCTGAAAGAGTTTCTCCTCACAACTCGAGCAGCCCGCCTATCTCACTCTTACTTCAGGGAATGCATCATGTAGCCTTTCCTTTCTTCATAATGCAGATAGAGCTAGTGGCCGAGAAATCAAGCGCGGTTATTCTCTAATAGCATTCGGGAGTCCCGGGTTCGTAACCTGATATCGACTTCTTTGCTATGAGTTTTTCTCGGAGGTTTATTCATGGCGACATGAAATAGAATACTTCAGGAAGTGGAGTGTATCTGTTTGATCCTTATTCTAACTTCTATGATATTATTATAAAAACGCATGTTTGATTTTAAACATTTTTATAATTGTCTCTAAGACAAGGCGTTTAACTACACAGTGGCTTCATCAGGTAAACTGAATAAAACTGGGTATTACAGTTTATATGTTGAGGAAAAACGATAACAATAAGATAATAAATAATGGGATGAATGGTAGGTAAGGTAGGGTAAGTGTGTAGCAATATTTGGAAAGTTCGTATATACACCATATTTTTAAACAAAGCACTAGAGCTGCAGATCTCAAATTTTGGCATAACATAGTTATGGGTATTGCCTACAAGTCCTCATAATAAAACTTTGATATAGACACATTTTCGCATTTATTTCTATATTATATATATTTCTATGCCCATAGTACACACTTCTCCTGTAAAACGGGGAAAGTGTGTATGCAAGCCAAATGCAATGCACATATCAAGAAATGTAGAAGTCTGGGGCAAGTGTGTCAAACTGCGATATTTTATTTTTCGACTGGTGCAAAAAAAAAATTTGTATCTTACAAACTCTTCAAGTTACAAACTTTTTAACAAGAAATGGACATTAACTGAATAACTAAAAGTGAAGAAAAAACATAAATATATCCTAAAGGTAAAGTAAATTATTTGAATAAATCGAGTTATATTACTAATGAACATTATAATCTGTAAAAGAAAGTCCAAATCGATGCAGACCCCTTTTACTAACAACTGGCTTTGAAAGAACCATAATAATATTTTCAGTTCCAATGAAAGCACATTCCTCAGGATCAGCCCAGATGAAAGAATTTGTAGCAGTTGGATCTAACGAATGAACGTTTCTTAAAAATTTTAATTTTACTTCTTCGTCTTCTTTTTTTGTTGACAGTAACATGAATACTACCAATATCCAATCACTAACATCTACATCTGAATTTTCTTTGTTTAGTTCATCCATATATATATGATCAATTCTTCCTGATCCTCTAAATTCTTCGTCAATATCATCATCACTCTGGACTTCACAAACTTCTTCTTCATCTGATGATGTTTCTGATTCACTGACTACGTTCGAGACTTTACTTTTTTTTCACTGTCATCTTAATTGGTTTTTTCTGTAAATGTTTAATTACCTCTGGAGCAGTTATAATTTCAGCTCCACCCGCGATTTTTCTTCTAGGTTTCTTGTCTTCTTTTCCTCTGTGATGTTTCACCATTTCCAGAAGCAGCTCTTCAAATAGTGAACTTTTCTCATGTTCACTATTAGTACACACTTGTCCGGCAGAATTAATACACACTTCCACAGAGTAGAATTTTAGTGGGACAAGTGTGTACTAGTACCAAATAATAATAAACGCTTAATCTAAAATAAAAATAACGACTGTAGGTTAAAATTGAACTGTTTCTCACCATATTTGTAGTAAAAAAAACTTCAAAAAACTCACTTGGAACTATGATGTCACACGATGAGTAAACGTCTACCAACTACATGCACTGTGTATGGTGAGAGGTTATGAAATATTATCTTTTCCCGCCAATATAACAATTATCTTAACTTCGGCTGTAACTTACAATGGCCTATTATGGACCTTTAGATACTGTTTTATAGATGGCCACACCAGTATGTTATCGGAATAGGAATTATTTGGCGCTTGCACACTTACTCCGAAAACACACTTACCCCACTTAACCTTAATTGTTTGGAGAAACTTGTATAAATTACATTAATTATGGAATATATTCAGCAGGGGGGAAATTTCAAATGTTTTGCTATGTTTACCCTTATAAGTTGAACTCGAATTTCTTGACAAAATCTTTGGAAATCGAAAAGACTTGTTTCATTGCTAGTTAAAATTCTTCTTTTTTATAATATTGTCTTTTAATTCTGGATTATGATATGCATCATTGGTAGCTTTATAATGTTCAATACCTTATTGAAGTTTGTCGATGGATACTATATTAAATGCTGCAGTTTATGTTAATTTTTATTTTTAATTATCTACAAAATTGATAGAGTTCCATCTTTATTGTGAATTTGATATTGGGATTTACAGGATGTTTCCAAATAAGTTTTTATGTAGTAATTTCATTTTCCGAATAGAACGGTAGTGTGACCGAAATTGCAACAGCAGTATATATATTTTTTAACTATTTTGTGATTATAAACACACTAAAATCAAGTTTTGTCCTTGTTCATTTCACTTCACAATTTTTCTTAATAGGAGACAAAAGGAACTTCGTAGAAGACGAGAACATGACGAGATTTTCAAACAAATGGTGAAGGTTCACCAGGATACCGTTGATATGTATCTACAGGATATCATAACTGAAGGCATAGAATTCGCCTCCAAAGACGAGGCAATGTTCTATGTGAAGAAATTCATAGATAAAATCGAGAATGAAAACGCCGAAAATTTAGAAAGGTATGTTCAAAGATCATGAAAAGTGAAGCTCGCTTGATACCGTGGAACCTCAAGTCCCGCTCACAAGTGTGCAACGTTATTTTACTTAGTCATTTAACCAATTTTTCTAAAAAATAATTTCTCTTGGATATACTCGCGCCTCCCCTTTAGTGTGCCCGCTCCCCCTTCAGACCAAGCTAGTTATAGTCGAGTACTTAGCGTACGCTGGCTAGTATTTGGGAGGTCTCGGGTTCAAACCCTGGGGCCCACTGGTCTGCCATGAGTTTTTTTCAGAGGTTTCCTCATGGTAATGTAAGTCAATGCTTGCAAACTTATAAGGCGAATGCTGGACCATTATTCATCCTCTGAACCCTACCCACACTTCCTATGTTCCATCCCAACTAAAATTTTTTGTTTTATAATGGTAAAGGTTACGTTTCGATTACCTAATTTATAAAACCTAAGAACCTATCAATTGTTCGCGAAAAGTTTTCGTTACTCTTATAAAACCCCTATAGCACTTAAATGGAGAATCCTATAAAGGTAACGGTGACTAAATTTTAGTACCATATAAAACTTTCACTTTCCACTTATTTGTAACTAAGACGTTGTCGTTACCTTTATAAAACATAAATAGGTTTTATAGCGGCAAGGAATACATTTTCGTTACCGCTATAAAACCTTAATATTAAAACATCCTCGCCTATAGTGTTTATAAACACCAAAAATAAACCACCCCCTTTAGCTTCATCTCCTTCTACATTGTTTGTTCACAATATGTTCTATTTCAAGTCCTTCTCATTATTATTCTGCTTCTACTTTAAAGTTGACAGCAATGGATTTTCACTTTGATATTATGAAAATGGCATATTAAACAATTAGGTATTATAACAACTTAAATACTTTGGCAATTTTTCATGAGGACTTAATTTTATTTGGCACGAAAGATTTATCGAGTAGTTTTACATTTTACCATTCCTAAAACTGAAGCGCCCCCGTTTTGGGCTCTCTAACAATTAATTTTTATAAAATCCTGAAAATTGAAATTATGTCTCATTATTCCTTTTTCTGCAAATAAGCTGTCCAACATTACTTAATCCCATATTTTTGAAGAAATACGTCTTCAAGCTTCAGTAATATTGCTTAAAATGCAATATTTTTCTTCTTTGTGAGGATATTTATGTCAATTCGAACACAAACATAAAAATGGCCGCCATATAAAAGGACGCCATGTTCGCCATTTCGCGTTTAAGAACTTATAGTTTTATTTGTGCCTTTAAGTAATAATAAACATCTTAAAAACTTTTATAAAACTTACCTAGGTGTCTTATGGGATTATTACCAAAAAGGTATTTCTAAAAACTGGAAGTAACCGGAAAACCAATTTGCTACCAGTTCTCAAATGTCAAATATCAATTGCATAACCTCACTTTTGAATGTCATTTTTGTTTATATAAGCTTCAAAACGAGTGTTATATTAATATATTTTCTTGAGGAAAGTCTGCGTTTTAGTCTATATCATTTTTGGTAAATTTAGTTGTGGGTGATTTATCACCTGGTGGTGTGCTTTGCAAAATATTCTCCCGGGTTTTAGCGCACTTTCTATAAAAGCTGCTACTGTATTTAACCTTTTTCCAATTTTTTCTCTCTTGTGGCATATTTATTCACTTACAATCAATTATTAAATCAGAGACAATAACCACGATTACTGATTAAACATTAAGAAAACACGGAAAACAATCATCGAACATCTTTACCTCAAAAATATAGTTTCGGCCCCTTCTATGAAAAAGTTGGCCTATAAGTTTTATGAAATTCTTTAGGTTTTGTACTAGCTGTAGAATATTTATTAGGTGCCTTAAGATTTGTAAAGGTTTTACGAAGTAAGCTATAAAATCCCAAGAGTATAAGTTTTATAATGAGGTTTTTAAGAACGCTATAAAACCCTTTTAAAAAACTATAAGTAACCAACACCAAAGGTTTTATAGATACGGTAACGGAAACGTTTTGGATGCAATGTTATAAAACTTTAAGTATTTTGGTATTTTCTGGACGTCTTATGAAACTTGTAACACCAATAGTTTTCTTATAAAACTAAAAAAACTATTATAAAAGCTAAGGTTCTTTATAAACCTCTTATAAATATCCGTTACCGATTAATAAAACTTCAGGCTCTAAAAAATGTTAGTTGGGATATATACTTCGTCTCACCTATCCTTAATGCACTTGTACATACAAGTGTATCCTCTGATCTGGCTGAAGGAGTTAATTCCAAACTCAAGCTGCCCGCCCCCCTGACACATTCTTCAGGGAGGAATGAAACATGTGTGTTTCCTTTTTTCCCCTTTAGTGTGTTTGCGCCCTCTAGGGGGTCACCCCACAGGTTGAATATCACTGCCTTAAATCATAGGCCTCACGTTACAGATTTCACGTATGAAATCACCTGAGCCAAACTAAACTCCCACACATTTCGGCAGGTTTGAGCATACGCATTTTATTATCAATTCACATCCAGTTCAGTTTTGTACAAACATTTTAATTAATCAATTTCTGTTATATTGCTCAACTGCAGGTACATAATGAAACAATAATTGTATAAATCTAAACTTTATTTTGAAGATCTATAGAGATATCCGAGCAGGAGGAAACCATCGCTGATCTTGTCCACCATTTCGTTTTACCAGAGGTGCAGAAACAATTGGTTAGGCAGAGAATCAAGAAGAAACAAACGGAAAATTTGAGAAGAATCAACGACACATTACTAGACGATTTGTTGGAACAGTTACCCAACATGAAATTAGGTATATCAGTGGTTACTGATTTATTTTAATTTATTTAACATTTTGTTAATTTAAGATGCCCTCGGAGCAGAAGACGAGCTGCGTTCGACGGGATTCAAGATGAAATATGAAAGTGATAAAGGTTGGTTGGAGTTTTGTATTTGAAATTTAAAAAAAGAAACGGTGTCATGGGACACCAGGTAGGAAAGAAGTTCCTTCGGATAATATAGAAGAACCACAATTTGCGAAAACGAAACATGTGCGTGTCGGGGCGCGCGACAGAAGTGGTAACTTATACTAATCCAAGTTGAAATAATTAATATTGAAATGTGGGGCTAAGAGCTCTTACGAGATTGTAAATAATAAATGAAAAAAGCCAGGAGTCACCTCTGGGATTCGAACCCAGAAATACGGCACACCAGGGTTCAGTACTTAGACCA
This sequence comes from Cynegetis impunctata, assembly GCA_030704885.1. NCBI lineage: Eukaryota > Metazoa > Arthropoda > Insecta > Coleoptera > Coccinellidae > Cynegetis > Cynegetis impunctata. The sequence continues at coordinate 144,268 of JARQZK010004468.1, read as the reverse complement.
CTCGGTCGTCGATGCAATATAAAATTAAGGCGCAAGAGTGTATATAACGAGAGGATAACGTATCGCCATGCTATATAATTGAATATAAACCTATAATAGTAGTCATTATTTTATGGAATAAATTTGTAAAGCTTTATCTTTTCATTTTCAATATGCCATATCTGATTCCTGTCGTAATCTGTTCTTTTATGCTTATACACAATTATTTCGATGTATTACATCTGACGTTTTCAAGTTGCTTGTACATGAATTCATGAGTACATACTATGCATTCGCGATTGACGTGGCGGAGTAGGATCAGAAAGAGAAGGGATGAGAGAACGGAAAGAAAGAGGGAGAAAGAGAAAGGTATACAATATTCGCTTGTGTTAACTAAAAGCGTGACGTTCGTCAGTCTATTTCCGTCACACTTTTAGTCTCGCATATTTTTCAGTTTGGTCAGGCAGCGAAATCCCTATCTCCTCCAAACCTGCCGTAAGGAACTTCGTTCCAAAAAAAACCGTTAAAGTTTCTCAACCAGGTGATTCAGCGTCTTCCAGGTCCCCTTCTACCAAGAACCTTTCCCTGGAGTATTACTTGTAGCAGGCCGTATCTCTTTTGGTTTCTCATTATGTGTCCGAAATATCTCTTTTTAAAGCATTTCAGAACTGTCCTATTGGAAACGTGATCAACCCCGGAAATTCTAAGGATTCGTCTGTATAGCCACATCTCAAAGGCCTCAAGTTTTTTTGTGGACGCTTCCGTCAAGGTCCAGGACTCGGCACCATACAGGAGCATTGACCAGACATAGCACTTAAGCAGTCTCAGTTTCGTGCGCAAATTAAGGTCTCTGCTTCGAAATAAATTTCCCATTTTAACGAAAGTGGCCCTTGCTTTTTCTATGCGGCATTTTATTTCTACAGAATGATCCTATTGCTCATTGATCGTAGTACCCAAATATGTGTAACTAGTTACTCTTTCAATTTGTTGGTTATTAATCAACAGTTGGCCGGGCTGTATGTTGTGTTTACTAATTACCATAAATTTGGTTTTCTTGGTATTAAGAGATAATCCGTATTCAGAGCTAGCGCCAACCACACGATTCATCCATTCCTGGAGACCCTCCAGAGAATCAGCGAACACGACGATATCGTCCGCGTAACGTATGTTGTTTAGTCTCTCTCCATTAATTAACACTCCAGCGTCTGTGTTTTCTAGTGCCATGCTAAATATATGCTCTGAGATTAAATAAGGTGGGTGACAAAACACATCCCTGTCTAACACCGCGTCTTACATTTATATCCTCTGAGTAATCACCCTCGACTCTGATATTTGTTGTTTGGTGCCAGTACAGATTTATTATAAGACGTAAATCCTTCTCGTCGATGCCGATTGTTCTTAGAGCCTCTATCATTTTATTATGCTGGACTTTATCGAATGCCTTTTGATAGTCTATCAGACAGATGTACACGTCACAGCCAACATCCCTATACAGCGCTGAAACAGAACCTGAATTGCGAATAGAGCTTCTCTAGTACCCAGAGCTTCTTTGAACCCGAATTGTGTGTTCGATATATTTTCCTCGCATTTGTTATATATTCGTTTATGCATTATTTTCAGAAACAATTTGAGGAGGTGGCTCATGAGGCTAATTAGCCTGTAATCTTCGCATTGTTTGGCACTGTTTTTTTTTTGGGTATAGGAACAAATGTGGACTTCAACCAGTCTCGAGGAATATCTCCGGTGTCGTAAATATGGTTAAAAATTTTTGTCAGCCACATTATTCCGTCTTCGTCCAGCAGTTTCAGAAACTCGGCATGAAGGTCATCCGGTCCCGGACCCTTTCCATCCTTCATTTGTTCAGTTGACTTCGTCAGCGGTAATAGGTGGGCCCGTATCGGCATTGGGTACTGGGGCGTCAGTTCTCTCATCCTGGAACAGAGTACTGATGTATTTCTTCCAGGTATTAATTCTTCCGTCTTTATCTATGATGATATTGTTTGTTTCATCTAACAGACGTCCAACAGTAGATGTTTTATATATACCACTGACCTTACGATGCATGTTGAAGCTGTCATGTCTTTTTTCAAGATCTTCCATTTCTAGCAGCATCACTAAGCTCGTATTTTTCGCGAAAAATGCGATTCTAACGAATTGTATTATATATATTAGGTGCCTATTAATAATATTTAATTTATAAGTGCCTATTAATTTTTGAGGATTTTACTCGATTTTTCATCTTCAAATTCTACCTAGGTGAAAATGGGACAATCTCAGAAGTTCTTATACGCTTTCAAACAAAAAATATTTCTAGAATTGGACTCCAATCGACGAAAATATCGATGAACATACATAAATAAAAAACCTCCTTTGCTGAAGTCGGTTAAAAATAAGACAACTATCAAGTCGAAATAACACACAAATATAAATTTTTGTTGTTTAGTTATTGATTGTCGATTGGTTTTCAGAAATAATGGAAAATTTGTGGGGATATCAGGAACAGCCCACGTTTACAGGCGAATTTGCATTAGTTGAAGAGAGCGAAGGAGATGTGTTGGATAACTCGGGCGGCTTCAACAATATCAGATCTAGTGGCGAACGAATAAATTCAGAAAAAGCAGTACCCTACCAACCAACTTTAGAGGATCTGACATCTGAAGATACGGATACAGAAAAATCGCAAGATGTGCAAGGATTGGTAAGCTATCGAAAAAATTTATCGTTTTTTATTGAGAACCTTCTATTAACTTGAGAAAAATGAAAAAACAAAAATCTCAAAAATTAACCTACACTTTATTACAGTTAGTAATGTATATCTGGTCACTACTATATATGTTATTACCATCAGAGGCAATTTTCTAAATATTCAAAGTTAATTAATATAATATGACCTCGAAATTCTCAAAAACTCTGAAGAAAAATTGTTTAACTGATTTTCACTTTATCCCCTGATGCAGTCAGTTATAAATACCACACGACTTGAAAATTGTAATCAGTGATAAAAATACTACTGATAATGGTCTGACAACCCGAAATATTGTTAAGTAAGTTTCAATAAATTTTAAATTTCAATATATTATGAAACTTATTGAGTATTTTCTTCGAGATTTATGGAATACAAAATTTTGTTATTCGCTTTAAACAATATCGACGATTACGTCGGTCATGTCATAATTCCAAAAATTACTTGAAAATGAAAAATAATTTGATTCAGATGACGGCTCCGCTGATGGAATCTTCAGAATTTTCACAAGGCGAAGAGGAAATACACACCTCCCAAGAAAATGTAATTGAAGTCGAAGAACGGAAGTCGCTATTGGAAGATATAGGGGAAAAGATCGAAGGCAGTATGGAGGAAGTTGAGAAGATTATTGACGAGAATCATGAAGATAAATTAGAAGATGTAGATAATCCAGAACAGTTAGACAATTTAGAAGATAACGTGGAAAATTTAGAGGAACTAGAAAAATTAATTGAAGTTGTAGATACCAATGATCAAGAAGAGTATGGGCAACCTTAAGAAATAGATTGTCTTCAATTAAACATACTTCGATCATATTTTCAAATAAACCTTTTTGTTGTGCATATTTTTGTAGTTTGATGAATATTATTTGATGATAAATATGAAAAAAGGCAAATATTCATACAAAAAATGATGAAGTACACCAAATTACATCAAGGCTTAAAACTAAATAACCATCTCGAGTAATAAATTGGTTATAACAAGTTTCATTTCATTATTTCAAAACTATACAATAAATATTACAATCTAAACAAAAATTCCGATGAAAAAATAATTTATTATGTAAGTTTCAATAATTTGAAAAGATTTTTTTCTTGTAAAAATGAAAGCAGAGATGTCTTTGAATTTTAATTTCATTAGGAAGTAGAAATCTATCATTACATTAACTTAAATACATATATAATTAAACAGGACGCAAATTAATAAATGAAATTATACTGGTTTATAGTCAAGTTTACTTTCCAATTTCTTATTATCGGCAACTTTTCTTACAGCCTTCATGAAATCTTCTTGAATTACATACTCTCTCTCAGCTCTGATGGCGAAAAGACCAGCTTCTGTACAGACATTTCTGAAAAGAAAATTGTTGAATGAAATTTATGATTATAAACTGAAATGTATAAGCTTCAAATAATATTTCAATTATATTTGGTTGTCATAATTCCAATTATAGAGGAATTTCAGTCACTAGCGTCATGAGTAGACTTTATGGAAGGATCTAATAGAGGAGGACTTTGGGCAAAACGAAGAAGAACAAAGTGGTTTTCGAGCAGGCAGATCGTGCACCGATAATGTTTTCTGTCTAAAACAAATAATAGAGAAAAGAGCTGCAAAAAACATAGAAACTCATATCACATTTGTAGACCTCCAAAAAGCTTACGACACTGTACCAATTCGTAAACTGTGGGAAACTCTTGAAAAATCAAGTATTAATTACACTCTAATTTATGCGGTGCAAGAACTCTATAAAAACACAAGATCACGAATAAAAATGGGAAAATATATAACCGAAGAATTTCAAGTTACCAAAGGGCTAAGACAAGGATGCTGCATTTCACCAACTCTCTTCAAAATATATGTAGCATGCACATTAAAGCAATGGAAAAGAAAAGTCCATGGCATGGGGGTGGAACTGAATAACGGATGTATTTACACACTACAGTTTGCCGATGATCAAGTCGTTGTGGCAAATGATATAGAGGACATGCAGTACATGATGAGAAAACTAACAGAAGAATACAACCAGTGGGGACTAACTGTCAATCTGACGAAGACAAGGTATTTGTGTGTGGGCGAGGAACCGAACAATCTGGTGCTTGAAAATGGACAACAAATTCCATCCTGTCAAGAATACGTATACTTGGGTGTGACATTCGACAACACAGGAACTGACGTCAAAGAGATCAAAAAAAGAATTATTCAGGCCAAAAAAGTTATTGGGTGCCTCAACGGCATACTATGGAGCAAGGAAATTACTAAGAAACGGAAATATAAATATATACGAAACAATGATAAAGAGCACCATATTATATGGAGCAGAGACATGGAGAATGAATGAAAAACAGAAGAAAAAGCTGGAGGTGGTGGAGATGGAAGCGATGAGAAGATCTTTATATATATCCAGAAGGGACCGGATTAGGAATGAGATAGTAAAACAACGGATGGGTGTGGAAGGATCTATAATTCAAGATGTAAGGGCCAAATAACTAACATGGTATGGGCATGTACAACGAATGCCAGCATCAAGACTACCTAAACAAGTTCTAGAATGGCAACCGATGGGTCGACGAAAAAGAGGCAGACCCAAAACAGAATGGCAGAAGACAATCCACAAAGCCATGAGTGAAAGGAATTTAACAGCGGATGACTGGGAAGATCGAAGGAGATGGAGATAAGGCGTCGGACAACGTCGCAAGACGTTTTAGAAACGGCTTATATATATTTAATTAACAATCGCTAACTAAGAACTTTAAAGCGATCAAATAATTTATTTGTTTTTTATTCTTAAACCTGAACGCGATATGCTACTGAAATTGAAGATATTTGTGTAATTCAAACGGTATTTGATAAAAATAATCATTCAGATGATACTATAGTCTAGTCAACAAGTGCTTTTTTGTTCAAATTTTTTCAGCAGTGGGAAAAAAAATTAAGTTCCACTCGCGAAAATTGTGAGTTATTTATTGAAAGAAAAAGGGGGGTTTTTGGTTTTTTGCAAATATCTCAAAAACGAATTGAGATTTCTGATATCTAAGAAAAGATTCAAAAAGAGGAGGAATTCCCAAAAAGGAAGTCTCAACTTGCGGAAGTGTAGGATCAATATTTATAATTTTCTCAGAGGGGTAAAAATACGGCCGAAAAGGGCTAATCTGGATTTTGCAACTAATAGTTGATAGTTGAACGAAAAATTTTCCGAAAAATTACTCTCTAAAAATGAAAACCTGATTTTAAACACATTTGTATTTCAACAAAATAGACGGAGAAAAGGGCTGACAATGATAAAAACATAGTAAAAATAAAATTTTTGAATCAAATCATAAAATTTCTAGAAGACTCATACCGATAACCTGAAAAAGTATATCTATACTAATATTATAAAGAGGTAAAATATGTTTGTATGTTAATACAAATTTTTCACATTTGATCTTTGAGATGACACCTAAATACGTTCAGCAAGCTATATCTTCATCAGCTTTGTATATTTGTGCTTTTTCATTACCAGATAGAACAAGAGAACTGCTGATAAGATCAAAAAATAAATAAGAATGTCTTCAAAAAGTCAAACTATAAAGCAACGCACTGCTATAGTAGTACATTTTTCTTCATTCGTCGGAAACATAATTTCAATATATTTTAGTGAAGTGTAGTTCTATTTGTATCTAATTGAGGAGAAGAAAATGATGGCTGGGTTGGCATTGTGACTCTAATGAGAGAATTTGAATTATCAGAAATGATTATATAAATGTTTCAAATTTTGTAATATTGAACCAACAAAAACAAATTTATAGTTATAAATTTAGATCCAGATGAGAATAAGTATGTTGGTTCCATGTAATGCATATAGACTCTTATATAAACAAGTAGTTACCTTAAATCAGCCCCATTGAAGGAGTCTGATAGTTTCACGATTGCCTCATAGTCAATTTCTCCATGTTTTGCAATAGGTCCTGCATGAATTTTCAGAATTTCAAGACGAGCTTGTTCATTTGGAAGAGGAATCTCAATTTTTCTGTCTAAACGTCCAGGACGTAAAAGAGCAGGATCTAGGGTATCTGGTCTATTGGTAGCCATGATCATTTTTACCTAAATTAATAAAAGGGATTACATTATAAAAAAATATAAATAAAATGAGTTCACCTGTCCAAGAGAATCGAAACCGTCCATTTGATTTAGAAGTTCCATCAAAGTACGCTGAATTTCTCTATCAGCAGAAGTTCCTTCAGAAAATCTTCTACCTCCTGTTAATAGTAGATATGATTATGTACAACACAGTTTATGGGCTGGACCAATGAATATTTACCTATAGCATCAATTTCATCCATGAATATGATACAAGGTTGATGATCTTTAGCATAATTGAACATTTCACGAATCAACCTAGCCGATTCTCCTATATATTTATCAACAATTGCACTAGATACTACCTTCAGGAAATTAGCATCTAGTTGTGAAGCCACAGCTCTTGCCAATAATGTTTTACCTGTACCTGGTGGTCCATAGAGCAAACAACCTAACACAGGAAGCATACTTAGTTAATACTTCCGTACCTTTGAAAATGCTTACCTTTGGGTGGAGTTATGCCAACTCTCATGAAAAGCTCTGGATTCATTAATGGCAACTCGATCACTTCTCTTAATTCCCTGATTTGTTCAGATAAACCACCGATTGCAGAGTAAGTAACATCACCAGGATCTTCATGACTCATATTGTATACCAGAGGGTCTACTTCTCTAGGTAAGTACCTCATGATAGTTAATGTTGTCATGTCAAGGGCCACTCTAGTGCCAGCTTTCAATTTAGCCTTGTCTAGCTGCCTTCGGCATCCGACTACATATCTTGGGCCATTTGTAGCTTTTACAATGACTGAAATTAATACAAGTTGCAAAATAAATTTTATAATTTGTAGAATCGTCATATATATATATATATATATATATATATATATATATATATATATATATATATATATATATATAAATGTATATATCTATTTCAATAATTGAATATACTTACATTTTTCTTCGGTCAACTGTTTGAGCACTTCACCCACAATCTGTCCCATACTTTGTAAAGCTTTTAAATCATTTTCTGATTTATCATACTGTTTTGTAAGATCTTTGAGCTGATCTCTCACTGGAAATAGGGCATTCCATGAATTCGAAATAATTAAACACATTTTATACTTACTTTCTTTTAAGCGCGATTCAACTTCTTTATGTTCCAAGAGTTTCTTACGATAATCTTGGAGAATTTTCTCTCTATCAGCATCGATTTGAGTCATTATGATTTTGAAATATATGACAACAAAAACTGATTCTCTTTCTATACGATACGATGGATGACTAGCCGAAATGACAACTTCAAACGACAGGTTAGGATTAGAGATGGCTAACGCGAACTGGAACTGATCCTTTGGAACAGGTCCTAGAGGTTGGACTAGTGGAACTGGTCCGGAACAATATTTGGAACAGGTACGCGTACCAGTCCAATTTTCAATTTCAGTGTTTGGATTATGATTTAACCGTTTATGTTCTAGTCCGACCAGTTCAGAAATAAAATTTTTATTTTTGTGAACTTTTGTACTGAACTGAAACGAATGGATCTAATTGACTAGTTGTATCTAAAAGAAAAGACAAGCCTATTTCTGTAATTCCCACTCGCTACTCGTTGTACTTACGCTTTGACAGACTGGACTGGACTCGAGACTCGATCGATAGTGATCGGTTCCCGTTCCCAAAAACAGTTCATCGAGTACATCACGGCGCGCTCTCTTATGGACTATGGACCTGAACTAGGAACTGGAACTGATCTCTGGACTAGGTATTACGCTGGACTGGACTAGTTTGGAACTGATCCACGAAAATCATCGGATCAGCCATCTCTAGTTAGGATAGAAGTTGCAAAACTTGCAAACTGAAACTGACGTTTTTGACTTTGACCTGCATGAAGCATGGCATATCAGCAACTTTAAGCGTTTTTAGACGTTTACGTGGTTGAGTGAGCAAATCCCGTTAGTTTAAAATTGGCTTAATCAAGCGTCTATGTTATGTATATACATTACTCAAAATATATTTTATCATATTTCTCCTTCAAACTTATATTTTACTGGATATTCAGATACAAGATCTCAGTTTTTTAATCTATTTTTAGGGATTGAGATTAAATGCTGAATGACTTTAGAATCATAATTGATTGCTTTCATTACTGAAGAATTTTTTTATTGGAATCAAAACTTTATTTATTTTCTGGAAAATGTTGGTAGTATATTGTTATATCTTGGTCGCGTATTTGAAATCGTTGAAATTTGCTTTAAAAAAACCCGTGTGTCTATGGTATAGATTCTATGTTCTATGATATAGATGGCAGATTCAAGGTGTCAATGTCAAAGGCTGGGCTGGCGCTGGCTAAGTGTTGACTCTCAGGCTCTGATTTGTGCTATGGGCTGTGCCGAAAAGTAACCCTAAATCTAGTGTCTATTCCCGCCATAAACCTGCTATAATTAATTATTAGTGGAGAAACTATTAAATTCTCAAAATAATTTCAATTTATTAAAAAAACTGATTATAATTTATGTGAGTACTTTCATATACAATTCGTGTGAATGAATATAATGTAAATAAAGTTTTTTCACTGACTTCTTATCCTTGTAGATTCTACAATGCCCCCCAAGAGGAAACTACAAAATGCAGAAGAAAGAAAAGTTAAAAGAGCTAAATGTAAGTATTTTGAAAGTTAATTACGTTACCTTCATTGCTCTTAATTATGCCACTGTTATTTTAGTTATTATCAATGATGAAGTTTTCATTACATCAACAAAAGAAGGAGTTGTCTTAGTAACTGGTCAGAATGATGTTGGTCAATTAGGACTTGGAGATGAAGTAATGGAAAAAAGTAGATTTGCATTCCTTGATTTTCCTGAAAACCAAATTGTTGATGTTTGTGCTGGAGGAATGCATACAGTTTGCTTAACAAAGGATGGAAAGGTTAGTTGTGTTCAAGTAAACATTGATTTGAAAAAGGGGTTACCGAAAAAGGAATAGGTCGAGTTAAATTTGCTAGCATAATTAAAACTTCTATTCACAAATTTATGATTGAGTTTTGTGAATTTTCAGGTGTTTACTTTTGGATGCAATGATGAGGGGGCCCTTGGAAGAAAAACAGATGAAGATGAAAATTCTGAGTTTAAGCCAGGACAAGTTGAATTACCAGGAAAGGTTGCACAAATTTCGGCTGGAGATTCTCATACAGTAGCCTTATTAGAAAATGGAACAGTCTATGCATGGGGTACTTTTAGGGTAAAATAAAGATTATTTTTCTCTTTGATAAGTGGGTTGCATATATTTTATTGTTAGGATACACATGGTAATATGGGATTAACATTGTCAGGAAATGAAAGGTTTCCTTATGAAATCATAAAAGAAGCTCCAATAGTGAAAGTAGCATCTGGAGAAAATCATATAGCTTTTTTAACTCGAAATGGACAAGTTTATACTTGTGGAAATGGTGAACAAGGGCAGCTTGGGAGGACTACTGAAAGACATTCAGGACGTGATGGTAGAGGAGGAATGAGCAAAGCTCAAAGAGGTTAGTTTAAAATCTCTTTAGGTTGTTGAATTTTAATCTATATCACAGTAGAATAAGAGTAGACTTTGATTCAGTTGATCAGATTGTTGCTTAATATTTTCCTACCTGAAATATATATGCTAATATTTTTTCAATTAATTATTAAGTTTAATGATTGGCAAACAATACTGAAATGATAATCTATTTTTATTTCAGAAAAACTCTTAAAACCATCCTTGATTAATGTAAAACCCAGTTTAAGACTTCACTTTGAAAATATTTGGTGTGGGTCTTGTGGTACTTATGCAAAAGTAGCAGGCGCAGATGATATATATGTTTTTGGACTTAATAATTATGGACAACTGGGTAAGTTCACTATGTGATAAAATTAATTTATAGAAGTATTTTCCTCACTATAAAAGTATTCAAAAAGAGTATTTTTTTTTAACAAATTTAAATCTAGACTGCATTATATAAAATACTACCAGTAAATTATTCTAAGATTATTTGAGTTCTGCGTCAAATTCTGTCCACAAGAGTTAAGTATTTTCTTTTTCGTTATACATATGTCCTGAATCTTCTGTATGATGTTCATTTAACCCAATACCAGCCAGAACTCAAAGAGGATTAAAAAATTCAATTTTTTTGTATAGACTGGTTGTTGAGTGTTCAGCAAAGACTGAACACTGAAATTCTGGAAAAAAATGAATTTCAATTCGCAGAAAAATAGCGTCCCATTTTAGGGATGATGGCTAAAAGGGGATAAAATAATATATTTAGAAAAAACAAGACAAAAGGGACAAAGCTGCTTTAATAACAAAATGTGTTCAATTAATTCACATAAATTATATACAGAACAAATTTTAATAAAAAAAATTTGGTAAAAAAAAATATTTTTTATGGGATGATAGAAAGCAGATATCGTGTAGTCGTACATTGCATTCTCCACAAATTCTAGTGGTTTTTTTTTCACAAAATGCTTATCTCCTTTTTCCTTTATAGAAACAACTAAATGACCCATTTGGTCATATCTTATGTCCACACTTGCTCTTCCTCTCATCAATTTGGACTTTTGAGGGCGTGGTCTCTTTTCGTACATTCTTCTAGCAGAGTAGCCATTTCTTGGGGATTTACAACCTGGTAAAGTCTCCAAGAATTTGTCACCGATATATCTAACACTTGGGTGAATAAAGGCCACCACCATTTCCCTGAACGAATTCTTGTTCGGTAAAGAGACACTTGGTTGTCTAACATATCTACTCCGCCCATATGCGAATTGTATTCTTGTATCAATTTTACAATAGAGTATTGTCACTATTGCAATGAAATTCTCAATGTTTGTGCTGTTTTATTTAGTCCACTTCACTATTTTTTCTGATAATGGTTCGTCGCTACTCTCGAACTCGGATTCGTCAGCAGGGTTAGAAGTAAACAATTCCATAGTACCTGCAACATCCACTATTTATTCTCCTTCTAGGTCATTCTCTTCAAAATTTTCTGTGTCTGTTAGAATATCCGGGTCTGGAGGAATTATTGCTACAATAATATTTTCAATATCCATATCTTTCCAAAATTCCGGATCTTCAAATATGATGTCAATGTCACGGACAGTTAGACATTTTCTGCTACTCATAATTATCACTTCCAGTCAATGTCCCAAAATTGGGACAACAAAATTAGCAACAAATTGGCAACATATAATGATATGAGTCAGTTGAATTCCCTTCCGTATCGAAAAAAGAGACTATTCAACAATAAAACTGCAATGGTATAATTATAATTTTCTAGACAGAAATATATTGAAATCACTATAACGTATGACAACCCCAACGCGCTAGGCAAGTGCCGACTTGTTGAATCAGTCTAATTTCTGTAAGTTCTGTTTCTGATAGCTTTGAAGGAATCTGGCAAAAATGGCGCGTCCCAAAAATGGGACGTTGGCTGGTGTTGGGTTAAAATAAATAAATATCACTGATTTCATTAGTAGCTATTCTAAATTATATATTCAGTGAATAAACATATTATTGTCATTATAACTTACTATATATATATATATATATATATATATATATATATATATATATATATATATATATATATATATATATATATATATATATATAAATAAGATTGCGGAAATATATCCACATTCTGCATCATATGAAAAATACAATATTATATAACACTTATGATTATTCTTTATTTTATTTTGTTGTTTCGAAGGTTTGGACCATCGAGGACAACAATATGTTCCGGCTCATAGCAAAGTCTTCTCTCAGCAAAAGTTGATTGAAATTAGTGTTGGGGTACATCATACTCTAGCCTTGAATGAAGATGGAAAAACTTTCGCAATCGGAAGGCATGAATATGGAAGATTAGGACTAGGTACAGACTCCAAGGATGCTACTGAATTGATAGAAATCCCTAAACTAAGCAACGTTAAAGTTACTACAATATCCGCTGGGTCTTGTACTTCTTTCGCTGTTACAGAAAAGGGTAAGTTCAGTGTACTTTTTGTGGAAAATAGGCGAATCAAAATAAGCGCAACGCCGCCTGGTGACAATCAGAATAACTAAAAATCTTGACATAGTTCTTACGTTCTCCTTTGTTTTGTGTTTGTTTTTGTGTGATTTTTTACAAATATTTATTATTTGCAATCATTTTGAAAGCTATGAGTCGTTCGAATCGTTATTGTTCAGTTCCTCAGTGTTCTTACTGGGAAAAGAAATGTTCAAATGTGAATTTCCATGCTTTTCCTCCAGTTGGTGATAAATATCGTGTTTGTGTAGAAGGGAAAAAGGAATACTCCTAAAGTCTCTACTTTGTGTGATCCTGTGATCTGATAACTACAGATAGTGCTCTGAACAGTTTCACTGGTCTCAATAATATAAAACTATTAGATACAGTCAGGGCCGGATTTACGAATTTGACGCCCATGGGCCCAAAGCATTTCGCCGCCCCCGCCTCCCAAACGCGACAATTTTCCAGACTATGATTTCCTTTTACACCTCAAGATATCGTTTTAACTGAAAACATAGTACAATTATTGTTATCATAATTAACGGAAAAATATGGATTAAAGGAAAAGTTACATGTTTTGTCATTTGTTGCCGACGAGATTTAAAAAAAAACCAGTAGTCCTTCATATTGTTTTTTTCACTCATTTTAAAACCACATAAAAACCACAATTTTGTGTTTTTTCAAAGTAGATTGTAATATCAGGAAACTAAGAGAGCTAAAATATTCAATTCATAGTGAAACTTTTCAAAAAGTTTAAACTCGTTTTCAGATTTTTTTACGCCTAGCTTTAATATTAGCGATTGTATCAATGACATCATTGAAGTCAAGCTTACACGTCAAGTCTTTTTCTATTGTTAAAATAGCTGAATTAACTAACCTTTTCTGGCCAACAGTTGATCTTAAATAATTCTTTACTCGTGTAAGAGTAGAAAACGAACGTTCTGCTGCACAGTTGCAGCATGTTTTTGTGTACACCAGCCAGGTGTACACATAAACATCTTAAGAGCTAGCCTTACATTTATTTATAAGTTCTGGAGATCTTTGGACAAAATATATCTGTTCAATTGTGACAGCGACATTTCTTCTGTACTGGATGCCTTTTCCTTGCACATACATCAAATGATGACATTCAACAACAAAAAAGGGAGCTTCAATATCTGTTGAGTAATTAGTGTATAAATCTGAGTGAAAACAAAAATTCTACATAAAACGCTTTTGATTTTTTAGCAAAATTTAACTGGCCTTCAAAATTTGTTGCCCTGTGTGTGGCCCATGCCTAAATCCGGCCTTGGATACAGTAGTAAAAGCAGTACAATCTGTTTACAGTGATCAACGGTCACATAGATTAACAATCAAACAGCGTATTGTTTTAGTATTGAGAAAATTGAAATGTGACCTTACATATGTGACATTATCTTTTTATTTGGCATTTCACAAGAATTATGCCAAAAATATATTTATGAAATGCTGCCCATTATGAGTAGAGTTCTTAGTTGTGTCATAAGATTTCCAGAATATTCTGAAATACAGAAAAACATGCCAAAATGTTTTGAAAGTTTTCCAAATACTCGAATCATCTTTGACTGTACAGAAATTTTTATACAGAAACCAAAATGCCTTTGCTGCAGGATCAGGTTTTACTCTCAGTATAAATCTATTAACACAGTGAAATTCATGACGGGTGTTTCTCCTGGAGGTTTAATTACTTATATTAGTGAACCATATGGGGGAAGAGCATCTGATAAAACGATTTTCCAACAAAGTGACTTAATTTTAAAGTTAGAAAGCTCACAGGATGCTATTATGGTGGACAAAGGTTTCTTGATAGATGATATTTGTCAACAGTTTAAAATAAAGTTGATCAGGCCACCATTTTTGAAAGACAAAAAACAGTTGACTACAGAAGAAGCATTGTTGAATGCCAAAATAGTAGCTGCTAGAGTACATATTGAATAGGCCTGTAAAAGTAACGAAAAGTTTATTACCCGTATGTATTCGTTACTTTTATGATGGAGTATTCGTTACTTTCGTATAAGGGAAGATTTGAACGCTTTAGTTTACTTCACCGTATATACGTTAGTTTTCGTTATCGTTACTTTCGTATGTTTCGTTACATTCGTTATCGTTACTTTCGTATAAGATTCGTTAGTAGTTTACTTTACAGATATACCGTATATACGTTAGTTTCGTATGTTTCGCATATACAATATATTTTCGTATAAGATTCGTTAGTTCCGTATAATATTACGATAATTTGAAAGATTTAAGCTCATATTCCTTATTGAATTAATATTTATGTGTCGTTATTTATACTTAGTATGATTTATTGGATTATAGAACACTTTCCTGTAGGCTAGGGTTATAGATAGCTGATTGCATTTTATTAATTACAATAAAATTCATGTGCATATTTGTAGGAAACACCATTGATGCATATTATTACTGAAATAACGGCTTTTGAATTTTTTAGGTTTTTTTAGAGGTATGTCTTGTTTTTTTTCATGTTTTTCTTCATACTTATTGGAAAAAATTTTATTATCAAATATGTGAGTGTTTAACTGATGTAATATGTAGGTAAAAAAGTAAAGTAAAGTTCGTGTGACTTGTGGTGGTCATCTTTTCACTCCTACATCTAATAAAAATTAAACATCAGACGTCACGGTTATCTAACTTAATAATTATTACCCAAAGATAAATTTTAATTTTTTTATATGATATTCATAAACAGAACAGTAGTACAAATACATGCTCAAAGTCATGCGCAAAGGAAAAATGCGAAAGTAACGAGTAACGATGCTAGTTCGAAAGTAACGAATCGTTACTTCGAGTCTAATGAAGTATTCGTTACTTAGTAACGAATACATACGGTTTGCCACAGCTCTAATATTGAACGAGTCAATCAGAGAATTTTTTTTTTTTTTTTTTTATAATAATAATTTATTTATTTATCACAGACTCCAAAACAGTCTTAAATTCAAAACTGGTACAGGAGCCTTTAAAACAAATTACAAAATCCCCTCATCAACAAAAAATCCAAAAACAAAAATAAATTCTTACAAACACATCAGAAATATTAGATATTTTGCACATGAAGAGAGTTCAAGTACTTCCATAGGTTATGGCACATTTTTTTAGTTGTCTTTTCTTCTTTTATCATTAGAGGGATGGTATTATATTTTATACATCCTTGATATATGGGAGCATTTTGTCCTTTGTGTGTTCTGGCATATTCATTCCTAAATTCCTCTCTTCTGCGTGTTTGATATGTGTGAAATTCTGACTGCTGTATTAGTCCTGCTTGACTTCGATTTTTTATAGAATAAATTAGTTTAACTTGTTCCACAGTTTTAATATCAACAATATTTAGGTACTCTGTAGCCTGGTATAACTGAAGAGTCGGAGTATGCCAATTTAGACGATGTATACTTTTTATGGCCTTAAAATATTCATCTCATGATCTAATCTAAGATTTCTCTCAATTTGGTTACAAAACAAATGATGATAATCACCTACCGCCTCAATAGCAATGAGAATACATACACAGTAATACACTCGTTCACTAAAGTAGCCTGAAAAGTCTTTATATTTATGGTAAAATTATATTTCAAAAACACAAATAAACACACAACAAATACAACATAAATATTCCAATGTCAATATTTATAGTTCTACGACTGGCCACATTGGCGCTGCATTCTTATTTTCAGATGCCTATAGTTTTCTTATATTTGAACATATTTAATTTTTTGTTTGGTATCAAATTACAGAGATATTTTATTTTTATTTATTTAATCACGACCTCAAATCATTATATAAACAATACTGATACTAAGACCTTATAAATAATAGAAATAGCAATCCTAATAGTAATAAAAATAAAACATGTATAAACAATAATAATTATCAAATATATCTCATGAAATTTGTTTGGCAAACTGAACAAATATCTTTCTCAAAGCACTATATCAAAACTCTATTTTCAACAGTTGACACACACGTTTCTCCAACAAAACTAATATGAATTATCGTAAAGTTTGGTTGATGATTTTTTATAAAAACAACATTTTTATGATTTTCAAAATAAAAAGTATTTCAGACGTGTGTATTATTTAGTATTTTTCTTAACATGTTTGCACTGGCAGTAGACCAGTTTTGTTGCAATAACACAGTAACAAACAATTATCTTATATTTTTTAACTTTGTCGATAAATTAATATTAAAAGATGTTACCAAAAATTGTTATGGGTTTTAGTCTGCTGTTATTTTTGTAAGTAGAGTTATCAAAATGATAAAATCCGAGAAATATTTTTGTAGGTCGAATTTCATTTTTGTGTTTTAAAATTTCTTGTCGCCTTAAGAAGAAGAATTCATTCGATTTGGTTATCAATTCAATATTTCTCTAGGAGATCTGTTCTGTTGGGGAATGGGAACTTCTGGACAGTTAGGCACTGGAAATGATGAAGATTGCTTAGAACCAACTCCTGTTGGTGGAAAACAATTAGAACAACGTTCGGTAATTAAGGTTTCTAGTGGAGGACAACATACTGTAGTTTTGGCCGTTACCACCAATAATAACAAAGGTGAGAGTGAACAGGTGGAATCTTAAGGATGACAGATTTAATTTTCGAATCTCGGACCAAAAATTCAATTTTGAAAAAAATATCTAATTGCAGGATAAAGACAATCAGTGATAATTCATTGAAACGCTTGATTTTTGATTATAAAGAACTCGCACTTTTTTAACTTCATTAAATTTCTCATTCACTGAAAAACATGCAAAATTTTGAAACTATTGCGCAGATTCGAATTGAAATAGGAAAATGTTATTAATTAACTGTAGAAGTATAAAATTATTGTTGTGTTGTCTTTCTTGGTTATGACATAAGTTGAAACTGTTGATTTTGTAATTATAAAGAAGCAATAAGATGTATTGGTAACTGATGTGTTCATTTCAATAAATGTGTTCAAGCTTAATTTATTAATTGTCAGTTCTGCAAGATGATTAGAATGGGTAATATTTTAATTAGTGTATGAAGACGACTTCATACTTTTAAGTTGCTATTTGATGTAATTTCTTTATTGCCATTATGTCATATACCTTAATTCTGTTTTGTAATTTCATTTGACTTAATAAAGTAATCAAATGCCTTTGTTGTTGCTACTATTTTTACAAATGTTGAGTGTATAAATTTTTGACACTAAATTTGTTGTATACAATGAAATGTATATAATTTCAAAAAATCATATTTTCTTTTTCATGTAATCTTCAGGCAAAATACATAGAAAAGTGGGACAGAAGAAAATAATTTGAAAAAATGATAAGAAACCTATGAATTGAATATTTTCAAAAGAAAATGAAGAATATCAGAAAAATGTAATATCAAAGAGTTTTTGAAGAAATGAAATAATGTGTTTGTATTGTATACATATTTCGATTCATTTATATTGATTTGAATGTAAGTTTTTTTTATATCAAGTCAACACTTTTTGAATAATATAATAGTATGGATGTTTCTTCAAAATTTTAATTAGAATATTCTTGAAGAGAGCCAGATATGTTGAATCCTTGAATTTTTTCAATACCAATAAATAGAATACTTCTTAACCCCATTCAAATTAATAAGTCTCATTATAATAAATTATTATGGATTGAAGCTAGAATAATGTTATTTTAGTATTATATATCTCTAAACTCATATAATATTGTAAAATCATTTATAGAATACAAGCTTTTTTGAAAATTCAACGTTTATGTTGAACCTTAGATTAGAATCTTATATAGAGGAAAATTGGAAAAATTTTTCCTTTGTTGCCATTGTGAGCAAAATTTTGTATTACAATTTTATTAAACTTGTTCTAGGAATATCTGTTAGAAAAATTTAAGACATTATTTTCCTTCGAAACTATGAGGAATGCGGCATTTTTACAAGAGTAAGAAAATGAGTATAATTAATCAGTCTAAATTAATATAATTAATCTCGCAAAAGACTCACTGGAGAGTTTCTTTGATTACCAAAAGGAGAATAATCCTTTTAAATACACTCTTGTCAAATTTTATTCAATTTTTTCCCACAATTCTGTACAGCATACAAAAATTGTATTTTCTTTTTGAAAAATTTCAAATCTCGTAGACAAGCGGTATTCTTGGGTATATAAATAAGTTGGGTCCAATCAACTTATTTTGACCACTACTTCAAGTGGTAGCTATGTGTCCCAGTAAATTTGGGACGCCCTATATATATATATATATATATATATATATATATATATATATATATATATATATATATATATATATATATATATATATATATATATATATATATATATATATATATATATATATATATATATATATATATATATAATATATATATATATATATATATATATATTATATATATATATATATATATATATATATATATATATATATATATATATATATATATATATATATATATATATATATATATATATATATATATATATATATATATATATATATATATATATATATATATATATATATATATATATATATATATATATATATATATATATATAGATGTATATGAATTTGTTACCTGTTTACGTTATATGGGAACAATAAAAGTTTAGCTCTGACAGGTTAATTTAATTAATTATTATAAACGAATAAAAGTATAAAATTGTACGTTTCGGTGGTACATCCACCTTCTTCAGCACTCGATATATAAATCACAAACAACCTGTAAAACATATTATCATCAGTAATGCCGATATATCAGACGATAGGGTACACAACCTTAAATGTAACATACATACATATAAAATCAATGAATACAATAATTTTGTCAAGTACATCCACAATAAAATCAAACTTAACTAACATAAACACATTAAAAACAAACCGTCTGTCATATAGTATGTCATGTCATTTGTCTTGTCATTTATTTTCTTCTTTATGTTCGTGTATCTGGTCTTGTCAAGAGTGGAAGGTATGTCTGACTTAGTTGTTTAATGTCTTGTCTGTCATTTACCGTGTTTTCTAAGTTTAATTGTATATGAATCATTTCCAAAAACTCCCTTTGTTTTTGTTTTGGTTCCACTCCTAATATCACAGTTTGTTCATAGTCAAATGTGTGCCCTGTTGTAGTATGATGTTTGTTGAGAGCGGTAGTCGCGTTTTTTGTGTATTTATGTGCGTTTAGTCTATCTTGCAGTCTCTGTGAGGTCTGTCCGATGTATCTCTTATCACAATCCTTACATGGTTATTCGTTTATAATAATTAATTAAATTAACCTGTCAGAGCTGAACTTTTATTGTTCCTATATATATATATATATATATATATATATATATATATATATATATATATGTATATTATAGTATGTATATATATATATATATATATATATATATATATATATATATATATCTTATATATAAAATTCTCGTGTCACAGTTTTAGTTCCCATATTGAGTAGGTCTGAGAATCGGCCAACATCTATTTTTCATCCCCCTAAATGTTAAGGGTAGTCCACCCCTGAATTTTTTTATGATACAGCATACAAAAATACATACAATCTTAAATTTTCATCCTTCTACGATCAACCCTTATTTTTTATTTGTTAAACTCCTTCGAAATGACTCGACCGATTCTCATGAAATTTTGTGTGCATATGGGTTAGGTCTGAGAATCCAACAAAATCTATTTTTCATCCCCCTAAATGTTAAGGGTAGTCCACCCCTTAATTTTTTTCTTTATTTTTCCGAAAACATTTTCTGTTCTATTTTTTTTATGATTTCATTCAAAAATATATACAACCCTAAATTTTCACCCCTCTACGATCAACCCCTATTTAGATAGATAAAAATAATTTATATGGCAGAACAACGTTTGCCGGGTCAGATAGATAGATAGAAAACTATCTAGATAGATAGATAGAGATACATAAGCAGATAGATGAATATATAGAAAGACAGATAGATAAAAATAATTTTTATGACAGAACAACGTTTGCCGGGTTAGATAGATATGTAGATAGAAAGACAGATAACTGTCTAAATAGATAGATAGATATACATCGGCAGATAGATGAATAGATAGATAGATAAAAATAATTTATATGGCAGAACAACGTTTGCCGGGTCAGCTAGTATATATATATATATATATATATATATATATATATATATATATATATATATATATATATATATATATATATATATATATATATATATATATATATATATATATATATATATATATATATATATATATATATATATACATACAGTGGACCCCCGGTAATCCGGCACCCCCTGTAGTCCGACATGGTCTTTTATGATACATATGTATTCGCTAATGCATGATTGAACAAGTTACAACTTGTACGCACCATCACTATTGTGCTCGACGAGTAGGGTATTGTTTTGATTCTGATTGCTTAGTTTGAATTTGACTACATGCGATGAGGATAGCGGTGCGGCCTAGCGTGTGTTCATTGTTTACTGTTTATTCATTGTGTATTACGTATATGTACGTACCTAGTAATGTCGTCACAAGCTCAGAAGCGAAAGCACAAAACACTGGCTATTAAGGAAAAACGTGATATTTTAGACCGCCTAAATCGTAATGAATCTTTCAGTAGTTTAGCAAGTGAATTCGGCGTAGGCCGATCTACAATTTATGACATTAAAAAAAATCACGAGAAGATTAAACAGTTCGTGTCAACTACTGATTGTGGGCCAGGCAAGAGACAGACACTCAAGAAAGCTGAACATCCAGAAGTGGAAGAAGCTTTATACATGTGGTTTCTTCAGGAAAGAAATAGGCATGCGTCCATTTCGGGACCCATGTTGGCCATGAAAGCTAAATATTTTTATAAGGAAATAATAAAAAGAGATGATTTTGTGGCTAGCAAGGGATGGCTAGAACGTTTCAAAAGTCGTCATGGCATACGTTTAATGACAAT
>JARQZK010004468.1:0-117500 GCA_030704885.1 Cynegetis impunctata | reverse complement strand
GCGGCGTAAAGCTTATGCTCGAATTTCAATGACTGCATATGGTTCATGTATCTGAGGACAAATTTTATTGTTCAAAATTGTGATATTTGCGAAACAAATAGTTATTTCATTTATTATTAGAAAAACACAAGTTTCGGACATAAAATTGCAGCTTATAATAGAATGGACCACCGACTACTTAACATTCCGGTGTCACAGGCAAACTTCGATAAAGAACGAACATCATTAAACAGATTGCTACCAATAATGCATATAATCCAAAATTCATATACCTTATGCCGATTATTACGATACCTTATGCCTTGTTGGGGAAGTGCAAGCGGATACCTCATCAGTAAACTACAGAGACTGCAAAATAAAGCCATCAAAGCACTTTTCCAACTGGAATACTCAACACCTAGTAAAGGTTTGTACAGGCTGTCCCATTTTCGATGTCCTTACGGGGTAACTCCCTTATTTTTAAAGATAGAGATTTGCGGTTTTCGCGAACGCTACTTTTTTGTGAATCTCACGATACCGTAAACAAAATTTTCATAGCTTGTTTCGTTTTTGAGATACAGGGCGAAGTTGAAAATATTGCATTTTGGTCCCCCTCCTGTATCACAGCTGTCTTTTAACTTATAGAAAAAGTAAGAACTGTTTTTTATACACTTTTTTACGTAGAATCCAGTGGCGTAGTCAGATTTTTGGAATGAGCTGTCATTGTTTAGATATAACCCAATGTTATAATTTTTTAAATGGAACACTCTGTATACTTTTCTATATTCAAAGGATAAATGTTTCGCGCTTTTCAAAAATATATAATACTTATATAAAATTTTAAGTATTAGCTCTGTATTTAGATAATTTTCTTTTTTTTTATGTCAAGTCAAGACAAATATCACTTTGATAGATCGTTCGACGCAGTAAACAAATATATCACTTCCATTTATATAGGTAAGAATGAAAAGTTTCCATTAAAAAATATTGTTTAATATACGTTATTGAACAATTTGACAAAACAATAAATTTAAACTAATGAAACACTATTTACCAACTATATACGCTCTGGACCTAATTAGTAGGTGGCTATGAAAAAAAAGCAAGTGCAGAATATTTATAGTTCCTGTCAAATTGTACAAATTTTTCTTACAATGGCGAATGATAATCCAGTATATCAAAACTACGAAAAATTAGATATGGTTGGGATATATTACCAAGTTGGTTTAAATCCAAATCAAGCGATGGACCTCTATTTTGAAAGTTATTTACTATTACTCAGTTATTGGGTGTCAGTTAGATAATAAGATAGACATTTTGAGTTTCCTTTTTCGGATCTTTTGAAAAGCCTAGGCCAGAAAGTTATAGAAAAGAAAATGCCGAAAATGATGAAATTAGTGTCCTCGCAAAGGTAGGAGAGAACAGAGAAATTGAAGATTCGGTTGGCATTCCAAGGGTTTCGAAGATATTAATATATATATATATATATATATATATATATATATATATACCCCCTACATATCCCAAGCTATACAGCATCTGCACCCAAGTGAAACTGAGAAGAGTATTGAGTTTTGTAGGTGGTATATTGTCCGATTTTGTTTCGTTTTTGGACGGTAACTTGAATCATCAAAGATATTTGAAAATTTTGGATGATTTTCTTTCTGAACTACTTGACGAAATTCCGTTGGCTCAATATAGAAAATATTTATCCTAATGAAAGATTCTAAAACCAGTGTATTGATAAAAATGACCCCATTAACTGGCAACCAAGGTCCCCTGACTTATCTATATTAGATTTCTTTATATGGGGCTACATAAAAAATAAAATAAACCACACGCGGCACGAAAATCGAGATGCTCTGATGAATGCCACGAGAGAAGTTTTCGAAGTAATTTGAACAATATTTACAAAACATTTTCAACAGAAAAATAATAGAACTTTGTTTTGTAGCAGTGTTACATACAAGTTTCTATTTTTGTTATAATCATTAAATATATCTCTGTTTAGTAACTTATATTAAATAATATTTTTTTAATGACTACTTTTCACTCTTACTTATGTAAATGGAAGTGATATATTTGTTTACTGCGCCGAACGATCTATCAAAGTGATATTTGTCTTGACTTGACTTAAAAAAAAGAAAATTATCTAAATACAGGGCTAATACTTAAAATTTTATATAAGTATCATATATTTTTGAAAAGCGCAAAACATTTATGTTTTGAATGTAGAAAAATATACAGTGTGTTCCATTTAAAAAATTATAACATTGGGTTATATCTAAACAATGACAGCTCATTCTGAAAATCTGACTACGCCACTGGATTCTACGTAAAAAAGTGTATAAAAAACAGTTTTTACTTTTTCTATAAGTTGAAAGACAGCTGTGATACAGGAGGGGGACCAAAATGCAATATTTTCAACTTCGCCCTGTATCTCAAAAACGAAGCAAGCTATGAAAAGTTTGTTTATGGTATAGTGAGATTAACAAAAAGTAGCCAACGTTCTCGAAAACCGCAAATCTCTATCTTTAAAAATAAGCAAGTTATCCTGTAAGGACATAGAAAATGGGACAGCCTGTACAAGGACCGTCCCATCTTAACAATAAAACAATTAATCACTATGGAACAGACTAAACTTATTCGTGGCATTAAAAACAAGATATTGAAATCAAATATTGTAATAAAGTATACAAGGGGCATCCACAATTATAATGTGAGGTCAATGCAAGAGATTAGAAATCCCTACTCCAGAACGAAGAGGGGACAGGAGTCGCCATACCAGAGAAGCACTGAAACCTACAACTTTATACCAGGAAGTGTATTAGAAGAAAGACATCGAAAACTAGGCCATGACCTGAGGAAATACATAAGGGACACTAAATAAAATATTTGCAATCAATATAACTCAAAGTTGGTAAGTGTGAACTTTGGATAATTTATCTTAATGAGAAAGTGTATATTATGTTGTTATGATTGAAATGGAGTTTATATTATGTTATAATTTTTGTAAATTTTAGGCCTCAGTACCAGGAAACTGATTCGAGGTCAGAAATAAATAAACTTAAAAAAAAAATTGACAAATATTACGAATAAAAAGCATTTCAATTTAGCAATCGAACAAGTTTTTCCACTATCCAACGATGACGAAAATAAATTCAATATTTTAACTTATATAGGTAACTCTAGTGAAAAACTAACATCAATTCTTTCACATTATACTTTCAATATCGCTTACCGTACAAACAATTCTTTAGGACACTTTATAAAATACAATAAATCTAAAACGGATAAACTCTCACAATTGGGTGTCTATAAATTATCATGTGGTGATTATAACAAAATGTATATAGGTAGAACACATAGAAATTTCGGAAAAATAATTAAAGAACATGAACGCTGCTTCGTAAACAATAAGAGAGATTCTAATTATGCCTATCATTTGCTAGATGAGAATCATTCATTTAATGAAGTTTTCCATATTTTACATAGAGAGAATAGATGATTGAAATTAAACTTTTGGGAATCCCTAGAAATTAACAGTTATAAGAATTCTGATCTGTTACTGAAAAATGAAGGACACCCTACTGCGTAGCACTAGGAATGATAAAACCCCTCGGCGCATGTGCATGTCGTCAATATTTTTTGAATGTACCTATTATATAAATTAAAAATAACAATGAAAGTCGATATTACGAATGAAATGAAGGAAAATTGCGATAAATGTATTAATAAGTCGATATTACGAATAAAATCCGTGAAAATTGAGCAAAAAAATTCATTGATGTCGAATTTGAATATCCTATTCCGGCTCATTTTGCTGCAAATTATGAATCAAATTGATAAGATGGGAAGCAGACACAGACGCGGAATCAAGCTGAAACTATCAACGTCGCTTGGTTACCGTGGCACACAGAGCACTTCGACGCATGTTTTGTAGGACTTCGTACATATCGACATTGGCGCATGCGCATGTCGTAATGCCTATCTGAAAAACGCTATAATTTTTTATTCTTCGTTGGGAAAAATTGGGAGTAAAACTTCTCTCATGAAATCATACGTATTTTATCGATATCCGTTGGAATTTTTAAAATCGGACCAGATCCCAACTTTTTGTAGTGAGACTTTAGCTTCGCCTCGGGGTAAAAACGCTATATTTTTTATACTTCGTTGGGAAAAATTGGGAATTAAAATTCCCTAATGAAATCATATGTGTTATCGATATCCGTTGGAATTTTTAAAATCGGGCCAGATCCCAACTTTTTGTCGTTAGACTATAAGTAGGACCACGCACGAGCCGCCAACCGCGGCGGTTGGCGGTTGTTAATTTGTACAGGAATATATGGTAGACAACGCACGGGCAGCCGCGTAACCGCGCGGTTGGGCGGTAGTCGACATCGGGCGCGGCGAACGCGGCAACCGCGCGGTCTTGCGGTTGTCGATTTGTACAGACTTGAATGGCAGACCACGCACTAGACCGCAATATCGCGCGGTTTCCCTTCGTTATTAATTTAACATTTGTAGTAAATTTGATATTTTTAGTCACTCCGGTAATTTCCTTTTCAATTTTGTTCAGTAATTCACCGAAAGACGACGTTGACATACTGGTATAATTGAAAAATTTGTCTTCGAAGCTTCTCAATTCTCTATAGAAAATTACGAATGCTCCTTCACTAATTCTTTGTTGAAGCAGAGGGAAAAAACGAAACAAACGGCGTTTGTTTCGTTTTTTAGATATAATTTAAATTTGCCAAATGGCTAGAGCTACTACCGCGGACACTTTCATGACGACTAGCGATCAACAAACCGCGACGGCCACCGCAAGAGCAATCCGCGCTCGACCGTCACCCTTAGGATGATAACGCACGAGCCGCCAACCGCCGCGGTTGGCGGTCGAGCGGTAGCGCGCGGATTGCTCTTGCGGTGGCCGTCGCGGTTTGTTGATCGCTAGTCGTCATGAAAGTGTCCGCGGTAGTAGCTCTAGCCATTTGGCAAATTTAAATTCTATCTAAAAAACGAAACAAACGCCGTTGCAATGCAAAATATTGGATTCACCCTCTGCTTCAACAGAGAAGTAGTAAAGGAGCATTCGTAATTTTCTATAGAGAATTGAGAATCTTCGAAGACAAATTTTTCAATTATACCAGTATGTCAACGTCGTCTTTCGGTGAATTACTGAACAAAATTGAAAAGGAAATTACCAGTGACTGTATCACATTTACTACAAATGAATAATGAAGGGAAACCGCGCGATATTGCGGTCTCGTGCGTGGTCTGCCATTCAAGTCTGTACAAATCGACAACCGCAAGACCGCGCGGTTGCCGCGTTCGCCGCGCCCGATGTCGACTACCGCCCAACCGCGCGGTTACGCGGCTGCCCGTGCGTTGTCTACTATATATTCCTGTAAAAATTAACAACCGCCCGACCGCCAACCGTCGCGGTTGGCGGCTCGTGCGTTGTCCTACTAAGCCCTGTAGCTTCGCCTCGGGGTAACAATCAAATTGACTTAAATCATTCTCCACTCCTAAATATGTTTAATACCTGATGTATTTTGAGTAAGTTTTCTGGAAGGATTACCTAGCCTCCACCCTAATTTAATTTCTTGTTGAAATCATTTCTCCCTAGGTACTAAAAATTTCATGTAAAACTAAGATACCAAGATTTTACTATTTCATTCTATAACTAATTGATTGGGCCGATACTTGATGAAAATCCATTATAATATTGTAAATGAAACTTCACAGTTTTTGATTTTCACTATATTTTGTTAACATGACAATTGTTTCACCAATACACAGTGGCTTCTTCAGGTGTATAATACATACTACCTTTTTCAAAGAGAATATTGAAAGTTGAAAGAAGGGAATATACAATAAGAATGGATAAAACCTAAACGTAATCACTTAGCAGGTAGAAAGTACAAACTGCTAATGACTTGGGAAAACACAATACGCGCAAATATTCAATATTACATCTAGAAAAGATTTAACAACGGTGAACTATTCATATCTAATTGGTCATTTAACAAATTATTCGATTGTTTGATACTATTAATTTCAAGAGCTTCTAATAAATTGAGTTTATAGCCTATGTTTTCTATATGTAATATTTCAAATTCACTACTAAAAATATGATTTTGTTCTAGGAGATGTTATGCATAAGTAGAATCTAATTTTTTCTTATCGTAACTTCTTTTATGTTCTGATATTCGAATTCTGATATGAACTCCAAAGTTCCTGCCAGTTTGGCCAACATATACTTTAGGATATGAACCACAAGTTAGCTTATAGATCCCTGATTTATTTTGTTGTGTAGTTTTATCTTTTGAATTTTTAATATGTTTTCCAATGGTATTCTGAGTTTTGAATGCTATTTTTAAATTTCGATTTTGACAAATAAGTTGAAATTTTGAGAGTTGGGTGACCTATACAAGTTAATAATTTAAGTTCTTATCATTATTTATTACGTTCGGATACACTTGAAGAATGGCTGCCTTATACAATCTTCTTGATAAAATATCTATTATTTTTGGAGAATATCCATTATTGTGCGCTATTTGTTTTATGATTTGTAATTCCTTAGTGTAGTTTTCTTGCGATAATGGTATATTAATGAGTCTATTTATCATGCTATTGAATAATCATTCTATCCGAAGGAGCCACCATGTGGTGAAACGCCGCGTCATAGAGTCAAACATAATAACCGTTAAAATCAAACATGCCTTTTTACCCCGAGGCGAAGCTAAAGGGGTTATAATCTCACGACAAAAAGTTGGTAACTGGCCCGATTTTAAAAATTCCAACGGATATCGATAACACATATGATTTCATTAGGGAATTTTAATTCCCAATTTTTCCCAACGAAGTATAAAAAATATAGCGTTTTTACCCCGAGGCGAAGCTAAAGTCTCACTACAAAAAGTTGGGATCTGGTCCGATTTTAAAAATTCCAACGGATATCGATAAAATACGTATGATTTCATGAGAGAAGTTTTACTCCCAATTTTTCCCAACGAAGAATAAAAAATTATAGCGTTTTTCAGATAGGCATTACGACATGCGCATGCGCCAATGTCGATATGTACGAAGTCCTACAAAACATGCGTCGAAGTGCTCTGTGTGCCACGGTAACCAAGCGACGTTGATAGTTTCAGCTTGATTCCGCGTCTGTGTCTGCTTCCCATCCATAGAGATATCTTATCAATTTGATTCATAATTTGCAGCAAAATGAGCCGGGATAGCATATTCAAATTCGACAGTCAAACAATGAATTTTTTTGCTAAATTTTCACGGATTTTATTCGTGTTTTATCGACTTATTAATACATTTATTGCAATTTTCCTTCATTTCATTCGTAAAATCGACTTTCATTGTTATTTCATTTATATAATAGGTACATTCAAAAAATATTGACGACATGCACATGCGCCGAGGGGTTTTATCATTCCTAGTGCTACGCAGTAGGGTGTCCTTCATTTTTTAAATAATATTGTTATGGGTTTCAACCAAGTAACTGCCACATTAATTAAAAAAAGTTATTTTATTTGATGAAAAAGTTAAATAGGAGTGACTTGTAAGGTTGACCTAGTTATTGAGTGGAATTTCGGAATTTTTAAACCTATCTAAATTTGTTGTAAGATTTAAAATAATAAAAACTTATCATACTAAATTTCACACAATATACACAAGTAATATACTCGCCTATTACAATAGAAAAGGTATCTCTGCAATGCCGCCCTAGACTTCTCCTGGGCATCCCTGGCCGCTTTCGCCTCGTCTTCGTCATATCTGTTACAATTGTACCACGAGCTACCGTGCGGCTCCCACGGCCCCAGACATACCCAACAGAAGTCTGCTTTGCAGTTCTGATTCTTGCACACCATGTGGTTGCAACCGCCGTCCTTTTCGATGGTCGCGTTACATTTTGGACATTCCTTGGTGTTGGCCGCTATCCAGTTGGAGGTCTCCGAATCGTCGTCGCACTTCTTTATCCACTTTTTCAGCAGCTGACACTTGACGGGGTCGTGCCAGTTCTCTCCGCACATGAAACAGAACACGTGACCGCAACGGCACGCCACCGGTTTGGAGTCAACGTAGGCCACCTGAAGACGTTAATATTAATTTCTACAATCAACACAACCAAGTGAACGAACTTGAAATACATACGAAGAAAATTCAACAGTTGACATTCTATATAGTTTACATAAAATAGCATCGTCTAGGCTAGGTATACTTCTAATGTGAGCGGAAAACATGTGAAAAGGATTGAACAAATATTTATTAAGCTATTGCATAGCTTTTATCGCGGGCTTTGAGCTCGGCGACCGAATCAAGAAATTCCGTAACGTAAATAAAACCTAACACCCTCTCTCTGCCTACCATGTAGCTCGGCCGAGCGTTCGCTTAACGTGTATGTATATGGTACGACTCTACGAAGCTCGCACGGATCGAGACGAGCTTCTCCGACATCGGACGAATACGTAAGCAGCATAGGTATATAGGTATCTATCATATCCATATCTTTATAATGCCACACTCACCGCATGTGCGCCCCGTAAGTATACATGTAGGTATATGTGTATACATAGGTGTACCTATGTACAACAGTGAATAGCTATATATATATATATATATATATATATATATATATATATATATGTATATATATATATATATATATATATATATATATATATATATATGTATATATATATGTATATATATATATATATATATATATATATATATATATATATATATATATATATATATATATATATATATATATATATATATATATATATATATATATATATATATATATATATATATATATATATATATATATATATATATATATATATATATATATATATATATATATATATATATATATATATATATATATATATATATATATATATATATATATATATATATATATATATATATACAAAGAAGATATTTATCGCGGGAAAATAGTAAATGAAACAAGCAAAATTATCGTTCTAGCCCGCATATGTCGAAGCAGCCGTTGACACGTGTTTGGTCCTCATCAGAACGATGTAGCCAAGTATGCGATGTAAAACCTGGAAATGAAAACAGCAACAATAAGCAGAATCCCTTGCCTCGGAAGACAATCACACATTTGTGGTACATTGTTCGAACTCTCCGGTTCGGGAAATTTGGTCAAACTCTGACCACGGAGGCGATTAATGCCATCCGTGAGATCCCGGACCGTGGAAATAAGCTACAGAGAAGATATTTATCGCGGGAAAATAGTAAATGAAACAAGCAAAATTATCGGTCTAGCCCGCATATGTCGAAGCAGCCGTTGACACGTGTTTCGGACGCTTTGGTCCTCATCAGAACGGCGTAGCCAAGTATGCGATGTAAAACCTGATGGCATTAATCGCCTCCGTGGTCAGAGTTTGACCAAATCTCCCAAACCGGAGAGTTCGAACAATGTACCACAAATGTGTGATTGTCTTCCGAGGCAAGGGATTCTGCTTATTGTTGCTGTTTTCATTTGGCCGGATTTTCTCTGGAGGCATACACATAATTGTACATCCTTCCGAGAGGATCCTTAACTGGTGCTAGGTACATTGAGGACGTTCTCCAAGATTTTGTTGTCCCTTATGTTGGCTTTATTGGAAATGACTCTCTTCTGATGCATGATAATGCCCGACCTCCCATCGCGAGAATCACTCAACAGTACTTAAACGAGGTAAATATTCCTGTTATTTAGTGGCCAGCAGTAAGTCCGGATGTTAATCCCATAGAACATGTTTGGAACATGCTTGGGCGAAGGATCCGAAGTCGTGTTCCTACTCCTTTAAGTTTAAATCAGTTGCTTTTAGAGGAATGGAAACTGACCGCACAAGTGGACATTCGCCACTTGATTTTAGGCATGCCAAGGAGGATACAGGCAGTAGTTCGAGCACGTGGGGCAACACCCGTTATTAAGAATGCGACTCCCTAGTTTTTGCTAGCACGTCGTTTCAGTTTTGATTAACTTGAGGTAATTTTTCCGCAACACTAATTTGTGCGTTATCGTCATAGATTTTTAAATTGCTACAAAACACTTTTTTTCTTCGATTAAAGGTTTAATTGTTGTTAGAAAATACGTAAAACATGTTGCTTTGTTTGTGTGTAAGATATTATAATAATAAAAAAATCACAAAGCATTAAAATTTTAAGTTTGTTTAAAAATATTCAACTGCTCCGGTTTTCGTGCCGGTGAGTATATATATATATATATATATATATATATATATATATATATATATATATATATATATATATATATATATATATATATATATATATATATATATATATATATATATATATATATATATGTTATATCGTATGTTTTCTCCGATGGTGATTGTGGAATGAATCAGAGAAAGATTCCGGGGTTCAATCCGATTTCGAAAGTTTTGTTGGCGCTGAGAAGCACCGTTTGTTTCACGACGTTTCGCCAAAATCTCATTTGACATTTTCAAGTGCTGCTGTACGTCTGGTGACTCGACGGCAACTACTGTTCGCCTCTGCTTGTGTCTGGGTTTTATTGGCATTGGCTGGTCTCGTTTCCTGATTGGACGGTTCGCTGCATAGGCTCCGCCCCCTCACTTCTTGACTTTCTTCCTCGATGTTCCTTTTTACGTCTCTTTTTTTTTTTTTTTTTTTAATGCGTTTTTCGTGTTTTTTAAAATTATTTTCCAATAATATATATATATATATATATATATATATATATATATATATATAAATATATATATATATATATATATATATATATATGGGCGTTAGGGTACTAGACCGAATTTCGTCTAATTATTTATCCACAAAACTAGTACCTAGGTGTAATAGAGGTAATTTCCAACTGAAGGTTAGAAATTACGGACGGGACAGTGGGGCAACTCATTTTCCACAACCCACATTAATAGTAGTGCCCTGTTTTCGAGATACCTTCGACTAGCTCAGTTACTTAGTTAATTTTATAAAAGAGTATCCAACTAATTAATAGGCGCCACCTACTTTATAATGAAAGTCAAGGTAATAAGATATCTCAGGCCGTAGGCGTTTGATCGCGAAGCAGGAAAAAGAAACAAACTAATAGTGGCACAGGGCAATACCCAATGGTTCTGCAGTATCTTACGTTTCAACAACAAAGGAATAATAACACCAAACTCAACAATACTTCAATATATTCGACAACCGTTTAAATCTATCGAAATAATATAATACAATATTCCCTTCTCCAAAGGGAGAAATTCTTTCACTACTAAAACAATGACTTCAATATATTCGACAAGGTCTACATGTTTCGAAATAATATAATACAATATTCCCTTCTCCAAAGGGAGAAATTCTTTCACTACTAATACAATGACTTCAATATATTCGACAATGTCTACATGTTTCGAAATAATATAATACAATATCCCCAATAGTACACAGGGAGAAATTCTTTCACTACTACTAATACAATTACTTGTCCCCAACAATGGGATCTGAAATCCGTAGATTTCCGGGGAAATTCGCCTCAGGCCTGAGCTAAATTTTTACAATTATATATATAAAAATAATAAAATAAATATGTTTAGTTCCCTTTACCCCAAAACTATAGTTCCTGATATGGAGGTGACAATGAGTCTTGCAAACTTATGCGCAGATAAACACTAACCTGGTAGCGGCGTCTATGGCAGAGACGTTCGCGGCAAAGGAGTCAACTCACCCTACCTCTCGAAATAGCTCGTCAACTGACGGTGCCGGTAATCAAAGGAACTGCGCACCCGCCTCCGTGGGAAGCTATGACGTATGGGCCGCCAACAAGACCACGTTTTCGGCCCAGACCGGGGGTAGTTATCAGATACCGAAAAGAATTCTTCCAGAACCAGTCAGACAGCCGGGATGTTAATAGGCTGGAGCGTTTCACTGTACACCAAGGATCTCGAACTAAAATCGTGTCGACTGTTCTCGCCAAACTTAAATCTCGCAACTCCGGTGATAAATGGATTCAGCGATTACACCCGCAACAGGAAATCACCCAAAACTCAGTCGCTGAATTCCTCGTAAGACTCGGAGGATTCACTTCCCTTAGATCCGCAACAAGGCGTAAACTTCCACCAGAAGTAATATAGGAAAGACTTCCCTCCTTGAACTAATTTCAACACCGATTCGACGGAACCACTCTCAAAACTTGATGCTCTTTTTGGTTTCACGATTCACAGCCAGTCGTAAGTAAAACCCCAGTTGTACTAACTAGCGGCGGCAAGATTAGTGCAATTATCTCGTGATGCGCCGAAGCGGCACCGAACAATTGCAACAAAATGCGTTACAGATCCACCAGTACCAGTATGAATTTCGATGAGCCAGGGCCAGGGCGCAGGCGTCTACTCTTGAAGAATAATTATATACGTTATAATATATATAATATATAATATATATATATATATATATATATAAATATATATATATATATATATATATATATATATATATAAAAAATATATATATATATATATATATATATATATATATATATATATATATATATATATATATATATATTACTAATATTATGACTCCGAATATTGATATAAATATTGCACGCGTTAGCGATGTTAACGTTAGGCGCGCATTTGATGGAAATATTTGTGGGTGCTTATGCAAACTTAGAAATGGCCTACACATAGTCATGGTAGCAATTTACATTTCTCCGAATCCAAAATTGGACGAGAATATATGATATGTTCTTCTTTCAGTTACCATAAACCTATAGTTTCAATGATAAAAATTCCTGAATAACCTACATGTATTGTAAGATAATAAAAATATTTTAAATGATATTAACTTAAAAAAAAATTTGTTTTCTTATCGGTGTGGTGAGTAGATCAGTAGGTCAGTGTCACGTTACTCCATAATAACCGAAGGATGTTTGGTTACACCTTGATATTATTATTGTATTCCGTACGTGCTTGGGCAAGGTCGCCCGTCAGCAGTTTATTGTATAAACATACATATAAGACCAGAGGGAATCTCGGAGAGAGATATAGTAAGGAAGGCTGAGAGATAGACTCGTCACGCTGCCCGAGCGGTCAGCGCTAAGCCTATATTCAATAATACTATAAATAAAGACCAAAAGTATAGTATGAACCTGTGCATCATTTAACACCCAGGACCAGGCATTACATCGGTCACCACGCCCAAAAAGTGTAACTTGAATTAATATCAAAGGAAAAACTTGAATTAATATCAAAGAAAAAGGAAAAAAAATACTGCATAAATAAATAATTATAATTACATCAGTTGATAAAAAATGCAATAGCTTCACCGCGGCAATTCTCGAGTGCCACACGTTTTTTTTTTTTCACTAGAAATAGCACCTATAAAAATTTATTATGATGTGTCTTATGGAAAACTTCTGTGAATTCTGGGAATGAGACGTCTATAATTATTTTGGGGTAATGAGATATAGACTTGAGACAAAAAAGTTGCAGACAAAATACTCTCTCATCTTCAACTATGTTAGTTTGTTGAATTACAAAAAAATTCATGTTAATATTATAGAGTGGAATAGGTTTAACACTCATACAAAAATGAGTTAACAGCACTGAGGTTGTATTCTCCCCTCATTTTTGTTGTAGTATATTTGATAGTCCCATGCTTTTTGAAGAAATTTTTTCATTTCAGAGATTTCCAACATCAATAATTCTTCATAATTATACATATTTTGAGAATTAATTGATTTTATACTTTGTTGCTAGCAAGTAATTGTCATACGATTAATGAGAAACAATCTGTACATTTACAGTGATTTTATGGTAGTAGCTAGACATCTACTGGCAATATTTTAATATTATGATTTTTTTCTAACATACCTTAACAGCATATGTACAATCTGGACTAGGGCACCATCTCAACAGTCTATTACATTCCACAAAACTGTTTGTTATAAGATGTTGATACTTCAACTTCACTCTAGGATCTTGGAGCAATCTCATGGCTGTTTCATCATCAACTAAAATTGGGCAATTATGAGCAGCACAGGCAATTGTTTGACCCACCCCCTCTTCCATAATTTTAGTGGTTAGATATTCATTCCAACACTGGTAGCAAAACCGATGACCACATTCTAGCCCTGTCATTTGAGAGGGTGGATGAACCATAAAACAAATATCACACTCCTCTGTCCCTAGTACCTTTCTAGACATCTTTGGTTTGGCAACAATTGTTAATTTTTTGCATGGGTTTATAACATGAGCTTCTTTGAATAAATCATCCTGGTTACCATCAAAAAACCGTTCCATTAATTTTTCTTTATCCCAATTAAAATAATTCAATAGAATTCTTGTAGTTGTTGATGGGATTTGAACAACAATATTCACCTAAAATCAATATTATGAAGTGAAAATTCAGTATTGCTTATTCCTTTGGAAGATCAGTTGATCATACACTTTCATACAAACCTCTCTAATACAGTCTACCATGTGTTGAACAATATCATCTGTAGAGAGTACTTCGTATTGGTAGTCATCATCATAACTCTGCAATTCTCTGTTAGCTGAACTTTCACCATCTATAGCAAAATCGACATCATCACCACTGGTTTCATTTCCTGAGTCGTCATAGTCATCATCAATGTTCATTTTATGGTTTCTTCAAAGTACAGACCAGGGGTATCAAGACACTTTAGCAAATAAGTTTAAGTTGAACTGTCACTCTTATGATTTTGACATTGGACTACAAAATAGATAATTTTCTTTGTTGTTTCATCACACAGATACTCTTTGCCAGATAATAAACCAGCAATTCTTGAATTTGTTATCATCTGAAATGGTAATAGGTTGAAGTTTCTACTCTTCAAAATCATGGAAATTAGACACATTTATTAGCTTGAACCCACAGCTCTAGATAATATACCATTATACATATACAATTGGAAATGATAATGTACACATCAGTATATATAAGGGCTTTTTAACACCACAACATTAATTAAAATGATAACGTTTTTTAATTCTTTATTAACTTGGCTGCTTGGCTCAGTTCAGTTCTCATGTTGTCCGTCTTCGAAGTCTGGCACAAAGAATCATTATTTTATCCAATATGGTTTTCCAACGTTTTTTGTTTACCCAAATAAAATAATTGATAAAAACTTTAATAGCATTTGTACCATGACAATTTGAACATAATATATCATGAAATAGCAAATAGCCAGCAGATAAATAATAATAATAATAACATACAATCTTTCTTTAATATTACATGAGTAGTGATGTTATATTGAGACTGATGTAGAATTCAAACAAAGAAGATGAAAACAATACCATTTTATGACACATGATTATATTCCTTCTGAAAAATATTTCATCTCTGGTTGGAAACACTATTTGAAAATTGAATGCTCCCGGATATGTTTATCTTTAAAGATTATGTGTTATCGCTTGTTTATTTATATTAATTCCTTAATGAAATTTGTGGGAGGTTCACAATGATTCAAAGGGTGAAAAACTTGATTCATAATACTGTTTTTTGGGTGAGATCCCCTCGTCGATTTTTCAGAGAGTGTATAAAACTTCCCCTAGCTAAATTTGTATATGATACTGTAGCTCTATACAAAACTCGTGCTAAAACTGGTGTTAATAATATACGTGATATATTATTTAGAGGAACAATTGTGGCTTTAGTAACTGCTTTATTGGTATGGCTGTCTATTTTTATGTATGTTGCTTTCTACTATGTCTATGTGCCAGCTATAACACATAATAAACCAGTATATCTACAATTTAGGTAAGTTTCAATTTTCAATTTACCTAGTGTGTTTTTATTAGAATTATTTTTTTCAGATCTTGTGAAAAATGGGATATTCATAAAAGTGTATGCAGTTTCCCCTCTGGAAATGTTCATTTAAATCCAAAGCAACAATATCTTATGGCTGGACAGCCTTATAAAATTTTTTTGGATCTAGAAATGCCAGAATCTCCAATTAATAAACAACTAGGTGACACAATTTTATTTTGATGTAAAAAAATATATTCATATTAGAAATGAAATAATTAATCTTCTATTGTTCACTAATTCATCCAAAACAGTGGATATACTTAGATTTTACAATTTAATTCATTTTCAATAGTTTCTTTCCATTTTGTTTTGATAACTTAATATATCTCTCCATTTAAATTTTAATTCATTCACTAATTAATTGTTTTCAGATGTAATCAATTAATTCTCATCTTTAATTTCTCCATAGAAATCAGCTAATCGTAATTTCTGTTCTTGTTTTCAGTTGGACCACAATCCTTTAATTTTTTTTATTTTCAACTTTTGTGCTTAGTTTTTTATTAATGAATGATTATATTATTTTTGGCTAAGAATATAATCAATGAATTCTTGAGACGTAGTTCAATTTTTTACAAAAGTGGTTGTTTTTACAATGTTTATTAACAATTAACTGTATGAAAAGTATTCCTTACTTAAAATATGCAATTTTTTTTTCAGGAATGTTCATGGTTTGCGCTGATTTTCACGGAAGTAATGGAAAAATCATATCAAACTCTTGCAGATCTACAATGATGCACTATCGTAGCCTCTTGTTGGATGTTGCGCTTAAAATAATTTACAGTCCTTTTTATCTGTTTGGTAATATGGAAGAGAAGCAAACAATTCGAGTAGAACTATTTTCTCGTTATCTAGAAAGCGATGTGAGTAGCCTAAACATCAGCGTAACATTTGTTGAAGCAATTTTCGAGAATTCATTACTATTCATATAAAATTCCAAGCCTTGGGATTGTTGAAATATAATAATAATAAAACTGCTGAAAATTGAATCATTACTTCCGCATCACTGTTACTGTCAGTATTAAAATTTTTCAAACCCCCATTTCTAAACCCCCTTTTTTACCTCCACCACTATTTTGTGTTACAATGTAATATCGTTTGCAAAATTGGAATCTGTATACCAAAAAAACTCTTAAAGACATATTACTTGATTTTTAAAGAGCATATCTAGACCGTTATTATACATTCAATCACGTTGTGATCTGGAAGTGAGTTTATAATCTTTATTTGTTATTAATTAAACTACATCACATTAAGAGTTATAAAAAGTAAATATAAGATTTAAATATAGATTAATTTATAGTATATAATAAATCACGTGAATCTAAAATATGCATCTATATAGTATTTGACAATTTATTTAATAATTAGAGATATATGATTAAATATTGGTTAGCTAAAATATTCACTTAAATTTTTATAGCAAAATCTACGTCTGAATAGGGACAAGAAAAAATTTCATTCAATCTTTGCTGGAAGTTACATATGCAGATAGTACAATTCTAAGTATTTTTGAATCACAATTGCTCAGGATTCTAATAGATATTTAATGGAGCTGTTTCCTTTAACCTGCTTCACTTTTGCATAGATTCATATTTGCCGAAAGCAAGTGCATTTAAATTTAAAGTTTAGAAACTCAAAAAGCATCATCAAGTAACCAGTCCATCTTTTGATTCTGTCTCAATAAATACCTATCCATAAGTCTTTGCTGTTCACATTATTTGGTAATTCCTATCATTGAGGAAAGTAAAAGTTTCTGCACATCAAAAAAAAAGCTCATTAACTTCAAAAATTAATTCTTCTTGAATTTGTTTACAAATCAAGATTTTATCTGAATGAAATAATTACTTACATTAGTTTTAGGTCTCTCTAAGAGATGTTCAATTCAAATTCAATGATTTCTTTCCTGAATCTAGGATGTTGACCAAACACACTTTTGTTATTTATTTTCTGGGGATTATCATTTCTTGAATTCCATTGAAGAAGAGAAATTTCTACAAAATTCATTTCATAATTCTTCCACATAAAAACCTTTTTCAAGAAAAAATATTTAGATGTGCCAAGTTTGGCAATGATATGTCAAGTGGTGTTGGAGTTTAGGGATCTCATGCATATTAGAAATATCAATTTATATATATATATATATATATATATATATATATATATATATATATATATATATATATATATATATATATATATATATATATATATATATATATATATATAGGTATGTATATATATATATATTTATATAAAAATATAATTATATAAATATATATATATATATATATATATATATCAGTGGCGGCTCGTGAGGTTTTGGTTTGAGGAGGCTACAAGAGGTGTTAAAAATACACCATAGCCGAAAATTTTTAGGATTTCAAGGTCAATATAATTTAAAGAAAATCAAAGTAAAACAAGCACCCTAAGCTATTAATTTGTTTTCACTTTCGAGTGTCTACCTTGAGACCTACAACTCCTATTTACAATATTCATAAAAAATTCTTCTCAGCCAATTAATCAATTAATCTATTCATCAAATTTTTTCTTTCACATAATAGGTACCTACCTACCTACTTAACGAATTTTTTAACAGCTGGTGAGAGCAAATAAAAAGTTATTATATATTTTTGAAGATTAGCGAGATTCTGCGATCTTTAACGTTAGCAAAATGATCTATAATATCCTCATAAAATTTTTTGTCTTTCGCCAAAAGTTTTACCAATTCCTTTTCAATAGACAACAAACTAATATTTTTCAAACGATCCTGGCTCATTGAATTTCGTAAATAAGTTTTAATTCTCTTTAAGAGTGGAAAACGAGCGCTCTACGGAAGCTGATGTCACCGGGATAGAAACAATTAGACATAAGAGTTTATAAACCTGAGGTAATTCTTGATTCAAATCATTATCAAAAAGATATTTAATAGTCCTCACATGATTTTCATTTTGCCCCAAAATTTCATTGTCATTATAAACAACACACAGTTCACTTTTTTATGGCCACCTTATCAAAAAAAGTGTATTTTTGACATAAATTTTCCAAAAGGTTATCTGGAAAATTAGCCGACAATCCGGTTAACAAATTTTTATTGAGTAAGTCGAAGAAATGCAGTTCTTTCAAATCAGAGAACCTTATTTCTATTTGACCCATAATAGTATCCAAAATTTCATAAAATATTTGCTTATAGTGAAGCTCCATATCTGCGTAACTGAATTTCTTTCGTTTTGGGCTAAATTGAGTCGTATCATCAGTAGTTTGAAATACAGATAATAGTTTTTTAAAATAAACTTATGCACGAAATTCTGAAATTTTTTCCAAAAGAAACTTGAGCCGATTTCGTGAGTAAATTACATCTGAAAACTTGTGCTGTAAGATTTGAAAAACTATTTCTGTTTGTTCAAAAATTAATTTAAAGATGTTTAAAAAATATATAAATTCCTTATCTTGTAAGTAAGATATTAATCCGCGTGCTGTATTTAAAGTTACTTTATCGGTTAAAAATTCCTCACTTTCAACTAGGTATAGAATTAAATCCTCAAATCCTAAGCGGCCCCAAACAGAGACATTTTCACTAGTAAAAAGTAAACACTGCCAACAATAGTTATTTATGTACCAAGTGCGTTATATAGATCATTATGCCCTGAGGGAAACATTCGGCCCGAGGGCCTCTGGCCCGAGGGATGAATGTTGCCCGATGGGCATAAGGATCTAGTAACGCACGCGGTGCATACAAGATTTTATTTTGCACGAAAAAATTATTATATTATGATGAAAAAGCGATTTAAAAATCGTTTCTAAGCTCCTATCCATTTTCCTTCTCATAGTAGGCATGTCATTTGTTGATATATTGACGTTTGTGAATATTTTTGTCATCATATTTAGTGAATGTCATTTCTGCTTTCTTTGTGTAGTCTTATAGAAATAATGGAAATGAAAATGAATTTACCCAAGAATATCATAGAAAATGCAGCCAAAGCTGCGAATAATTCATTGCCGGAGAAATCCAGAGTCGTATACGACAAGGATTATGAAGTATTTAAGCAATGAAATTTGCTTCATTTCTCCTAGTACAATAAGCGGGCGTTTTTAATCCATTATGCCCGCAAATGCGGGCATAATGGCCTAGGGCATAATGAGTGTGTTTATAGCAACCGTATCCAAGGTGAAATAAACGTATAATATACAAGTGAAAAATAAAATAATTTATTTTTTACCTGTGATCCGGTTAGGCAAGGATGTCTCTCATAATTCCTTGTATTAAAACCGCGGTTTTGTTGTCTGTTACGCTGCACCAAATTGTTTAATTCAGGGGTAGGTCGCAATGTTTTTATCAAAACTTTATCCTCATAACTTAGTGCACTAAAGTTATGGGATAACAAATATTCCACTAAGTCACCATTGAAATTTTTGAAATTAACTTCAGTAACCAAACTCATTTTAAAACAATACGCGAGCAATATAAGTAAACACGCTGCTGTTTTCGGCCATTAGTAACTACGATCACACTTCGATTCAATTAATGCTTTCCAACGAATTCACTCGATGTTACGCGAAATTCTATAGTTGTGATTGGTCGACATTGTATGAGACTGGGTTCCTATCGGTGTTGCCATTTACATGTGTTTTGCTTTTCTATTGCAATGAAGTATTCATTCGGAGTATTTGCACCGTTGTTTTCTTTTCTGTGGCAGGCATAATGAACGTTGAGAAAATACCTTTCTAAGCCTCCGCAGCGTTGCCACAAATCTTGAAATGAATGAAATGCAGTAAATGTAAATACCTTCTATCTTAATTAATAAATTATATTATATAATGTAGGTTGAAAGGAAGGTAGGTGCA
This sequence comes from Cynegetis impunctata, assembly GCA_030704885.1. Taxonomy (NCBI): domain Eukaryota; kingdom Metazoa; phylum Arthropoda; class Insecta; order Coleoptera; family Coccinellidae; genus Cynegetis; species Cynegetis impunctata. The sequence goes on along the minus strand of JARQZK010004468.1, from coordinate 96,824 downwards.
TAAAATAATATGATTTTGATTAATATGAATATGCTGAATGCTGACTATTCAATATAATATATTAGTGATACACGGAATATTATTGAGGAGGCTTAGCCTCCTTTGACTAGCCGAAGATATATATATATATATATATATATATATATATATATATATATATATATATATATATATATATATATATATATATATATATATATATATATATATATATATATATATATATATATATATATATATATATATATATATATATATATACCTATATATATATATATTCATAAATATATATATATATATATATATATATATATATATATATATATATATATATATATATATATATATATATATATATATAATATGAGTTGATGGAAGTCATTGAAATATTAATTTTTCAGGACGATAAAGTTACTAATATCAATATTGAAATACAGACCAAAAATATTGAGATTTATTCAGCGAAATTTACGATCAATGCCAATTTTTCAGGATTGAGATATATGATGTTTCATTGGCCTATACTTTCTGCAGCAATTGGTAGGTCAATTACTGAGTATGGCATATTACATCATTTTAGTTTCAGTAAATTATATAAGATGAATCTGATTTATCTATCAAAAATAGATTAATCACTCATAAATAAGATATCGCAGAACTAGTAGTAGTGAAATTTGCGAATCTTGAATGATCATTAGAATATTTTAAATCATCAATAAAGTGTACTCATTATCAATTATATAATTTTGTCAATGATAATATATACCAAATTTATTGATTATTGAAGAGAACTTTGATAAGACAACAATAATGTTTATTTAGTTCTTACAATGATGAAAATAAAATAATTGTTTTTGTTTAACATTTCAGGAATATTAATTCTGGAGGTTTCAGTATTTACATACTTATTAGCATGTCTCATATTTAGTTATTACATTGCCACTTCAGTAATTCTATTTTTAGATATTTGAATTGAATAAACGAAATTTGTAGGCATTACTTCCAACTTATTTTTCATCGCTGTTGTGAGCATGATAAGCTGGTACCAAATTATAAATTCTGAGGATTATTTGGAGTTTTTGAAAAAACAAGACAAAGTAAAAGATAATGGAAACCAGAGGAAGTTCATATTGATTGATGGTAAGTTATTAATTGTATGAACATAAAAGGTCAATATTTAGTTTTACATTAATTTTTGTGAATTGTTATTGATTTTGACTTCAATGTTTTTGTATTCTTATGTAAATTCTCAAGAAAATATAATATATATATATATATATATATATATATATATATATATATATATATATATATATATATATATATATATATATATATATATATATATATATATATATATATATATATATATATATATATATATATATATATATATATATATATATATATACCGGGTGTCCACGGAAGGTGGCTCGCCCCTATAACTTTTTTGTTTTCGGAGATAATGAAATAAAATTTACAGGATCTGTTTAATGCATAAAACTGCATTTTTTGTCAAGTAACTCAACTTCATGCAATTTCCGGTTTTATCGGAAGTGACATAAACTTTCGAATTTTAAATGGGACACCTGGTATATTTTCAGTTTTTTTGTCTCCATATGACATTTTTTGGAATAAATTTTTATTCTAGAGGGCTATAGATGCGTTCAAATAAATAATTTCATTCCTAAAATGGCCTTGTTTACCGTCCTGGGACGTAAATTTGTGGGCGTGGCTGCGGACTTATTTTGTTTCAGTTGTGTTGGTCACAGGCTACTCGATGATTTCAAATGTTATTTTAATCTCAATAAGATTCTTCATTTAAAGAAAGTTCTGAGGTTATGGGATTTCAGGTTTTTATCGAAAGTTGTCTTTTAATCTATTACCTAGAGTGCGGTATCAAATTAATCGTAGTAAAATTATCTTTTTTTTAACCCGACGAGCCACCATGTTGCCATTCGAAAAAAATTAGTAATAAAAGTTTTAAAATTAAACTTCACATAGCTGGAACATTTCGATCGAAAACAGTGAAGTTGTATTGTAATATACATTTTAGGACCGAAATTAGTTATTTGAACGCATTCATAGCCCTCTAGAATAAAAATTTATTTCGAAAAAAAAATAAAAAAACGGTTACAAAAAGTAACGAATGATACATGGTTGTATTTTAAATGTCACGTAGAGACAAAAAAACTGAAAATATACCGGGTGTCCCATTTAAAAATCGAAAGTTTGTGTCACTTCCGGTGAAACCGCAAGTTGCATGAAGTTGAGTTACTTGTCAAAAAATGCAAATTTATGCATCAAACTGATCCTCTAAATTTTATTTCATTATCTCCGAAAACAAAAAAGTTATACAGGCGAGCCACCTTCCGTGGACACCCGGTATATATATATATATATATATATATATATATATATATATATATACATATACATATATATATATATATATATATATATATATATATATATATTTATATATATATATATATATATATATATATATATATATATATATATATATTATATATATATATATATATATACATATATATATATATATATATATATATATATATATATATATATATATATATATATATATATATATATATATATATGTATATGTATATATATATACGGACATTGAATCCGAAAATTTTCAAGAAAACTATTGAAATGCTTATTCAATGTGAGCTATATTCTTTAACGGAATTTTTTGTTTGGTGTAAGAATTTATTAATTCTTGAACAGCATTCTTTTGTTTTTTATATTTTTCGTTGTTAGTCAATTTGACGTATTCAGCTTTTATTGTACTATTTTGTGTAACAATACGTTTTTGGATGAATAAACATTATTATATAGACCTATATATATATATATATATAATTGTGGACATAATTTTTTTCAGATTCTTCATCCTCTGAAGAAGATGCATTCTTAATTGGTTCAGAAGCATTCGATGAAGGCTTGAGAAAGAGACTGGAAAGCACATCAGAATGTTGAGATATTAAATTACCCATACGATCTGTCTCATTTTACCAAAGATGATATATTTTTATATGTTATGTTTTATTTTGAATTTATAGCAACTTATATTACCTCATTTTATTGTTCAAAATAAAGTATAACCTTCATGTCAAGGTAGTACTGGTATATGAATACATGCACCAAAAAGAAATATTCAAGGACATATTTGGACGTTTATTTTATTATAATTATCGTTTTTTACATTTATCTTAACACTTAAGCTTCACCTATCAACAGATTTATACATATAAAATCGCAAACCAATATAAAACTATACATTCATTAGGTACTTAAAAATATACAAAAGAAATTAACTTCCTTATCTTCAACTTTATAATATGTAAAATATATGGAACACTTCAATCAGAATGATCTTGACCTAAATCTAATCTCACATCTTAGAAACTCCCGATATTCCGACATTTTAAATTTGTCAATTTTTCAGAAATACCTTTGAATAAAGTTAGAAACCAATTCGATTCGTTTAATCAGTAACGATAAATTTGACATGTAACAACTGTCAAATGTCATGTCTGTCAAAGCGAATAATTGACTCCAAGGTACACCAGATGGCGTGTTAAATCTCATCTAATTCAGTCGATAATAATAATTCAGTAATAAAAATATAACACTTATATGGATTACTTTGGCAGAATTACTTGGTGAGTTACTTGACAATATCGTATTTGACGTTTGGACGACGTATCCACTTGCGTAGGTCATATTTACAAAGAAGTTTCCTTCGGATATACCATTGGGTGATCGCACCATGAAAGCGTATTCTCCTATGTTTGCCGTCGACACTTTAGTTAGAAATAATACAGCTTGATGGCAGTGAGGCGCAGAGGAATTCTGAAAATAGATAAAAGTCATTTTTAAAATATTTTCAATTTTGTTTCTCTTCAACTTATTAGTTAACTGTTACACTAAATATTTCGGGTACATTCTTATGTTTAACAAAAGAAAGCGTGAGCAGCAGAACACCGCCACTAAGTTCTAATTATACCTCATTGTTGATCCTTTTCCCATCATAACAATTCTTTAACCCCCTAAGTCAATTTGGAGAGACATAATTCTTGTAAAATTAAAAGCATGAAATTTACACATATAAAAGGTGGCGGTGAGAGAAAAAATTTGAACCGTCAAAATAACACCTTCCTTACATCCAGGGCCGTCGCATGCTTTGTTGGCGCCCAAAGCAAGACTTTCTTCGGCGTTTTGTTTTAGGAATCCTTTTCTCAGGGAAAATGGGTTCAATGTCAATTTCAGCATCAATTTCTTTAGCGGAGATTACCTCGTCTACGTATCCATTATCTCTAAATCTATTTAAAAACTCTAAACACGTATTGACCTTTTCAGAACATTCACTGAGGTCTACCTCTTTCCCTTGAATACTCTTACTGACCAAATTACTTTCTAAAAGAATGTCATTCGATAAGATAAAAGTTACGATGGAAGAAAAGTCTTCCATCTGATTTGTCAACGATTGAGCTTCAGATGCAGTTTGGGGGGCATCAGTATTCCAGTCCAAATATATATATATATATATATATATATATATATATATATATATATATATATATATATATATATATATATATATATATATATATATATATATATATACTCACGCTCATCAGTGCGGGATGCACTCTGATTGGGTGTGACATGGCGACCACTGAGAAGTGGTTTCCATGCTGATGGGAGTCTGTGACTGTCATCTCTGGTGTTCAAACAATTTGGACGTTTTTCTATTTCTACAGCTTCACGGAAAATTCGGGATTTGAAAGATCGGACGGGAGCAATAGTTCTTGTATTGGGGAAATCGATAATGTGGCCTGTTTGGGTGTGATGTTGGGAAAGGGCGTTGGCGATATCTGAGTGTCTTACCGAAAGTGAATGTTCTTTGGCACGAACCTGAATTCGTCGGTTCGTTTGTCCTATATAAGAACGAGGACAATTGGAACAGGGAATCTCATAAACACCGTGATTTTCGTTAGGAATTTTATCCTTGACGGATCTGACCAGATGGGAGAGTTTTTGTTGAGTAGTGAATATTGTTTTGATGTTTGTGTTTTTGAGAGATCTTGCGATCTTATCTGTTACTCCTTTGATGTAAGGAAGAAATAATTTAGGTGTAGATTCTTGTTCAGTGGGATTGGAAGGTGGTAGAGGTGGGGTGATGTTTGTGTGTTTGCGTATGCTCTTGTTGATTTGATATGTGTTGTAACCATTCCGTAATAATATATGTTTTAGAGTATTGAGTTCTGATTCACGCCCCCCTCCCCTATAAATACGGCCACGCGACGATCGGCCCGTCAGTTGACTCTGAAGAGTAGGCAGGTTGAGACTTCAGAGTTGACAGGAAGCAGTACGGTTAGTGGAGTAGGCAGGTTGAGACCACGCAATCGTATTGTTTCCGATTCCTCCTAATTCGATTCGTGGAGTAGGCAGATTGAGGCCACGATTCTGAATTATTTCCCCTTTAGCTTCTCCTGAAGATGGCTTCGCAAAAGGAGCCGAAACGTCGAGATTTTTCAAATCTTTTACGCGGTTCATTCCGTGAACCAAGTTTTTCATATATATATATAAATATATATATATATATATATATATATATATAATATATATATATATATATATAATATATATATATATATATATATATATATATATAATATATATATATATATATATATATATATATATATATATATATATATATATATATATATATATATATATATATATATATATATATATATATATATATATATATATATATATATATATATATATAACTTTTACAGTTACAATAGAGACGTGATGAAGCAATGAAGGTGCCAATGAAAAGGATTTTACTAATTTATATTAATGTTAAGTATTTGTGAAGGTTTCGTATATTTGTCGTGTCCGTTTGAGAAATTTTTTTTAAATTTAATAAAGTGTAAATGTCATAGTGGAGATTTCCTTTTTTGATTAAAGGAATTCCTAACTGAAGAAGACTACATATGTTGGTCGAAACGTTTTAATATAGTATAAACGAAAAATTTATGGAGTTTTAACTACCAATGCTGAACCAATATTCCTAAGAAAAATTCAATGTCCTAGTATATATATATATATATATATATATATATATATATATATATAAATATATATATATATATATATATATATATATATATATATATATATACAGTGCTTTCATGATGAAAGGAACAAATTCATTAAAAAATTAGGTTTCTATTTCATGTTAAAATCCTCGGACAGGTCGATTAGTATTTTTATTTGGGCATTTTTCGCAATAAAAATTTTGTATACAGGGTGTCTCATTCAAGAGCTATGGCTTTGTCATCAGTTTTTTTAAAGGTAATACCCTGTATATCATTTCACTTTACAATTCTACGATAAATTCTTATCACTTTTTGTGAACATACCATACCTCAACTTGATGGATTCCCAGATTATAACGGAGATAGTGGAGCACCTGGAGATTTAAAATGTGGATTAAAAGTACAAAAAAAAATTTAGGTAAACATTGTCATTAAATCTGAAGAATGAAATTTCACATGTACCATCTGAATTCATTCACTGGTGCTGTATAGTCCGCAGTTTTCACGTTTTTAACGCTCCAGGCACTACACTACTTCATTGTTTAAGAAAATGCAATTACTTGAGAGAGAACGTATTGAAGTACTTATGATGATTGGTTTTGGAGATAGGGTGCGTTCACAAGAAGAAGTCTGCAATCTATTCAATGAAAATCATCCTGATCGTCCGCCAATTACTAGATCGACAGTCAGCAAAATTGAATCAAAATTCAGGAGATACGGCCACGTTAGAAATTTACCTAAAGGAAGACCACCGAGAGTATCTGAAGAAACAGTGCTGAACGTTCTACTAGAAACCCAAGATAACCCTCATACATCCATTACTACAATTTCCAATAATTTCAATTTATCAGTAGGGTCCGTGCATAAAATACTTAAGGTAAATAAGTATCATCCCTATAAAATTAAGCTGGTACATGAATTATTAGAAGACGATTTTGACCGCAGAGTACAGTTTTGTGAGCAGATTCTTGAAATTCATAATCAACATCTAAATTTCATTACAAACATAATTTTTTCTGATGAAGCCACCTTTACTTCTTTCAGTTTTGAATTATTGTAGCATTGTTTACTACCCTTGTCTCGACCAGGAATCCCGTAGTCAATTGCAACGCATTCAAAATACATGTTGTAGATTTATTTTCGACCGAGGGAGATATGATCACATTACACCTTGTTTCTCGCAAATTGGATGGTTAAAAATTAATCACGCCTTTGAGTTGAATTTTCTTGTCTTCATATATCGTTTGATCAGGTCTAAAGCTCCTTCTTACTTGTACAAAAAAATCGTGTTTAGAAAATCAGTTCATAATGTCAACACCCGACATAATACTGTGACAATGCCACAGCATTCCTCTGCCATGTTCGAGCGCTGCTTTACTTATAATTTAGTAAAGTACTACAACTCTTTTGTGTTCACTATGTCTATTTCTTCATTGTCTAGATATCGACATACTCTTAGGGACTTACTCTTGGCCAGGCAATGAAAATGATAATGATGATATGTATGTTACTATCTCTGTATCTGTGTTTTAGTATTTGTTTCTCTTGTAGTGTTCTTATGATGTTTACTTTATTTTATAGCTAATTTACGTGTTAACCAGGTAGGTTAAGAGTTAAAGAGTAGCTTTCAGCTAATCTTCGCCTGCCTGGGCAAATGCTGTGTATACACATTTGTGGAAATAAAGTCATTTTATTATTATTATTATTATTACTTTAAATGGCCACGTCAACAGACAAAACTGTAGGTATTGGGCGACCGAGAATCCTCATTGGATGCAAGAATGCCACACACAGCGGCCTCAAAAAATTAATACATGGGCAGCGATTGTTCGAAATCGTATAGTTGGTCCCTATTTTTTTGAAGGAACACTAAACGGAGAGGACTACTTGAACTTTCTCCAGTTCGAACTCATTCCGGCTTTAGCTGTTTTGTTTCCTAACCCACAAGATCCTGACATACCTAATAACGAGATATGGTTTCAACAAGATGGGGCACCTCCTCACTATTCAATCGCTGTTCGACAATTTCTTGATGCAACTTTTCCCAACAGATGGATAGGACGGAGAGGTCCGATTGAGTGGCCGCCAAGATCACCGGACATAACCCCATTGGATTTTTTCTTATGGGGTTATTTGAAGTCTAAAGTTTATTTAAATAGACCAAATAATATTGATGATCTAAAAGAGAGAATCAGGCAGGAAATAAGACTTATCAGTCCAGAAGTAATTATTAAAGGGTATTACCTTTAAAAAAACTAATGACAAAGCCATAGCTCTTGAATGAGACACCCTGTATACAAAATTTTTATTGCGAAAAATGCCCAAATAAAAATACTAATCGACCTGTCCGAGGATTTTAACATGAAATAGAAACCTAATTTTTTAATGAATTTGTTCCTTTCATCATGAAAGCACTGTATATATATATATATATATATATATATATATATATATATATATATATATATATATATATATATATATATATATATATATATATTTGATTGAATTGTTGTTGCCTGTGAACTATTTTTAACTTGTTGATAATTATTAGTTTTATTTTATTATTAAAAGTTTTGATAAAGCCATGAATGTCGTGGCGAAACGTCAACTTTTTAAAAAAATCTAGTTTTTTGAGATTCACCAAGCCTGTTATTGCTAATAATTATCAAAAAGTGATATATATATATATATATATATAATATATATATATATATATATATATAGGTATATATATATATATAGATATATATATAATATATATATATATATATATATATATATATATATATATATATATATATTAGGTATATATATATATATATATATATATATATATATATATATATATATATAAGGTATATATATATATAGATATATATATATATATATATATATATATATATATATATATATATATATATATATATATATATATATATATATAGTATATTATATATATATATAGATATATATATATATAGATATATATACTATAATATATTAATATATATATATATATATATATATATATATATATATATATATATATATATATATATATATATAGCAAATTCGATAATTTTGTAGATTGTCAACCCTTAAATATAGATAACTTTTTGTGCTTGAACTATACAAGTCTTTCTATGAGTATAAAGTAGGTAATTCCTCTACCTATTAGAATGTTTTTATTACCGTTATTCCATATGCAATCACAGTGCTGTCAGCATCGCCTGGTTCATAGACTTTATTTTTGGCTATCCAAAAAACCTTATTGAATGGTGGGTTCGCACAAAATTCCATTGTTAATGTCAGAGGTTGTCCGAAGACAGCTGTTATATTTTTATGAGATGGTGTTACAACGGGTCGGCCTGAAAAGATACAAAACTATTAATACAATAATAACACAAATAATGAAAAAACGCATGAGTAATAGAGCTCCGTCTCTGAGGTCGTATTCTTCCCACTTTTTTGTTATTTTCAAAGATCAATTCTTAATATTTTCTCTGTTATTTTTGATAAAGTATATCATCTATTTATGTAGGACTTAAATTGAAGTAAATCTTCAATTTAAATCACAAATAAGTATATCATATGCTTCATAACAAATGTATTTACTTAAGGAGGTTTTCTGCAGTTAACATTCATGGTTTGTATGCATAAAAATGAAAAAAAAAACAAATGATTCACCAACAAACTTATATGCCATGGAATTGTTGAAACAGACAAACTTGGATTGACAGATCTTAAGTTTAATTTTATTTCTTCACTGATGTTTTCTGTTCTATGAATTATTTTATAAATAATTACGTGCCAGCGAATTCTTACAAAGATCAATTTGACTTGCCAATTAATTTTTTACGCACATTCATCCATAGAAAACTGAATAAAAATTCAATTTAGCTGAATAGAACGACTACTTTTAACAAGGCATATGTATAATTAATGCAGTGAAATCAAACATCATACTCCTTGCAAAAGTGTTCATTACCAGCTCATTATTTTATGTAAAATGGTTTGTACAAGCGAGATGTGATTCTTGTTATACATTCACAGGCTTCGCTCTCAATAAAAATATATCGGAAAATTAACGGACTCATTAGAGTCGGTGGGAATTTCCGCCAATTTGGCACGCTCGTTTAATAATGAACGATAACAAAAATGCAAATGGATTTCTGGCGAATAATGCAATCGAATCATGTCGAATGCATGCTATGTATGGATATGTAGCTATATGACATTGTTTGCATGTTCGCTCTCGATTTACATTTTGTCGGAATTAGTGTTCCGATTTAGGTAGGCTGTATGAGTACTGTTGCATGCATAGATTTATTTACGCTTCGATTGAAAAATGAACTGATGAGTGTTAATGTAATCGAAATCAGAGAATACCAATATCAACTACATTGATAGGGTAACTTAAGAAATGAAGAAATAATTCATGAATGAACATTGGCACAGCATTTTATTTTGTAAGTTGGCAAGCTGTTACCTACGCCATGATGAAACCCCTGAGAATAACTCATGGCAAACCAGTCGACTACGGGGTTTGAACCCGGGATCTCCAGAATGCAAGCTAGCAAGTGTAAACAGTCCTCTAACTAGCTCGGTCATAAATATGTCAAATCAAGTAAGTCAAGATCATTGTAAAAGAGCGATGTATCGGTTTCATCTCTTCCATAGGTAATCAGAAATATGGCAAATCAAACAAGGTCAAGACTAATAGACAGCTGTTTCAATATTATTGATGCCATAGGTGTTCATAAATATGGCAAATTGAACAGGTCAAGATCAAGGTTAACAGAATGTTGTTTCGGTTTCATTTCTTGCATAGGTGTTCAGAAATATAAAAAATGAACCAAGCTCATGACTAATAGAGAGCTGTTTCAATATTATTGATTCCATAGGTGTTCATAAATATGGCAAATTGAACAGGATAAGATCAAGGTTAACAGAATGCTGTTTCGGTTGTATTTCTTCCATAGGTGTTCATAAAAATGGCAAAACAACTAAGATGAAGGCCAAAACGTCCTCTTTTTTAACTTTTCATCCAGTTCTAGAACTGGAATATGAGAATCTGTCATAATCCAGTTCTAGAACTGGAATATGAGAATCTGTCAAGGTACTTCCATCATATAGAGTCTATACTTATATTTTCTTCTCATTTAGCAAGGGACCATCAAACATCCAACATCAATTTGACGATTTTTTCGTTCGCAACTAAGTTCTTCAAATCAATATATATATATATATATATATATATATATATATATATATATATATATATATATATATATATATATATGTTACAGTCATAGTGATTAAATAGCTATTATACATAATGACTGGTCATTATATATAATAGCAAAATTGACTAGACAATGTGATAAATTAATCACTTCATCCGGATATTATTCATAATAGCGAATCAAAGTTAGCCAAAGTAATAAATACGATCTATTTGACTTGTTACCCCTTCCGCTAGAAGGAGGTTTGAAATGAGAGGTCGCCCCCCATTCGTATCAGTGTCTGATGATGGCAGATGAAATGAGAAAACGTTTCTATGAAACTATCACTGTACTTATTGCTAGTAAAGGAAAAAATAATCAGTTTTTTACTAATGATCAATATTTGCCTTTACTTTTAAAAGTAAAAGAATCGAAGAACGGCTGTCATATTAGTATTGGACACGGCGGTAGAGTCAGAATGATGAAAGAGTTAAAATTGAGATATAAAATGTAACTGCTGAACTCGTCACAGTGTATTTGAATTTGTGTGAATCTTGTCAAAAAAAAAAGTTTGCCAAAAAAGGTCTTATTGTGAAACCGATTATCAGCAACGAGCTTATTTCAAGGTGCCAAGTTAATCTTTTAGACATGCAATCACAAGGTGATGGTGATTATAAATTCATCATGGTGTATCAAGATTGTCTAACAAAAAAAAAGAAAAGCAAGCGAGCAGATGAGGTAGGTTAATAATTTACTAGACATTTTTACTACATTCGGAGCACCCAGTATTTGGCAAAGCCATAATGGTAGGGAATTTGCTAACAAAGTGGTCAAAGAAGTCCGAGCGATGTGGCCGGAATTAAAAATCGTACATGGTAAACCCCGACACTCTCAATCACAAGAGTCTGATGAAAGGCTAACCAAGACGTAGAGAAGATGCTTTGTACTTTGCTGGAATCTAACAACACGACGAAATGGTCTGAAGGATTACGCTTTATTCAATTTATGAAGAACAGAGCGTATCACGCAGGGATAAATCGTAGCCCTTACGAAGCAATGTTTGGCTGTAAAGCTAAAGTCGGATTAAATAATCTTCCTAAAGATGCGCTAGTTGAACTGTCAACAGAAGAACAGCTAGAACCTATATTGAATGAAGACGAAAACCAGGTGAATGAGGAGAGGGAAACCGAACCCAATATTACCGACGCTGTGATTAATGAAGATGAAGAAATAAAAAGCGATACTACAATTTTAATCACTGATTCGCAAAATGAAATTCCAGATAACCTGACAGTAAAACCTGATAATGCGACCTAAAACCAAGGAAATACTACAGATCCGTCGAATATAATGCAAAGTGACCAAGAAATAGTATTTGCTCTCGATAAAGAAAACAAGATATTGGAAATATCAGAAAATTAGTTCGACAATCTCTTTAAAAGCAAGCAGATAAAATGTTAGCTCTATCTTCGGTAAAATATCCTGCTGCTAATACAGGCTATAATTTAGTGGTAAAAATTCCTGATGTAGCCCGCGCCAAAGCCGATGATGGAAACATTATGGCTGTTATAATTTCTCAGGAGACACAAGGTATGTATAAGTTAGGTACTAAGCATGAGATTCTAAATCAACTTTACACAAGGAATCAGTTCATTGTCTGCAAAGAAACGTTTATTACAGTTGATATCGTTCCCCAATATAAAGTTACTATCAGAGAATGTGCAAAAAAAGAGTCGCATCATTGCAACTGTACTGGAAAATGCGTTTCTAATAGGTGTAAATGTAAAAAGTAAAACCTCATGTGTAACTCAGAATGTTATAAGAGCTTTACTTGTAAGAATAAATAATAATTATGTATGACCCAGTTAATTCATGTCAGTTCGTGTTAAATATTTTATTATTGTAGTCTTTTAAGAGTGATACCAAATACTTGTTTTGATCTCTGTGTTTTTTTAATTTTCTCTCATAGCTAGTGAGCTTTAAATTTACTTTATAAATTCAAGTTAAATAACTTTATAACAATGTTAATTAATGTGAAATCATTATCTATGACAATGTTATTTTGATTCTTAAAAAAACATTATAATTATTTCTTTTCAAATAACAGTACCTATAATATTGCTACACATATAGTTAGGTATGCTAAAGGCAAACTGAAATATAATTTTATAATCTTCACCTTTACCTACTTGTTTTATTACATTATCCAAGTCTTCGATGATATTATATATAATTGCTAGTTAATGTGATTAATTCTGTGTCAATTATCACTTTATCTAAATTGAGTAGACATTATAAATAATGGCTAGATAATATATATAATATCCGGATTTATTACTTTGGCTGTAACATATATATATATATATATATATATATATATATATATATATATATATATATATATATATATATATATATATATATATATATATATATATATATATATATAGGTATATATATACATTTATAAATATAATATACATACATATATAAAATATACATATATGAATATATCTATCTATATAGGGAAAAATATTTCATTTTTGTTCAACTTGCAACCAAGTTAATTTGAGATTCAATCAAACCCCTTATGTGGCCCAGAATTCACGCTATTTCCGCAATAAATTACTCTCTAGTGTGTGGCAAATGTAGGCACTTCAATTTATTCATGGAAATTAACTGAAGTAATAACTATTTCCGGTCCTGCATGTACCTAAGTTCATAAAACGTTGTAAAAGCAGTAAAGCGTGGAGTATGTGCTTGCATAAAAACTTATATTTCACCTATTACGTAAAATTTACGAAGTCCTTTATCTCTCAATAGGAACGAAAATTCGTAATTTAAAGTTTGAAGCTTTAAAATGGCGTATTTGGATTCAAACTATTCTACTTCTTTATAAACAGCAACTTTATATTCGGTTTTAAGTGCTAGAGTCGGGGACATAACGAAAAAATTGTTTGCTTCTAGTTAGCCTCACGTTTCAGCATGTTGTTGTGAATTCTAGGGAAAAACTTAGATTTTGATATTTATTAGGAACTCCTCCTGGCATGGGCGTACCCAGGGGGGGGTCAGGTAGGGGCAGTTGCCCCCCCCTGTAAATCTCGCAGAACATGTATGAACTCGACTAATTATGTTGTACGTGCCCTATTTGGATTCATTATTATACTCCTTAGCGGCAAGATTCGGTAAAAAACATTCACCAGCGTTTGCTCTTTCATTGTTACACCCTGCTCAAAAATGAAAATTACACTTTCAAAATTAAGAAAATGTATGGGCAAACTATCCAAATTTTATGTATTAGAAGGGATCACATCCGAAGCTGAACTATGGCGCACTTTTTGGGTTAACAAGCAGGAGGACTACGAATATTTGGAGATAACGGAATAAAATATCTGCAGAATGTTTTTATCCGAAAGGGAAAACAGCCTCAGAAATGTTACTGGTAATGCCTTATTACACGGCTATAGTTGAAAGATCATTCAGTACACTCAGACTCGTGAAAACGTGGCTGAGATCAACAATGATTGAAGACAGGTTGAATGGACTTTGTTTGCTCAGTGCATATAAAAACTGGTAAACAGTGGGATCATTTTCGGCTGTTTGCCCTACACACTGCACTACATACACCTTATTTTTCATGTGGGTGTGTTAGTGTAGTGTGTATGACAAAACAGCCGCGGATGATCCGACCTAAAAAATCTGACTTTCCCCCCCTAGGCCAGAAGCTGGGTACGCCCATGCCTCCTGATATCAAATAGTATGAAGAAACGCATAACATATACTATATACTATCATATATATCATTATACCAGAGAGATAAGATATCCATCTTATATGAATGAAACAAAGTAATTGAAAATATGTATGTATTGATGTAATATAACAGAAATATGTTTCTTAGTATACAAAATAATTTTTTAACTATATTTAGTATAGAAAACATTGTTTCTGCAAAAAGTCAGTTATTTAACTCCGAATTTTTTTTTATATATAATTGTTCTGCGAAATAAATTTGAGATTTTGATATAAGAAAAAGAAAACTATGTCATGGGACACCAGGTAGGAACGAAGTTCAGATAATATTAAAGGACCACAATTTGCAAAAACGAACCATGTGCGTGTCGGGGCGCACGACAGAAGTGATAACTTATATTTATCCAAGTTGAAATAACTAATATTGAAATGTGGGGCTAAGAGCTCTTACGAGATTGTGAATAAAATAATTTTGCTGATTTTGCTGATTGGTTTTCATTTAAGTAGGTACATAAAAGTATTTAGGAAATTTAGTATTATAGAGAATATATCAAATAACGTAAAATGAAAAATATTTCAAACAAAAAACAATAATAATAATTCGAATTGTTAAGTAAAATAAATATAGAAGGACCACAATTTGCGAAAACGAAACATGTGCGTGTCGGGGCGCACGACAGAAGTGATAACTTATACTAATCCGAGTTGAAATAATCAATATTGAAATGTGGGGCTAAAAGCTCTTACTAGATTGTAAATAAAAAAATTAAAAAAGCCAGGAGTAACCTCTGAGATTCGAACCCAGAAATACGGCACACCAGGGTTCAGTACTTAGACCACTCGGTCGTCAACGCAATGTAAAAATTAGACGCAAGAGTGTATATAACGAGAGGATAATATATCGCCACGCTATATAATTGATTATATAACTCATGTATGCATAAGCCAATAGAATCCGTGAATTTTGCATAACTACCGCGTATTGATAAGTGAATAAACCCTTGACGACGTGATATATAGTACAGTAAATAGAGACACAAAAATGATATTTACTAAAAAAAATTACTTAATGGCTGAAATTTTGAGGGGGTGTTCGGGGGCATGTCCTGAGTCTAAAACTGAGTTTTCGTATACGAATTCACCCCCATATAGACCCCCGGTCTATATGGGGGTGAGTTCGTTTTAATTCTATATCTCCGTTGCTGTTGCCCGTACAGTCAAGTCCAAGAGCTCATATTTGTAGGAAATTGAATTATCTATCCAATGATAATAAAATCGAGGTCATAGGTCAATTAGGTCAATTACAATTGCCGGTCAAAGGTCAAAAGTCTACCCTGCAAGAAGATGACGATTTTCTCAACGACGACAGGAACTCGCCATCCATTCCTGAAGAAGACGTTCGTGGTGACACATTTGAAAAGGATGATGAATACGAAGATGGCGAAAAAAGTCCATCCAAAAGAGCCAATTTCACATGAAAGTCGCCAGCAGGAAAACTTCGAGGTAAATTAATGATCGAGACACTTCAAATCATCAAACAGTACACGGCAATACACACACACATACATGACAGAGCACTGAACATTCAAAAGTTGGGGTTTTTATAGGGTTTTAGTGAGTAGGAGTCTCACACTATTCAGCAAGGGCAGACCTTCTCGTTTGTCTATGATGGATATCCCGTTTTCCCTTGAAAAAAAAAATTTCAACGATAATTATTAACTGCACGAGAGTGCAATGTACGAGCAATGAGAGTACGACACGCGGCTCGCGCGGTCAACATTGGCGCGCGCGGTCAACCTGATCGTTGGAGTGATGGAAAACTCTTCATCGTAGAAGGGTGTTCGAGAGCTCATTTGGTAGGTAACTTCAAGTACTTTGAAATGGTATCCAAGCAGTATGCGAAAAAACTTACCTGTTTCACGGTATTCGCGAAAAATAAAAAACTACCCTTTACTTTTGACCTTTGACCGGCAATTGTAATTGATCTAATTGACCTATGACCTCGATTTTATTATCAATGGATAGATAATTCAATTTACAACAAATATCATCTAAGACTTGACTGTACGGGCAACAGCAACGGAGATATAGAATTAAAACGAACTCACCCCCATATAGACCGGCGGTTGTATCTTCCCCCACCCTCTCGAATACGAAAACTCAGTTTTAGACTCAGGACATGCCCCCGAACACCCATTCAAAATTTCAGCTATTAAGTATTTTTTTGAGTAAAATATACCTTTTTACTGTATCGTTTTGGTGTTTCGCCTCGTGTCAAAATGTGAATGTTTCCATACTGTCAAAAAAATTAATATTTTTAATTCGTTATATAATCGTAACGAATTCCACGCGAGCAATCGAAAATAATCGTCACTCGATGTATTTTCTTAAAA
This sequence comes from Cynegetis impunctata, assembly GCA_030704885.1. Classification (NCBI taxonomy): domain Eukaryota; kingdom Metazoa; phylum Arthropoda; class Insecta; order Coleoptera; family Coccinellidae; genus Cynegetis; species Cynegetis impunctata. The sequence continues at coordinate 79,301 of JARQZK010004468.1, read as the reverse complement.
CACCTGTCGAGCCGCGCTCTCGTGGTTCGGAAGTATAATCGATTATTTTCGATGCTCTTGTGATATTACAACTGAATATAAACCTACAATACGTAGTCATTATTTTATGCAACAAATTTCTAATGCTTTATCTTTTATTATGCCATATCTGATTCCTATCTGTTATATATATGTATGTACACTAAAATGGTTATATCTTATTCTATGGTTTCACTTAGACTTAGATAAAATAACTTTGTATCTCTATGATTAATACTGTCATATATAGAATGTAATACATAATGGCGTACCTTTAGAAGATGTTAAGTTGTTAGATTATTGAATAAAAGTATTGAAGTAGGTGCTGATTTTATTACTAAAGTTTTCAAACATTAGGTTATGGGCCCAGGTCTGGTTCCCAGGAAACTGTGCAGTACGTAATACAGTTAATTCAAAAGGAATAATACAAATAAAAGGTGAATCCAAAAAGCCGGGAAAAAGGCACGAGGAAAGTCTAAAGACTATACGAAGCTTCAACAGTTTACTGGTGTATGAACGATTCAAGAACAATCAAAATGGATAAAAAATTGAATATAGAACCAATTAATGGTAGGAATTATCATAATTGGAAATTTAGGGTTGAAATGTTGTTGGCAGAACATGATGTCTCTGCAATGATTATTTCCGAAGCTAATTCAGAACAATCAGCAGAATTAAAAAAGGATAATAAAGCAAAATCTATCTTGGTACAATGTATAGAGGACACAGAGATAGAAAGTTTAAGAGATTGCAAATCAGCCTTTCAAATGTGGAATGTACTAAAGGGAAAATATGACTTCCTGGACAATTATATCTGAAAAAAAAACTTCTTAGCATGAAATTGAAGGAGAACGAAAGCCCAATAAAATTTCACTATCGTAATCTGTTCTTTTATGCATATAACTTATACACAATTATTTCGATGTTTCACATCTGACTTTTTCGAGTTATATATTAATTAATGAGTACATATAATGCATTGGCGATTGACGTGGCGGAGTGGGATCAGAAAGAGAAGGGATGAGAGAACGGAAAGAAAGAGTGCGAAAGAGAAAGGTATAAAATACGCTTGTATTAACTAAAAGCGTGACTTTCGTTAGTCTATTTCCGTCACACTTTCAGTCTCGCATATTTTTCAGTTTGGTCCCGCAGCGTAATCCCTATCTCCTCCAAGTCTGCCGTAAGGAACTTCGTTCCAATAAAACATTTTGTGCCGATGGAAAACTCGCTACCAGCAAGGTTCTATTATAAAGGAGTGCATCTTGTCCGAGGAGTTTCCATGTGTTTACTCCATGCCATGTTCATTACATGCAGGTTTCCATTATAAACGAGTCCATTGTCAATATATATTTATTAGATCAGTAGGTTGATATACAAATACCTTCATATAATTCGAATATGGTATGCATAAGTTAGGTACTAAAACAATGATAATCTGACCATTACAAACTATAATACGGAAAATCTTGTAATTTCAAAACGGATCTCACTTCTAACTAAGAAATAACACCAAGTCTCTACCTAGAGGGTAGTTCCCACTACTTTAATTAAACGTGCCTTAATTTCCCAAGGATTTATTCCGATATAATCTTCATAACGGCCCTCTTTAGCCTCTTGGACCCTTTTCATCCCAAAAACTAACTTAAATGCAGAACAGGAAATAGTTGGCAGTTTCGTGCTTTCCGACGTTTACCTATAAACTGAAAAGCGTAATTTAATCTGCGAAAAGTTTGCTCGGGAACTACGTGACACACGTAGCGCGTGTAATGCAGGTCTTTGGACAAAGATTATGTGAATATCCTCTTCCCGCCGTGTACTCAAGCACGATTAGACTGGGGTGGGGCTGCAGTAGAAAGGGTGCAAGGTTGTAGATCACAAGCGGTTTATGGGGATTTGATGACGAGAGTTACGCAACATGAGCTCTGAATTTTCACATGTTATTTCAAAAGACAAGTATCTACTCGAGTAGAATACCCTGAAATGGCCTAGAGCCTCGTAAATGGCCAGCATTAATAAATTTCACATAACTAAATCCATGCTGTTTATGAATATCATAATTTTCAAGTTCTTTAAATATACATATTCACACATAAACAGATTAGGTATGTATATATATATATATATATATATATATATATATATATATATATATATATATATATATATATATATATATATATATAATATGCACATGTGTGTTTTTTAAATCAAAACCAGTATAAAAAAGACACATAACCCCAAGGACCGCATCAATGCGTTTGTTTTTCTTCTAACACACACAAGATATAGGCTTCGGAAAGCAGGAGATACATTTAGGACTTTAAAGCTTTGACGCAACCATAAACAATTTCGTAAATCACATGACTATTGAGTGCCAGTATTAAATTCAAATTGAAGTGTTGTTTATAGCTATTAACTGCGATTGGATAGAAGGGTATTTGTAGGTACTCACTACATGACAAAAGAATATGTTCTATAGCACCAATTTCTGCACATGTGCATCGGAGGTTTTGCCTGAATCTGTATCTATGTAGCGTTGAAGGACATAAAAATTGTCATGTTCTCAGTTTTTTTGAATAGTGAACAGATGGGAATTAAAGCAGGTGTGCTACCTCAGGCCCTGATTCCAAAGGCTCCCAAATTACACTTGAATTGCTAGCTCTAATTTCTTCAACGGAGTCTTGAATCCTTAGATTAAACTTTTTACGCAATAGAAGCATAAGGCAGGCGATGATGTAGTAACTTCCAGCTATGACTGTAGATCAGTAATTTCTGATCAGCATGTTTAAATCGAAAGATATTTCATATACGAAATAAAAGTTTCCTAGTAAAAATTAGTTCTTAATTGTTTTCTTTTTGTACCAAGTCAAACAGCTCTAGTTATAAATGACCAAAAAACGGATGTGTTTCATCCTTCCTCGGCATTCAGTCTTGAGTTCATAGACTCAAATGAAGTTGTTGTTCAAGTTGCATATCCCTTGACACACTTGCACTCCCTTTGGTGAAGTTGCATGCTTCTTGATATTCTTGACGAAGGGACTGATACCTTGTAACATTTATGCTACTCCTACTCTCTCAAAAGTAGTTTTATATCTGGGAGAAATATGACCAAATTGACTAATTTTCAACGGTCCGTTTGATCAAGATGGTGCCACTTTGCGGGACACAACACGAAGTGAGATTATAGGGCAACATGTTAGATTATTTAAAGGTTAATGTTTTGAATGAAAAATAAATAATAAGTAAAAACACTTGTCTAAAAACCACAAACTGAAAAAAGTTTTATTCGACTACTTTCGCCTTTTACAGCATTATCAAGACTCAGTCTTGATAATGCTGTAACTGGGCTTCTTGATTTAAGTTTTAATTTCAATTTGTTTATATTTGATCTGTCTTATGACATTACTTGATTTTGTGAGATCAATGAATTCTATTCTATTCATGTGAAGAACCTATATGGCCAAGTTTAAAGTCTCTGGGTTGTGTCCTAATGAATGCTCCGCATTTTCTAGAAAAATACCCATAAAAGAAGGTGTTTGGAGCCTAGGAACGAACCGAGTGATCTTTCGGCCTGGAGCTCCAATATCTCCCCATCTAGAGGTCATGCTCTATTCAACTATACCAGAATCTTCTTGATAGAATATCATTATCTTGGTTCATTTAGTCTATGACAGGGAAAAAATCACGCGATTCCTAAAAATTGATCATCTGGAGGGCTTTCCTGTCCCATGAAATGGCCGGAGTATCAACTGTGGCAGATCATTGGAAATGTCAGCTTGCTAGGACCTATCCAACGATGTGTTCACTACAATGATTGGCATCTCTTATAAGCCACGTTGGGCAGATTAAAAAGATTTCCATCCTGAAGCTGTAAGTTCAATATACTTTTCATTCAGGAATAGATTTTCTTATGAACCTAAGCTAATTGAATAATATTTCAAACAGATGAAATCACCTCGAGCAAAAGTTACCAAAATAGAAGGGTAACATTTGAATAGCTAAAAAACAAACAAAAAGGTACTACTCCTTTATCAAATCAAATATGCTTTATTGTCTTAAAATTATACATTTTATTGACAAAGCGGAAAAATTATAACTGAATAATAAACATAAAAATAAACACACATCAATCAAAAAATATACAAACTAAACAATGTACCTAGAAATAAAAATCACACCACATTTCCATAAAAAATATATATCTACAAACAAACTTCACAATATATCCTCCTCAATCGAAGCTGATGCCCGTGTTATTCAATTTGGTCATATCGATCAATCAATGCTCAGAATAGTAGTCCTCTATAGAGTAATAAGGTCTATCAAGCAAATTTTGTTCGTTTCCGAAAATTGGTCAAGGAAGTTATAGATTTTAATTCCTCTGGAAGGTGATTCTAAATTTTTTTAGCATTGTAAATGATAGACTTTTTTGTTAATTCAGAGGAAGGAATAGGGAGGTGAACATGATGTCCCGAAGACAGCGTTGCCAGGTGGGAAAAAATCTCCGTACCACAAACTCGATGAAAATGTACTAAATTTTACCTCAGCGTACCACTTTTTAATATTACATATCACATGCCAATTGAAAGAAAAAAACACATTATATTGATCTCATCAAAACCAAAATCAACCGATATCGTAACAGGGAGGTTTAAATACATAAATAGTAAAATGTTTTATTGATAAAATTTATTCCATCATTTTACCATGTCACAAAGCAGAATTGTCAATTGTCAAATGCCAGTCAGACGTCGACTGAAGAGTACAGAGTTTGTGTACTCTTTGGCTGGATAGAATAAACTGACTGTTCCGTGCATTTTCGAACTTTCCTTCCGACTTGCATCTCTCTCTTGTCATGGTCATCTGCTATGATGCTATGGACATTTTGATTTCTCGATTCAAATAATCGATAAAAAAGTTGTTTTTCAATATACCAAAAACAGTACCACATTTATCAAAGGCGTACCACCGTACTTTTGACAACCAAAAGTACCACATGTGGTACTATAGTACCACTCTGGCAACGCTGCCCGAAGATCTGGTGGAATACCCGTGCTGTGACACCAAGGGTACGGCATGAAAATACTTATGAATCAAGCACTTAGATTCAAGTAAATATAAAGAAGAAAGCGTCGGAATTCCATTTTTCTTGAAGTAAGGTTTTCATCAGCCCTATTTTTCAGTACAAACATGTAACGAATTGCTCTCTTCTGCAATTTGAGAATGGTGCCATGTTGTGAAGAATTACATGAACCCGATTAGGATAAATTATATTTATGAGAGTCTAGTTGGAAAGGAAAAGAAACACACGTGCTTCATTCCTCCCTGAAGTATGTGTCAGGGAGGCGGGCAGCTTGAGTTTGGGATTAACTCCTTCAGCCAGATCAGAGGATACACTTGTATGTACAAGTGCATTAAGGATAGGTGAGACGGGATATTTATGGAACAAAGGAAGTGTGGGTAGGGTTCAGAGGATTAATACTGGCCCAGCATTCGCCTTATGAGTTTGCAAGCTGTGAATTACATTACCATGCGGAAACCTCTAAAAAAACACATGACAGACCAGTCGGCCCCGGCGTTTGAACCCGAGACCTCCCAAGTACTAGCCAGCGTACGCTAAGTACTCGACTAACTAGCTTGGTGGGTCTAGCTGTGTGAAAACGTTCACTCAAACCTAGAAATAGTAAAATACAAAGAGTATTGTAACATCATGAAATATTTTCTAGTTTCACAAATTCATCTGTTAATAAAAACCCAGATTTTTTCTCTCAATTGCACAATTGCTATTCAAATTAACCTTAAACTTTCGAACGATAATTATTCAAGCAAATTAAAGAGCAAGACGTAAACTCCCAGGTGAATTATTTCTAATCAGAGTCGGATAGGTCCTCAGGGACAAGATGCAATCTTACGACATCCCAAAATGTCGTCTATTTATATTCCCATCACTGATCCGTTGGGGCGACTGAATCAGATCCAAATCCGTCAATCAACGCCGACGAATATCAAACGAGAAGAAAATCAAATTAGGAATCTTGATTGAATTCCTGATGTGAATCTTTCGAATCGTATTAGACGTTGGCTGGTTGATTGGTTACTAGCAGATATTGAAAAAAAGTTGTGAGCATCAGAGCTCCATCACTAAGATCGTATTTTATTGCGCGAAATGCATCGCGTCGAGATGCGAGTCTAACGGATTGGATTATATTTTGATTAAATATTAAATTGAATTAAAAAGTATAAAATAGTTTATTTTATTAAAAAAGAAACGGTGTCATGGGTAGGGGCGGATTAACCCTGTCCAGGCCCCTAGGCAACAACCCCGTCCGGGCCCCAGGTCTTTTCAAGTTGATGAAGGGATGTAAGTTACTTCCAGATGATCGACTCCAGGTATCCTGTTACTTCAAAGTCTTATGTGATATTGCAACAAAATGGTTACTTTGACTTGATGCCGCAGCATCACCTTACCTGACTCGTTAGCTTTATTGAAATAGTCTTAATGAATAAGTTATAGATAAGCGATGAATGATGATCCAGGTTGCATGATGGGTCGGAAAGAGAATAAACTAAAGAAAAGTTTTGTGAAGTACAAATTGGGAAACATTCAACTTCCAAGATTTTTATTGTTTTTGTGCAGTACAGTAAGTTTAAATATTAACTCTTCTAGCTTTTTTCAGGAACAAAATCGTTTAAAACATCTTGGAAGTTGACCCTTTCAAATACATCTTTTTCAATGGCCATTATCGACAATGAATACAAACGGTTCAGAGACATTGTTAAACGAAGACAGTTTATTAGTTCTACTACTCGATACTAGATGGTTATGTATGTATAAAGTATTTCATTAGTTGACAACATGCGTCGAAAGAAAGAAATAATATTGTTGGGAGTCCTCGGACGCCCAGCGGTAGGGTGTATTGCTTGTAAACCGAGGATTGTGGGTTCGAGTCCCACCTTGCTCTTGGATGTTGTGTATGTCCAATGAAATTCAGACGTTCTGATTCTGATTAACTGTTGGGTAATGACTCAGTTTCAAGCCCATTGGCCGTTCGGAACCGGCGTAAAACTGTAGGTCCCTTGAGTTAAAAAAAAATATTGTTGAGGAAATTTTTTTTTCTTGGTGCGTGCACGGGTCCCTAATCGATGCGGAGCCCCTATAGGCAGTTGCCTACTCTGCCTAATGGTGAATCGGGCCCTAGTCATGGGACACCAGGGACTTCGGATAATATAGAAAGACCACAATCTGCAAAAACGAAACATGTGCGTGCCGGGGCGCACGACAGAAGTGATAACTTATACTACTCATACTAATCCAAGTTGAAATAATTAATATTGAAATGTGGGGCTAAGAGCTCTTACGAGATTGTGAATAAAAAAATGAAAAAAGCCAGGATTCACTTCTGGGATTCGAACCCAGAAATACGGCACACCAGGATTCAGTACTTAGATCACTCGGTCGTCAATGCAATGTAAAACACAGACGCAAGAGTGTATATAACGAGAGGGTTACGTATCGCCACGCTATATAGTGGAATATAAACCTACAATACGTAGTTATTAATTTATGGAACAAATTTGTGAAGCTAAATCCTTTCATTATGCCATATCTGATTCCTGTCGTAATCTCTCCTTTTATGAATATAACTTATACAAAATTATTTCGATGTTTCACATCTGCCAGGCGTTCCGCGACGGCTCATGAAGAGAAGGTATGAGAGAACGGAAAGAAAGAGGGGGACGAGAAAGGTGTTATACGCTACTCCCTTGTGTGAGTCACATTCTTACGGTTTTATCGTTACGGTTTTAGTCTCACACTAGTGAGAGGCTCCATCGCCCATTAAATAGATCCGTGAAAAATATAGATCGATAAAAATATAGTTTCTCGAACGCCGAGAAGTGCTAAGCTCGTCCCTGCCTCTGTCGAACGGGCGCACAATCTACTGGCTGTCAATCTCAGTTCGTGAATAATCGGCTAGATACTACGACCTCATTGGGCCCCGCCGTGCCGAAACTTCTCGATAGAATTCAACCCGTCCAACTATCGGCTCCAAGGGCGGTCACGTGAATTGAAGTCCATGTGACACGAAAATAGTTCTTAAGGGTCGATAATGCAGCCGTTTTCGCGAATTTCGGAGAAACGTCAAACTTTAAACGTTCGATATCGAAGATCGGCGTCTCGGATCGAGGCGAGACGTAGCCTAAGCACTACGGAAAGGACGTGGGCGATCGACGGGGCTCTTCGGGCCCCGCGATTCGGGGCCGATCTCCTTATCTCGGCTTCATAAGTTTGCCAAAATGCGGCCTTCGGCCGCCTGCATTTTGGGAAGTCGAATTTGGCGAAGCAATTATTTATTTAGTATTATATATTATTTTCAGTTTGGTCGCGCAGCGAAATACCTATCTCCTCCAAGCCTGCCGTGAGGAACTTCGTTCCAAAAAAGTGCTTCGTGGTTGAGGGAAAAAGTTGAACTCAATCTACGTACCATGTTTGAACCCTCTAACTCAATCTGCAGAAGCTGTGGAGTTTGGCAAATTTTCAAAAACCACGAAAATACATTAAATATTTACGTAAAAATGGCGGGGGTTGGAAAAATTTAACCAAATTTTGATAGTTTCGTTCTGCTTCGGAAACCACTTCAATTACCAAATTTCAGCTCATTTGGTGCGAACCGCTGAAGCAGGGGCGTAGCCAGCGGGGGGCCTGGCCCTCCTAGACTTTCGGGACGAAGAAAAATTGTACTTGCCAATAGCAATACCAGGATTGTGCTGAACAAATTGAGATACCTTTAATAAGTAATAACCATTGCGCTGAAAATATTCAACTGTAGATAAATTTATTAATTTCAACTTCCACATTCAGTATTTTGTTAAATGCTATCTTATTAGTCATTATAGAGGGTTGATTAGAAGTAAATATGTAATTTGTTGTTAATCCCTAATTTTAAGACATCCTGTGGAATAATTTCTGATCAATTTTTGTTAAAGACCATTCCTTTCCAACATTTGGTTTTTTGGTTCATGCCTTTAAGTGCACTAGTTCATTTTTAAGAAACTAATGAATTTGTCACCAGCAGTTTACTTTAAGAAATCTAATTGTTGATTGAAGAGGTGGCTTTTCTCGTTATTGCCCTAGTGTCAGTTTGGCAGTGAGAGACCTAAAAGATCTCCAACTATGGCTTTAAGTGCGGAAAATTGCGCAAAAGCTGTTGATCTTGTTGAAGATGGACGTAATAATGAATATATTAAGGAGATATTAAGCAAGTACCTACCTTGTACCTTTTAATGGCTTTTCCGGCTATATATATATATATATATATATATATATATATATATATATATATATATATATATATATATATATATATATATATATATATATATATATATATATATATATATATATATATATATATATATATATATATATATATATATATATATATACATATATATATATATATATATATATATATATATATATATATATATATATATATATATATATATATATATATATATATGTCGAGGGGTTAACCGCGCTAGGAAATCATGTACACTAAAATACTAAATTGCATGAAATTGCAAAAAACTGCAGAAAATTGCGAAAAATTGCATAAAATTGCAAAAAATTGCAAAAAATTGCAAAAATTCCAAAAAGTTTCAGAAAATGCCAACAAAAATTTCAAATGATGAAACAAAAAATTTGAAGAAAAATTGCAAAATATTGTATGAAATTGTAAAAAATTGCAAAAAAATTTCAGGAAATTCATAGAGAAATTCCAAAAAATTTTACAAATTTAATAATGAAACTAAAAATTATATATATACCTAGTTAAAATGTTCAAATAAACAATAGCATAGGTATACAGGGTGTCCTAATTGCCATGGGCCACTATTGCTATCTCAGTAACTATAAGAACTTGGTCAAATTAGAAAAAATGTGCAGTTTTTGGAGGACATTGAAAATCTAGTTTCATATTTGAAAAACAAAAATTCTATCTCGAGCTACGGGGGTTTTTCGAAAAATTGCTCAAAATTACTTATTTGATTTAAATATCTCAACAATTATAATTTTTACAAAAAATTAGTGAAAAGAAAAATTTATGCATTTTAGGCGTTCTTCAATTTGGTATTTTTTAAGGAAATTTGGTTCGACTAGTTTTCGGTATATTACCATCAAGTTACTTTTTTGAAATACGTACCTGTATTTTTTATTCCATTTCTCGAAAAAACTATTTTTTCTGACTTTAACGATGTATCGCATGTTCATATTTGTTTGCGTTTTAATGATAAAAAGCCAAAATTAAAGTTGTATTGAGTTTAAAAAAATGAGAACATCAGAGGTGGCTTAGACTACCAATAACACAATTTAAAACAATTATTATTAACCATTGTTTTAATATAAATAAATTGCCTATTTTAATAACACAAACAGACTGTTGCAGCGTGTAATGAAAGAAACTGTTTATTAAGTTTTTAAACATTCAAACTTTTTACCATTTAATTAAATTCGAGTTATGTAATAAACCTTAAAACTTCCTTATTTTTTAAAATTACTTTTGTCAAAATTCAAAGTGGATGATACATACCTAATGCATTTGCTTCATCTTTCCCATTCTCCGCCGTTACAGTTGTTTCCCATTCTGAAGGATCATTAAATGATCCGTATAGTAGCAAATTTCGATCTAGCCTTGTAAAAATTATTCTATTCAGTAAGCGCCTTTCCAGGTACGAATTTTGATACATTTGAAGGGCTCTTTCAGCACTTCGAAATGCTTTTGCAGAACAAAAGAATGAACCTTATTTTTAACCATTGAAAAACGCTACCATATTGGTTTAAACTTACTTTGACACGACACATGTATTATGGATCATAGGCTTTTATAAGCAATTTTTTTCTTTGCTCTATGATTAAACCTATGATAAAATGAAAAAAGTGCCAAAAAACTTCAATACTAGTTTTTTACCATTTGAATACAAACGGCTATGGACATGTGATACATCGTTGAAATCAGCAAAAAAAGTTTTTTTTAATTTGGCATGAAAGATGCAGGTCCGTATTAAAAAAAAAAAGTTGAATGTGATATCTCGAAAACTAGACGAACCAAATTTCCTTAAAAAACACCACCTTGAAGAACGTTTAAAATGCAAAAAATTTTTTCCTTACCAATTTTTTGTAAAAATTATACTTTCTGAGATATTCGATCAAATAATTTTGAGCAATTTTTTGAAAAACCCCCGTATCTCGAGATAGAAATTTATTTAAAAAAATCTGAAATCGGATTGTCAATTTCCACCTAAAACTGCACATTTTATCTAACTTGACCAATCTTGCAGTTATTATAGTTACCGAAATAGCAATAGTGGACATGGCAATTAGGACAACCTGTATATGTAAAAGTTATTCAAATTTTTTTTTCAGTTGTTTAAATAATGTACGAGTATTTATGGGAATACGGTCTCACGGTACCCTTAAGGAGCTTGGGACTAAAGAAAATGAAATTTTCAACTATCTTCCCGATAACTCTATCTATATACCATCTAGGTAGTAAACAGCGTAATAATTTTCTAGTGATTTGATCTCAAAAGGTTGTGAATAGGATGAGTTTAAATTGGTGCTTCTTTTATTTGACATCACTCTGAATAGCCGATCAGAGCTAAATCTGAAATGAAATATAACTTCAATTGTTTTTGTATTTAAAAGTTAAAAGTTAATTTTATACTGTGGTTGATTTTCATTGAGTAAGCAGCATAAAATTGTTTTTCTTATAGTAACAATTTTTTCTTTATCCTTTACATCAATGTAAGGACTTGTTGGTTCTAGATTTTGTGAAATATCAAATGATGTCACAATTTATATTGTTTCAAAAGTTTCAAAATTTAGGATATCCTCATCAGGAGGTGTGGAGATATCTTCAGAAAAATATTCTTTGAACAGAGATATTTCTTCTTAATTGAAATTTTCATCGATCTTTCCATGTGCAACCTGCCCATCACAAATAAAAGTCGTATCAAAATTTAGGTAATTCTTGTGGACATCAGTCCAATGTTCCCTAGCATTCAGTTTGTACGCGATAACGAACTAGGTATAGAAAATATAATATCATGAATATTATGGAAGTTTTCAAAATATTATGAAATAAATGCAACAATTCCAGAAAAGTCCACAAATTGATGACAAAATTCCGAAAAATTTTCATAAAATTGCAAAAAATTGCAGAAAATTGCAAAAAATTGCAGAAAATTGCAAAAAATTGCAGAAAATTGCAAAAAATTGCAAAAAATTGCAGAAAATTGCAAAAAATTGCATAAAATTGCAAAAAATTGCATAAAATTCCTAGACGTTGTACACCAAAATTGCACCGCGGTCAACCCCTCGATATATATATATATATATATATATATATAAAAATATAAATATATATATATAAATATATATATAAATATAAAAAAAAAATAAATATATATATATATATATATATATATATATATATATATATATATATATATATATATATCTAATATAAATATATATATATATATATATATATATATATATCTTATATATAAAATTCTCGTGTCACAATGTTCGTTCCCATACTCCTCCGAAACGACTTGACCGATTCTCATGAAATTTTGTTAGCATATTGAGTAGGTCTGTGAATCGGCCAACATCTATTTTTCATCCCCCTAAATGTTAAGGGTAGTCCACCCCTAAATTTTATTTTTATTTTTTAGGCAACATTTTTTGTTTTTATTTTTTTATGATACAGCATACAAAAATACATACAATCCTAAACTTCACCCTTCTACGATCAACCCTTATTTTTTATTTGTTAAACTCCTTCGAAATGACTCGACCGATTCTCATGAAATTTTGTGTGCATATCGGTTAGGTCTGAGAATCCGACAAAATCTATTTTTCATCCCCCTAAATGTTAAGGGTAGTCCACCCCTTAATTTTTTTCTTTATTTTTCTGACAACATTTTCTGTTCTATTTTTTTATGATACAGCATTCAAAAATATATACAACCCTAAATTTTCACCCCTCTACGATCAACCCCTATTTAGATAGATAAAAATAATTTATATGGCAGAACAACGTTTGCCGGGTCAGATAGATAGATAGATAGATATGTAGATAGATAGATAGATAGATAGATAGATAGATAGAAAGATAGATAACTATCTAGATAGATAGATAGAGATACATTAGCAGATAGATGAATATATAGAAAGACAGATAGATTAAAATAATTTATATGGCAGAACAACGTTTGCCGGGTTAGATAGATATGTAGATAGATATGTAGATATATAGATAGATAGAAAGACAGATAACTATCTAGATAGATATATAGATGGTTAGATAGTGTAGCAATTTAGTTAGCACATAAAGGAGGGTCGGAATCAAACTCACTGATTCTCTGGGGAGAGCTTCAAACTTTCTTTATTTCTTCTTTGTGACTGGTACAATTCTTTCTAGGTTCTAGTTGACAACAAATATTGTCCGTGTACACTAGTGATAGAGATGATTTGGATAACTATAATTTCCACAAACTTGTGCGTAGGTATAAAGGCGAGAGTAATTCTACGAGACTTAAACTTTTCGTTGAGAGTATTAAATTTGAGAGCGTTTGCTGCTGTGTATTATAAGCGAGTGATTTTCTCCGTACCTAATGCGTAACATCTGCTAATACCTTTTTTGAGAAAGAGAGAGAGTAAGTAATGTTAAATATGGGCATTATGCAGAATTTGATTATCGAATTTTATATTAATTAAATTGAGAATAATAAGGAATTGTTCGAGCGAAACTCGAACAGATAGAAAGATAGATAGATAAAAATAATTTATATGGCAGAACAACGTTTGCCGGGTCAGCTAGTATATATATATATATATATATATATATATATATATATATATATATATATATATATATATATATATATATATATATATATATATATATGTATATTATATATTATATAACAGTCGCTGCCCCTCCCCCGAAAAAAAAGGCTACGCCACTACGCTGGAGATGTCAATATGTACCTACCAGGAAGGTATTTATATGAAAATTAGAAATATCTACGTCAAAATGTCGGCGGTTGCATTACTCAATTTGGTGAAATTTTTCGAAAATCGTCGTCTGGATGGTCTAAAACGGATAAAAAAGTACTCCTGCACCTGACTGCTTTCCTTCGATACACTGCAATAGTCTGTATTTTATGGAAAAATACCACTAAAAATGATAGGTAGAACTCTTAGAGTTCAGATAATTGAATCACCAGAGGCAAATTGGCAAAATAAGTTTATCGGTTTGTTTTTTTCTCTCCTATAACCGCCATTTTCATGTAGATACTTGTGTTTTTATTCAAATATTTTTCGCGTATAGAATTTCATATATCTCATGTACATAATTTTCTGAATGAGTATTCAATATAATTCTAATCTGAATGATCTATCATTGCCTTGATACGAAAAACATCCTACATCAGAGCAAGAAGGAGATAAATAATCAATAATTACGTATATCTTGCAAATTGCTGATAAATATCACCTAGATCTGCTTTCCGAACGAACAAAGATCCAACCAATTACAAACAAACACTTCTCATTCACCCTTGGAATCTTTCCATCATGGTATATTGAACAGATAATAAGCTATTGTATGCCTGGCTACTCTGCCGCATTGTTCCAGGCCATGAAGGTGTATTTATACACCATTCGCTACACAAACAATACATGGGTCCTATGGGATCTCGGTTATGCTCTGACAGCACGCTATAAATACAAGTGTCACAATGTTAACAACAACCTATTAATTTTAATTCGTTATTGGAATGAGACTTTCCACCAATAACAGAATGTGAAGAATTAAAACATATATTAGTCGTCAATATCTAATGAACTCATTCGTGATAAATTATTAGAAGAATTGAATCAATCTGTAGCTTAAATAAATTCGGAAATTATTTTTAACCAAGGTGCCTATCATACCTAACGTCTGTCTTTATTATAATAATTATTATACGTCATAATCCTTCAGTTCATCATCATCATCATCATCACTCAGCTCTCTGCGTCCACTGCTGGACATAAGCCTCCCCCATTTCTGCCCATTCCTTCCTGTCTTGAGCTCTTTGTATCCAGTTGCCTGCACATCTCTTTAGATCGTCCGTCCAACGTGTAGGAGGTCTTCCCTTACTTATTTTGTCTAAGCGCGGTCTCCACTCGAGCAGCCTCTTCGTCCATCTCCCGTCCGTCATTCGTGCCACATGTCCAGCCCACTTCCACTTGAGTTTGCGAATTTGGACAACTACATCTGTGACGCCGGTTCTTCTTCGTAGATCATCATTTCTTATATGATCCCGCAATGACACCCCGAGCATGGACCTTGTTATTATGTGTAAAACATTGATTCTTCGCTGCATCGAGCAGTACTAGGCCAAAATTGACTAAACCTCTTCAAAATATACTATAAAGGTGGTGCTCCTCCAAAGAAAAGTTGCCAACTTTTGTCACGTTGGTGACGACAACACAAAAGTTGGCAACTTTTTTTTGGTCGATGACCACCTTAACACTCCATTTTAGAAGTTGGTAGTTCCTTATCCTACAAGACAAATAGAGTTCATATTGAACCAGGGTTGTCATTTTAATTTCCAAGAAATCGGCATTATAAATTCTTTGAGTAGCCCAAGTCGACAACATTAAGAAAGGAAGGCACTACAGACATATACTAGTTGGAACACTTGCATGCAGTCGATGACACTAACCACACAGCGCCAAAATTTTCGCCGTGTGCAACGCCATTTGCCGAATGTGTGACAAAAAACGAATGACGCTAACTGGTTCCTACGATATTCGATGTTCACTAACTCAAGTTCTTCAAGTAGAATATAATGTTAACTCTTTGAAATATTAAACGCCATAATAATATTAGGTTCTCCGGAGAAGACATCACTAGATTCAGTCATAAGTGGATCATCGTCGCTTTTTTTAACAGTATTTAAATATATCTCTATATATCTTTAACATCTATAATCTCAAAAATCGGATTTCAAAACCACTCATGTGCTTCAATGTTGATTTTCTATACAGTAAAATATTCTATTGTTTTCGGAGAAAATAAAACTATAAAGTTTTTTACAATGTAACGTAGTTGTTGATTACGATAGATGTATCGATGTCATGTTTTAGTGGTCATCCCTATTTGTCCTGTAACGCCTATTGTATTCCGGCACTGAGATTAATCTGTCTTTGCCAGATAAGGGAATGACTAATGGGGAAATTATTTGAACATCGCATGGAAACTTCGCTTATGCATATGGAAATGAAGGTTTGGTGCTAGTCAATAACACTCAAGAGTGGTATTATTACGTTATTCTGTGACTCGCAGTAAATGAACAAGCAGGTCAGTTATTGCTGTCAGTTATATGTCAGATAAGCCGAGTATAAAAATTACAATAAGTGATGCTCAAAGGAATTTGTAATATGTGCATGTGCTGTGAAGAATACAGGCAACATAAACTAAATAAAAAAGATTTCAGATAGTGCTGCCATGATTTAAGATACCTATGGATGTTTCATGAAAAAAAAACCAGACCAGAAAAGAAAACTGTAAATTGAATCAATACTTCCACATCAATATAACTGACAGTGTCAAAATTTTTGGACAATACAGTACTCTTATTATAAATACTAACAACTTATGTTAATTTAAAACCTGCTCCATTTTTACAACAATTTTTAATTTTTACTCGCTCACCATTTTACCCCCTCACAACCCTTAATTTATGATACAGCATTCAAAAATACATACAACACTGAATTTTCACTTCTCTACGATCAACCCCTATTTTTCCATTGCGATTTTTATTCTTTGAAATTTTATCCACAGATCCGCAATAGGGTTGCAAGATGGCAATCGAAAATAATAATAGTCGGTCTGAGAATAGGTCGTAATATATTTTTCATACCCCTAAGTGATTAGGGTGGTCCACCCTAAACATTTTTATAAAATTTTTGGACAAAATTTTTTATGATGTTGCATTAAAAAATACATACAACTCTAAATTTTCACCCTTCTATCAACAACCCATATTTTTTAATAGCAATGTTAATAATTTTAACAAGGTTTGCCGGGTCAGATAGATTGATATATATATATATATATATATATATATATATATATATATATATATATATATATATATATATATATATATATATATATATATTTCATTTTGATTGTTTATACGTACTTCTATTTTGTTTTCACATTCATGTTAAAATCGATAAATTACTGAATTTTAGATTTAACAAACTCAATAACGAATCATTTAGACTTATAAACAATCGATTCATAATCTTCATTTGATTTTCATTGTACTGATAAGTTATTCCTTTTTTAAAATTTTTTATTGAGATTACCTTCTTGTTCTTCTTTCACGCTATAATCTATAAACTACCGAATCTTCGATTTGACAAATTCAAGATTAAATCTTTAAAGCCTATATACATTATAATATAATTCAGATACTTCATTTGTTTTCCATTATATTTATTAGTTCTTTCATCTTCTGATTATTGTAAAGAAAGAATAAAAATAAGAAGACAATGCGACCTCACTGATGTAGAGAAATTAATAGAAATCTTCTATGAATATTAAATCTTTCTAGAAGAACCTTAAGTATTAAATTATAAATTGATCACAGAAAGATTTCCAAATCTTCAAGAAAAATAAGTTATAGATATATCAAAATTGTGATAGACTGGCAACGCCGCAATAGGTGCCAACTAGATTCCTGGTCATATCACTTCTAATTCGCGTTAGATCAACACGGCAGTGTAAACAATGCCTGTCATTTCGTCAGTAGTCACGTGTGTTTTCTTTTATCGCGCGGATCACATAAATTAACTTTTTGTGTTTAATTTTCCGGTTCAGAATTTAATTTCGGATGATAATGTTTGTCGCCCGTATTCATTCGGGCGACAGTGTAAATCCGGCTTGCCAAGATTTACCGTCTTCCAGATAGAAAATGTTATTTTAACTCCACGTCAGCGAGATAAAAGTGCAAGAAATCGGGCACGACGAATTAAACAGGGTTGGATTGAATTTGACGAAAATTTTTTTAGAATTTGGAGTGAAGCAAAAAGAACCTTGAAATTTTTTTCAGTACTTTCCAAAAAATTTTATTCGAATCAGTTCGGAAATACTGTTAACGATTTTTTGTTGGAACGAAGTTCCTTACGGCAGGCTTGGAGGAGATAGGGATTTCGCTGCGGGACCAAACTGAAAAATATGCGAGACTAAAAGTGTGACGGAAGTAGACTGACGAAAGTAGACTGATGAAAGTCACGCTTTTAGTTAACACTAGTGAGAGGCTCCATCGCCTATTAAATAGATCCGTGAAAAATATAGATCGATAAAAATATAGTTTTTCGATCGCCGAGGAGTGCTAAGCCCGTCCCTGCCTCTGTCGAACGGGCGCACCATCTGCTCGCTGTCAATCTCGAATTCGTACGGAATCGGCTAGATACTACGACCTCATTGGGCCTCGCCGTGCCGAAACTTCTCGATAGAATTCAACCCGTCCAACTATCGGCTCCAAAGTCGGTCACGTGAATTCGAGTCCATGTGACGCGAAAATAGTTCTTAAGCGTCGGGAATGCAGCCGTTTTCGCGAATTTCGGAGAAACGTCAAACTTTAAACGTTCGATATCGAAGATCGGCGTCTCGGATCAAGGCGAGACGTAGCCTAAGCACTACGGAAAGGACGTGGGCGATCGACGGGGCCCTTCGGGCCCCGCGATTCGGGGCCGATCTCCTTATCTCGGCTTCATAAGTTTGCCAAAATGCGGCCTTCGGCCGCCTGCATTTTGGGAAGTCGAATTTGGCAAACCAATTATTTATTTAGTATTATATACTAGTGAGAGGCTCCATCGCCTATTAAATAGATCCGTGAAAAATATAGATCGATAAAATTATAGTTTCTCGAACGCCGAGGAGTGCTAAGCCCGTCCCTGCCTCTGTCGATCGGTACGCGACGCGTCAAGTGCTGAGCCCGTCCCTGCCTCTGTCGAATGGGCACACCATCTGCTCGTTGTCAATCTCGAGTTCGTGCGGAATCGGCTAGATTCTACGACCTCATTGGGCCTCGCCGTGCCGAAACTTCTCGATAGAATTCGACCCGTCCAACTATCGGCTCCAAAGGCGGTCACGTGAATTCGAGTCCATGTGACGCGAAAATAGTTCTTAAGCGTCAGCAATGCTGCCGTTTTCGCGAATTTCGGAGAAACGTCAAAGTTTAAACGTTCGATATCGAAGATCGGCGTCGCGGTCGGGAACGGGACATAGCCTAAGCACTTAAAAAGGTCGGCGGCGATCGACGGGGCCGATCTCCTTATCTCGGTTTTATAAGTTTGCCATAATGCGGCCTTCGGCCGCCTGCATTTTAGGAAGTCCAAAATGGCAAACCAATTATTTATTTAGTATTATATACAAGCGAATATTGTATAACTTTCTCTTTCTCCCTCTTTCGTTCCGTTCTCTCATCCCTTCTCTTTCTGATCCAACTCCGCCACGTCAATCGCCAATGCATAGTATGTGCTCATTAATTCACGTACAAGCAACTCGAAAACGTCAGATGTGAAACATCGAAATAATTGTGGGTAAGTTATATGCATAAAAGAACAGATTACGATAGGAATCAGATATGGCATAATCAAAAGATAAAGCTTTACAAATTTGTTCCATAAAAAAAAAATGAAGGACACCCTACTGCGTAGCACTAGGAATGATAAAACCCCTCGGCGCATGTGCATGTCGTCAATATTTTTTGAATGTACCTATTATATAAATTAAATAACAATGAAAGTCGATTTTACGAATGAAATGAAGGAAAATTGCAATAAATGTATTGATAAGTCGATATTACGAATAAAATCCGTGAAAATTTAGCAAAAAAAATTCATTGTTTGACTGTCGAATTTGAATATCCTATCCCAGCTCATTTTGCTGCAAATTATGAATCAAATTGATAAGATATCTCTATGGATGGGAAGCAGACACAGACGCAGAATCAAGCTTAAGCTATCAACGTCGCTTGGTTACCGTGGCACACAGAGCACTTCGACGCATGTTTTGTAGGACTACATACCGACCTTGGCGCATGCGCATGTCGTAATGCCTATCTAAAAAACGCTATAATTTTTTATTCTTCGTTGGGAAAAAATTGGGAACAAAACTTCACTGATGAAATCATATGTATTTTATCGATATCCGTTGGAATTTTTAAAATCGGACCAGATCCCAACTTTTTGTAGTGAGAATTTAGCTTCACCTCGGGGTAAAAATTTTATATTTTTTTATTCTTCGTTGGTAAAAATTGGGAATTCGAATTCCCTAATGAAATCATATGTGTTTTATCGATATCCGTTGGAATTTTTAAAATCGGGCCAGTTACCAACTTTTTGTCGTGAGACTATAACCCCTTTAGCTTCGCCTCGGGGTAAAAATGACTACGTATTGCAGGTTTATATTCAATTATATAGCGTGGCGATACGTTATTCTCTCGTTATATACTTACAATCTTGCGTCTAATTTTTACATTGCGTTGACGACCGAGTGGTCTAAGTGCTGAACCCTGGTGTGCCATATTTCTGGGTCCGAATCTCAGAGGTGACTCCTCTTAATTTTTTTATCTACAATCTCGTAAGAGCTCTTAGCCCCACATTTCAATATTAATTATTTCAACTTGGATTAGTATGAGTTATCACATCTTTCGAGCGCCCCGACACGCACATGTTTCGTTTTCACAAATTGTGGTCCTTCTATATTATCCGAAGAAACTTCGTTCCTACCTGGTGTCCCAAAACACCGTTTTCTTAGTTGTTTATTTCATTCTATCATTCAAAGAAACACAGTAATAACTTGATCTCTAGCTAAAATCTTTTAATTTCAAGTATTTGGCTCAAAATATCTTCAGCAATAGTAATATTTCGATTACTAGGTACCTGATTTTGTTTTTCACGCTCACAACTTTATTGTAAAAGTTGTTTGTTTCTTGAACCAATTCAACAAATTACCAAATGTAGGTAATTGAAAATAACCCATCTTTGAACATTTTCAAAAACGAAATGAAGAAAGTTGTTTCATACGTACAAATGTGATGTTTATTAGGTTTTAGGTATTACCTGTAATTACAATTTTAGTTTTGAGATATTATTATACTTAGGTAGATACATGATTAACTTTTAATGTATTCATCGAATGTTTATCATGTCTTTTGAATCATTACAATGTGTACCACATACCTTTTTTTTACTTTATACTTTCTATAGCTTATTTGTAAATTAGGATATCCTATTTCAATAAAGATCTATTTCTATTTCTAATAATATTACAGATTTATGATTTCGGTTGGATATGCAATTCACATTGTATACGTATATTGCAGCGCTGTATTAATCACGACAGATGCCTTGTGCAATGACAAGGGCTTCTACAACCCCATTTGTCCAACGAATCATTGAACCATGTCGAATATATACTCGTTACGAGCGTATACATCATATCCATTTTGTCAGGGATGTAAACTGATTCCAATCGATGTTGGTAACAAGTTGATGAATATGTACGGACGTTGTTGACACTGGGGTTGTTTAATAAAGTTAAATTATAACGAATATGCGGGTGGAATATACGAAGAAACGACGATTTTATAGAGATACTGAAGTACTCACTTATATATTGCGTTTATGAATATACATCGAGGAATAGAGACAGTATATTCAAAAGGTTAAAAAGTGTTTCGAAATTTAAAATAAAACACACTTGACTTAACTATATAAAAATATTCAGATACTGTTTTTAGCAGTAAAGGATAATATACCCCACGCAAACTATTAATGAAGAACAAAAATACTTCCCAATAAATGATGTGCCGAATCTGAGTAGCAAAATTTGTATCAGATTATCGAAAAATAACGTTAAAGCAATATGTACAAATAAAAGAATCTTTAAGTCATTCTTGGTCAATAATAAAGAAAAATCTAACATCGGAGAAAACAGTGGTGTTTACAAAATATTTTGCGACGAATGTCCTGCTTTCTATATTGGAAAAACAGGAAGGAATATAAACATTCGTGTTGATGAACATAAAAAGTCAATTATAAAAAATGAAAATACCACTGGCTTCTCCAAACATTGCATAAAACTTAATTATTTCCTGGATTTCAAAAAACCCAATTGTTGTATTCAGGTAACAAAAGAGAAAGTGCCTTGACCTTCTTGAAATTCTCGAAATAAGTTCTGCCGATAATAGTAAATTACCCCTTGAAAACGAACGAATTGATTGTCAGGTATCACCTTTGCTTTTGTCTGTTTTCTAAAATAAGATGTAATACTCTCCTGCAGTCAGTCTTGATAATGAGTTCATAACTCGAAACATGTCGACTATCCTTCACTGCCGAATACAGTACCTAAATATTTTTATATAGTGAGACTTAAGCCAAGTGTGTTTAATTTTAACTTTATTCTTTATGATGTTTAACCAAGTGATGTGCGAGAATTCAATCTCAGTTGTTATAAAGTGTTTATACTATATGTATATACATATACATAGCACATACATATTCTACCAAGAAAATCGTGTGTTACGTGGTACTATTGTGAAAACTACTGAACATAAATATATATATATATATATATATACATTATATATATATATATACATTATATATATATATATATATATATATATATATATATATATATATATATATATATATATATATATATTATATATATATATATATATATATATATATATATATATATATATATATATATATATATGAATCAGAGAAAGATTCCGGGGTTCAATCCGATTTCGGAAGTTTTGTTGGCGCTGAGAAGCACCGTTTGTTTCACGACGTTTCGCCAGACGTACAGCAACACTTGAAAATGCCAAATGAGATTTTGGCGAAACGTCGTGAAACAAACGGTGCTTCTCAGCACCAACAAAACTTCCGAAATCGGATTGAACCCCGGAATCTTTCTCTGATTCATTCCACCATCCGAGAAAACATACGATATAACATCATATATATATATATATATATATATATATATATATATATATATATATATATATATATATATATATATATATATATATATATATATATTTATATATATATATATATATATATA
Source organism: Cynegetis impunctata (assembly GCA_030704885.1). Lineage (NCBI taxonomy): Eukaryota > Metazoa > Arthropoda > Insecta > Coleoptera > Coccinellidae > Cynegetis > Cynegetis impunctata. Next base: position 56,061 of record JARQZK010004468.1, on the reverse strand, counting down.
TATATATATATATATATACAGATGAGTTGCCCAAGAGGAAAAACATTTTTATTTTCAGTTTTAGCGAAAAATCTTGTTTAAAACCGTCATAAAATGAAATAACATTTTTTGGATTGATTGGGCCGATACTTGGTGTAAATTAATAAACATATTGAAACAATGGTTAAAAATAACAATTTACACATTTATTATAAAAAATAACGCATGACGCACGTTTCGGTCGAACGGTTTGCCATTAGCATCTGAAGAAGGTGAAGTTCCACCGAAACGTGCGTCATGCGTTATTTTTTATGATAAATGTGTAAATTGTTATTTTTAACCATTGTTTTAATATGAAATAACATTCTAGTTTTTCAAATCCTGTTTCATTTTATATTAAATTTCATGTGAAACCCTATGAATTTTTGCACTAAGTTGAGAAATGTAATAATAATCTAGTGAGTATCTAATTTCTTCATTAATATTTTGAATCCATTTCTCGTTACTGGTAGGTACATTCAGGTATTTCTCCTTAAATAAATTTATTGCGTACTTGTACGAAACAGCTCCAATACCATAGCACTTAACAAGATATATTCTTTATTGAAGAGTTAGCATAGTTGAAAAAGAATGACAATTTGAAAATTATTTACCGAAGTTGACAGTTACCTATAAAATTGAATATAAAATGAAGCAGGTTCTGAAAAACTTGAATTTTATTATTTTTTATCAAGAATAGCATTTTTCCCTAAAATTGAGAATAAAAAAGTTTTCCTCTTGGGCACTTCATTCGTGAACACTCTGTAAGTATATAATACGTTGAGAAGTTCATTTGAAAATTTGAGGATTGATCGAAACAATGGGTTTCATGAGGTCCTACAACATGTAAATCCCAGTCATTCTTCAAGGGAGAATGTTAGAAAATTCGAAAGTTCTGTATAACTCTTCAACAAACTCATCAGTAGTATAGATTCTGAGAAAAACACTAATAACATGCGAACAATAGGTATCTCACTTTAGGCCAAACAGAAACACCAAACGTCGACAATTGATATCACTTTACAGCTATGGATGCGAAGTTTTGCAAAGTGTTATATCGTTCGATAGTTCATCAAGAATGCAGTCAACGTTGAAATCAATGCTCAAATTTGTTTCATTATTTTCAGGGCCGGATCGTGAGATAATAGGTATTGAAAATAAAAATTTATTTGCGCTAAACAGGCGCAATTGTTTTCAAATTTTTTTCTAAATAAACAGTAGCGATAAAGACAATTCACAATTTTTTTTTGAATGAATTGATTTGAGAATTAGCGATGATCCAGTAAAATCTAGAACAAGATACAATTTCAATTCAGGTAGTTTTTTTCGAAACACATAAAATTGGATCGCAAACAGGGCCGTAGCCAGGGGGGCTAGAGGGGGCTGAGCCCCTCTGGAATTATTTAAGCCCCTTCTAGAAAAGATACCAGAATTATTACAAATCAAAAATGTTGATATCTGCGTTTAAACATAAAACTAGCTTAGTTACAAACAACTCTACCTAATTGTAAAATTGACTTAAAATAATTTATTTGCGGCATCTTTTAACCCGCAAAACATGTTGACGTTTTTTATCGTAAAATGAAATAGCGACAAATCATCACGGTTGTCAGATTTTTTAGACCCGTGTTGTACTTTAGACGCTGATTTGTCGCCCAAAAGCGCAACCGTGGTTGCGACATGTACATTGGTAACAAGTATTTTTCATATAGAATTCACTTATTCTAGGAGTTATTTCATACGTGTTTTGCTGCTAATTTGTCGCCCAAAATCGCAATCATGATTTTTTCGCAACTCCACGAAAAAATAGTGCACCCAACATGTTACCCACTCGTCCGAAAAACAATAATAGGTATTTTCGGGACTTTTTACTTAAATTACTATTTCAATCAAAACCACGATTCTGTTACAAATATCATCATTTTTATATAAACTGTTCAGAAGACAATAAATGTTGCATACAAAGCTTTACTAGGCTCAAATTATTGACAGCAAATCTCATTTATTTCCGAGTGAGATCTAATAGACACAACTGAATTTAACATTTTTAGTATAATTTTACATTTAACGATATTAATCAATGAAAATATCCTCTCTTGAATTAGATGACGGTTACCTTAGAAGAGTAAATGCAAATAGAGCTAAATCTTCAAACATGAATTTGCAGGCTGCATTTTTTAAATCTATAATCTTCCTCCAAAAAGTGGCTCTATGATATAAACATCTATAGATATATTTTGATTTTTTTTAAAATTTTTCATTTATTTTTGTTTTATTTATATAGAGTTTTCTGTGATAGATTTTTTATTTATTATTTTTATTAGAATAAATTTTTTTATTTTTCCAAAATGTTTTTTAATTAGTATTCGTTTTCCAGTATACACTTCTAGGTAAAAAGACAGAAAAAACTGTATATTCCTATCTTTTTTTCACGTATATTTATTTTGGTGCTATGTAAATAACAAGCCCCCTCAAGAATTTGTTCAGCCCCCTCAAGAATTTGTTCAGCCCCCTCTAGAAAGCAGTGCTTGTTACGGCCCTGATCGCAAACATATGAACTCTAACATAGTTACCACAAACAAATCATGACGAAGATTGAAAGTTTAAAATTAGTTCATATTTTTATAATAGTTGATAATAAAATGATTATTTTCACAATATTTGAAAAAAGTTACAACTTTTATTACCTTACCTCAATTTTTTTTCTTTTCATTTAGTATAGCTATTTTATGGTGCCTGTTATTGAATGAATAATATATATTGAAACCGAGTGTCCCAAGATATTTCCCGTCTTTTTTGATTCACACCATTGCAGAAAAACACCCAAAATTTCATCAGAATCATTATGGGGCCTTTTGATCCGGACCTGCACAAACGGAAAAACGCCCATTTATATTTTGTACGGCTTTGCTATGTGGAATCCCAACGGCAAATTTTGTTTATTTATTGCCTTTGTAAAAGCAAGTTCCTGAGTCTATTCGAATAGAAATATTTATTCAACTGCTTCATTAATGTTAGATTCGAAGCGGGAAAGCTACTAAGTGATAGAATGAATGACTCTGCTTTCCGTAGAACAATAAATAGAAACACAAGCGAAGAAGTCATCAACAATTTCAATATGCTCGGCATTTTGAATGCGTGGATTGTAATAAATAGATTTGAAAATCGAGAGAAAGTTGTTTCAGAAAATTTTTTGTTACTCGTGAAACGGTGAAATTGAACATTGGACTCATTAAAATATATCAATAAAGCACCTGATCAATTTACTTGAATGTCGCATGAAACAGGAACAAAATTAAAATTCTGAAGGATCAACTTATTGAAATGGAAAATCGTGAAAAATATACAAGTTTACTATTGTCAATTTGATAAAATACATAAAGTGAACAAGGAAAATTCTCAAAAATTTACAGCATTTTCGATCTGAGCGGAGAATTGTTGGTTTCCAATATCTTTGGTGGAGGGCGCTCTGGGTTGTTATCCAGATAGTAGTACGACCGCGATTTGTATTGGAGAACAATTAGGAATTTGTAAATTCACTCCGTTACTTTTCGATAGTCCGATAAAATAACGTTAAAACAATTTGTACAAATAAAAGAAACTTGAAGCCATTCTTGATCAATAATGAAGAAAAATCTAACATCGGAGAAAACAGTGGTGTTTACTAATATTTTGCGACAAATATCCTGCTTTCTATATTGGACAAACAGGAAGGAATATAAACATGCGTGTTGAAGAACATAAAAAGTCAATTTTACAAAATAAAAATACCACTGGCTTCTCCGAACATTGTATAAAATTTAATCAGTTCCTGGATTTCAACAAAACCCAATTGTTGCATTCAGGTAACAAAGGAAAGAGCCTTGACCTTCTTGAAATTCTCGAAATAAGTTCCGCCCATAATAGTAAATTAGCCCTTGTAAACGAACAAATTTTCAGGTATCACCTTTGCTGCTGTCTGTTTTATAAAATAAGATGTAATACTCTCCTGTAGTCAGTCTTGATAATGAGTTCGTAACTCGAAACATGTCGACTATCCTTTACTGCTAAATACAGTATCTAAATATTTTTAAGTTTAAACTTTATTCTTTATGATGTATCACCAAGTGATGTGCGAGAATTCAATCGCAGTTATTTATATATATGTATATAATATATATATATATATATATATATATATATATATATATATATATATATAAATATATATATATATATTATATAAATATATATATATATATATTTATCTATATATATATATATATATATATATATATATATATATATATATATATATATATATATAAATATATATATATATATTTTTATATATATATATTATATATATATATATATATATATATATATATATATATATTATATATATATATATATATATATATATATATATATATATATATATATACTAATATATATATATATATATATATATATATATATATATATATATATATATATATATATATATATATATATATATATATATATATGATTTCAAAAAAAGATCCCTTCCAAGTTGAAACGAAATTTTGATTGACTAAAGCATTCACATGGATTGATGAACTACTCAAAGTATAAAATAGAAGTAAACAAATTTCAGTAAACACCGAAAACTAATAGTTGAACATTGTTAGTATTGAGTGAGTAATAATAAAAAGAAGTGATTGTAAAAAAATAAGCGCATATTCAATACTTTTCAATCATATATCACGTCCGCATCATCTGATGATGTTTACTTGTTGGCACAGGATCCCTAAGGAAATGGGGTTCACTCGTGTTCAGAGACGCCGCTTCCAATTTACTTGGCAAATATGAGTTTATTACCATAAGTATACTCCAATTTCAAATGCAAGAACGGAATCTTCTGATATAGACTTGGCAAAGAGGATGATCCTAAACCGAATCACCAATGGTTTAAAATCAAAAAAGACCTACCAATATGCTTATGTAGGCCATTGACGATACTCTTGTTAATTGAATTGCAATGATATAGTATAGTTTTATAATTATGGTAATGTCGTTGCTTCGATATCAAATTGAAAACTGGGATATACTGATATACTTTCTACTTTGCAATTGTTTATTAATTATTATTAATTAGAGACATAATTAAAATATAGAATGGAAATTCGCCCTGTAATTCCCCTGGCCAATGAAGGGGCGACATCTCGATTGTTTTCACTCAACCTTATAGCAAAGACTATTAAAAACATCAAGATAGCCACTGACAAGGATCGGAGTGATTGACAACTGTTTCGCCCTCATGAGTTTTTCAGGTTTTCCGACAGCCTTGGAATATATGGTACAGGCAGGTATTGATAATTTTCTTGAACTTTGTCTACATTAGTGCTGTTGTTATTAATTTGCTGTGTTTGGTTTTTTTTATATCTTTGCTCGAAAATTGCGTTCACTAATTTTTTTGGGTATGAGTTTCGATATAGTACCTGCTTTGCCTTATTGCAAAGACTATTAAAAACATCAAGATAGCTACTGAAAAGGATCGGAGTGATTGACAACTGTTTCGCCCTCATGAGTATCCATATTAATCGATTGCGATGAACCCAATTAATCTCCTAACAATATAATCACTTGGACCGTTTCTTCTATGACTAGACATGTGGGAACTGACTTCAACGACTTCGTTGATTGTTTTTTAACACGCTGCATGATTCGCTCGTTGAATATTATTGAGTATTGGGACATTAATTCTGTTCATTGTAATCGATTGATAAATGATACTGATGAGTGCCATAAGTAGACCGAAACAGCTGTCTATCACTTCAGTCCTTCGCGATGGTCATCTTAATGTTTTTAACATTAAGCTATTAAGTTGAATGAAAACAATCAAGATGTCGTAACATCATAAGCCAATTATATGATGAATTTCAATTTTCAATTCCTATAATTCTCTGTGATAATTCACATGATGACTATCAAAGATACTGGTGAGGGGGCATCCATTAATTACCTGAGATAACTTTTGTGAATTTTTGAATCCCCCACCCTCCTTAGTGAGATGTCGTGAGTTCTTGCTCGACCCCCTCTCCCCCTCACAGAATCTCACGTGAGATTGTGCAAAATGCATATTTGTTATATGAATGAGTTAATCTGTTAATTCTATTAGTTCAAGTTAATCAGTAATCTTTTATAAAATGTGAAAAAAATTAAGTTAAAAATAAAACAATGGTTGTAATAAGTCACAGTTTTTTTCAGTGAGAATTATTAGTGCATCGTATGTTCATTATAAAAGGTTATGGCATTACTTTTTTACGAATAATATTCACATCGTACAGTACATGAAGAAGAAATATTTACTCCAAAAAAAGTATTTACTGTTGATAAATATTTATCAATAGTTAATGAATAATGTTAGAAAAATACTTTTTCATATTTAATAAATGAATAAATTGTTTTCAACCAGATGAATTTATTTATAGTTAATAAATTCTTCCATCAGTGCATATTTGAACCGCGATGAATATTTTATGAATGATAAGCTATATTTTAGTGGAGAATTTTTTTTTACTGAAGTTAACCCAGTTTTCTCGCAATTTTATACTGTTTCTTGCGGAAAAAAAAATTACGTGATATTTGATGAGACCACCCCCTCCCCAAGTGTGATTGAGTGAGATTTTCTTCGACCCCCTCCCCCCTAAAAACCACACGTAACTAATGGATGCCTCCTAACGCATGTGAGTAATAAACATTTGTATCCCACTATATCGAATTATATAGAGTCATGTGGGGCAAGTGCGCGCACTTAAGGTTTGAAGTGTCATATAATAAAAAGTGTGAAGGCGAATGAAACAAATCAAGGTTTATTAGTTACAATATTTAATAAACAACAACTTAAACAGAACAAAAATAATTATCAATGGCACATATTCTTTGGAAATCAACAAAATCAAAATAATCCAAATGCGTACACTTACCCAAATATAGGGGTAACTGTGCGCGGTAGTGCGGGTAAGTGTACGCAACACATATCATACAAAAGTGAGAGTCAGACTAAAACTATAAACCAGTAAATCAACATCCTAAAGCTAATTATCTTTTGTCATAAGTAAATTATTAAAGTAAGGGAACAAAAATAAATCTACTTTGTAGAACAATTATCACAAACAAATGTTCCCTTTTCGAGAAGTTACTGCATTGTTCATGCCACCAGCTCTCACACAGACACGGCATTGGTTCCTGTCTTCAGTCGGCGGTTTTATATATTTTTCTTCACAGGGCGTGCGAATGTATTCCTGCTCATTATGTTCTTTATTATATTCAACTGTCTTTTTCTTAATAGTATTCGTCGGTTTCGTACAAGTCTTTTTCGATTTTAGTATTTCTTTCAGATCTAATCGTATCTTCTTCTTGGCAATTAATTCTTCCGCTTCCTTCATTTTTTGTTTCAATTCCGATTTATAAGGACTTTCAGTTGCGATGATTGACTTTTTTCCTTTCTTTTGCCGATTTTGTGACGTGGCCTTGGGCAATTCTTGAATGGATGACAGTGGTTTATATTCCTTGCTAGTCGAAGCTACGCTCATTACTGCGGGTGCCAACGTATTGTCCATAGTTATGACTGCTGGTGATTTCGTAATAGGAGCGCCAACCAAATCATCTTGAGATGCTGTACTAGATGAGAATGATCTGGTCTGAGTGGCCTCCTCTTGCGTAGTTGAAGTCATTGAAGAAAATGCTTCAATGCTTGGCACATAATCATGACCTGATGATGTGGCTACCGTTTCTTGTAAAGGCTTTGGCTGAACCTGATTATTTGCAGAAATAAATTCAGTAATGGGTAACATTTCAGCATTTGTAATTGGATAAATGTCTGTCACTGTAGATGCCGCAAAATCTTTCTTTGAAAAAATTTCTCTATCCATTGGCCAAATTCCAGAAGTTTTGAAGCGCGACACAGCATTACTAAGGGATGCTGCTTTTTTGAAGGCCTCGTTTACCAATTGAGCTACTTCTGTCTGTCCAATCGTGCGCCCTGGGTGGTGACTCTCCTTCAATCCAACTTGAGATGCAGCTTTTCGTTTGGTAGCACCCTTTGAAATTAATTGTTTGGCAGCTTCTAGCTGTTCCTCTGTGACAACATTTGTATTCTTGTGTAATCTCGAGGCATTTTTAATGTTTAATTGTACTCTGAAACAACGAATTGCATCATAAATACAAAGCAAAAACGATGCGGGGTAAGTGTTCGCATGCGCACACTTACTCGACATGAGTATGCGCACACTTGCCCCAAACCATCAAAATGAGATTCAATCAAAACTGAGCAATATTACGTAATCGTCACCACCAAAGCATTAATCACGGCTTATATTAGATATTATGTATTGTTCGATGGTATTCATCATAATTTCAAAGCATGAATATGTTAATAAAGACTGAATCCCTTATTTTAAGTAAATATCGCAATAATTCAAGCAAAAAACAACACTTACCTGTGAAAATAAAATGGCGCGCTGGCGGACAGTGACACACATGCATTGAGTATGGCGTTGCGGGCGGCACTGGGGAGCAGGGTTGTCAGTTCGTACATATAAACCGTTTTCGCGATACTTCGAGTGCGGACACTTACTCGCTGCGCACACTTGCCCCACGTGACTCTAAGCTCGATGACATCCCAATAAGTCGCTTGTTCTTGCGTTATCACCGTGCATTTTCAATCCTGATTATAATTCCTTCTTCTTCTTCTCTTTTATCTATGTCCTCGCTTGCGGTGACCATTTAGACATAATACCTATTTGTTCTAAATTGGGCCTGATATCAACATTATAATTCCTATTCCACCAACGCTCTATGGACTAGACACAATGTAAACATCGATAGGAAACACCGAACATTACAAGCTGCGTTCCGGATGTGGCCTGACGGTCTCACTGTTGTTACGACTAGCCAGTATCATTACGTCGAAATTATCGCTTTTGTCACCGGACCGCGCAATACATAAACTGAGCTTGTTCCAGATGTATTAACATCCTTTGTTACGTTATTACGGTCGTAATAAAATTATAGTTGGGAATACCCTGAGTTTCGATTGTTATTACGAAGTATTGTCAACCAGGGGCGACCAGACCTCACAGATAACGAAAAGTTGGGTTATATTGCGGACAGAATAATCGGAATTATTGTATTGTACTAGGAAACAATGAATGATATTCTTGATCTTATTTCAGATAGAGGAAAGATCGTAAATTAATGTAGATACGTTATAAACGAATCATGTTTATCAAGAACAAATATGATTAATTTATAATAAATATTTTTTTATCCAAGATAATAGAGAAACTAATGAAAATCCGCCTTCTGACTTTCCTCTCAAATCATAAAATTCTCTCGTCACATCAATTTGGGTTTCAACCCAAAAAGAATAATCAAAAATTTTTTAACTCAATAATAATGCAAAAGATATCTTGCTGAATGAGCAGATTGACTTGATATATTCTCCTATATTTAGTGTATTCAAACAATAATGATTTTTGTAAGAATATTTCATTGTACCAATTTCGGAAATCCACATCTATTACCTCTTCTTAAAATATGCTCCTCTTGTCTATTTAGGTACCTGCAACAATTCTTTCCCACCCGTGAGCGCAAATATCTAATTATGTATTCAGTTCTTAACTCAATCTGCCCGATGATGGTCTAATGACCGAAATTGCAATCGCAGTGTAATATTTTTCAAAGTATTTTTGTGATAATAAACGTAGTATATTCAAGTTTTGTTTTTGTTCAAAAAGAATACTACTGGTGCTATGTTTTCTATGTTGAGCAATATCTATTCATCCCTCAATAACAAGCACTACACAGCTACGGTTGTCTGTGATTATGCTAAAGCTTTTGACTGCGTTAGTCACCAAATTTTATTAAGGAAAATGGAGTTTTATGGCGTCCTAGGTATTCCAGTACACTGATTCGAGTCTTATCTTGGAAGTAGAAAACAATTTGTAAGGACAAATAACTCCAATTCTGCTTGTAAATCTATCACTAGCGGTGTCCTCCAAGGTTCTGTTTTAGGTCCTGTCCTCTTCTTGTCATTTATAAATGATATTACGTATCTGAAGATCAGTGGAGAAATTACGCTTTTTGCGGATGATACGAGTATTACTTGGTGCAATCCTAATTCTGCGACGCTGCACTCTGAAATGACAATTGATCTTGGATTGATCAAGTCCTGGTCTGATGCAAACTTACTTTTCTTCAACGTAGATAAAACCGTCGCCTTGTTTTATAGAGATAACTCCCAGGATCTATTCCTGCAAAACCATGCCATTAAAGTAGTCGATTATGTCAGATTTTTACGCCTCTTTATCGACAATAATCTCAAATTTTCACAGCATGTGCATGTCTTAGCTAAAAAATTATCATCGGCCTGTTTCGCCATTAAATCCATCTCAAGTGAATTAGATACGGCATCTACAACAATTGAATATTTTGCATTGTTCGAATCTCATCTTCGTTATGGTCTTCCCTTCTGGGGTTCATGCAATTCTTCACAACTTGACACCATTCTCAAATTGCAGAAGGGAGCAATTCGTTACATGTTTGTACTGAGAAATAGGGCTCATTGCAAACCGTACTTCAAGAAAAACGAAATTTTGACGCTTTCTTATTTATATTTACTTGAATCTGTGTGCTTGATTCATAAATATATTCATGCCGTACCCTTGGTGTCACAGCACGGGCATTCCACCAGATCTTCGGGACATCATGTTCACCTCCCTATTCCTTCCTCTGTTATTAACAAAAAAGTCCATCATTTACAATGCTAAGAAAATTTACGATCACCTTCCAGAGGAATCAAAATGTGTAACTTCCTTGACCAATTTTCGGAAACAAACAAAATCTTATTTTCTTGATAAACCTTATTACTCTATAGAGGACTACTATTCTGAGCATTGATTGATCGATATGACCAAATTGAATAACACAGGCATCAGCTTCGATTGAGGAGGATATATTGTGAAGTTTGTATGTATTTTTTGTGGAAATGTGGTGTGATATTTATTTCTAGGTACTACATTGTTCATTTTATATATTTTTTGATTGATGTGTGTTTATTTTTATGTTTTACATTATTTAGTTACTATTTTTTTGCTTTGTCAATAAAATGTATAATTTTAAGACAAAAAATAATATTTCATTTGATTTGATATATATATATATATATATATATATATATATATATATATAAGTGGAAAACAAAATATACGATGTGCTATATATGTTTCTCTCCACTTTGGCTTTTTTTCTGTTTGACATCAAAGAAAAAGACAGATATATTCGATGAAGAACTTTACATCTGTCTTTTGGTCGCCCCCCCTTTAGTGTGATCGCGTCCCCCCCAGGGGGGTGAGCCCCACATGTTGAGTATCACTGGTCTGGAGTGTAAAGTGTGATAAGAAACTTCGTTCCTATAATATTTAATTTTCATATTTATAGGATGTTTTCGAAGGGATAATATTGTTGTTGTTATACAATCGAGACTTCAAAATAAATCGTTTTCGGGGGAACAGTCACTTCCGGCAAATAAATAAACTTCTCGACGGATTTTCCGGTCGGAACCGACCGTTTATGGTCCTTTTCCGATGCCGTAACTCAATCAGGGCGCCCCAACAATTAACATCGAATGATGGATGGACGAACAACACCCCGTGACGTTTCCAATTTCGACTCGATTGCGGTGACGGTTTGACACTTCCATTTGACACTTTCGATGTACCCGCGCGATGCTACGGGGTATTAAAAATCTGATATTTGTAGCAAACTGCCGCCCGAAATGGTTTACGCGCGAATTGTTGGAATATTTCTTGGGTGATTCTCAGACATTTCTGAAAGAATTTCAGTGATACTAGGGGTACTCCTAATAAAACAATATACTATTTTTATATTTGTAACACAACACACAGCTCAATTAAATAGGCAAGAATAACAAGGTCTTTCTAGTCTGGGTTCCCGGTCACTCGGTAATGAAAGGAAACGAAGAGGCCAATACTCTATCCAGAAAAGCAGTATGAACGCCAATTACTTGCCCAGAACCTTTATGTGGTATAGGAAAGTTCACTTATAAGAAATAGTTTTGGGGGAAGGAGTAAACCGAAAGGGAAACACTATGGCAAGATCCAAAGGATATCCGAATCTCTGTAAGAACAGACCTTGTTATAGAATAATATTCTCACACTGGCTAGCAATAATAACATTAGCCTTGACGCATTTGATTGTCATCGTAGTGGCAAATTTGAGTAAGTGTCAAAATTATTGCTGTCACGTTTCCCTTCGAAAATATGAAAAGTATCATTCAAATATATTAAATATTTAAAATCTTTGATCGTGGAGAAAGTATAGTCTGCCACTCGGTTAGAATGAAAATTCGTGATGCTCGTGGTTCCTCACGCTCGCCTTCGGCTCGCGCTCGGAACTTTTCCACTCGCATCGAATTTTCATTCTAACCTTGTTACAGAATATACTATTATATCTATATGTTTGGCACGCTTAGAGTTTTCACAGTTCTCAACCATAGATATAGCACTCAAATTATCTAAGTTCAAAGTCACTGGCTCAAATTCACTAGTTACGTCACTTAACACACCCTGAAGATTAACAAGTTCTTGTGCTGCAAGTCCTGCGGAAACATACTCTGCCTCCATAGAGGATAACGCGGCACATTAAAATTGAAGCGTGCTTTATATGGACCACGAAATGCACCAAAGTGTTCGAACATGAAGTTTAATCAAGTTATGACCGATTTAAATTTTCAAAGATCACAATATGACTATTGTCTGTATGTGAATGGAAAGATGTCTCTAGTATTATTTGTTGATGATACTCTTATTGTTGGACCCTAAGATTAAGTGAAGGAGCTTATTTAAAATTTATTCCAGCAGTTTAAAGTTAAAAAAATGTCTGAATTTAGGAAATTTCTTGGCATGGATATAACAAGGAGCAAGAATTACATACAATTTACCCAGAAGACTCCAATGGAAGTCAATTTTCAAGTGGATATGAGTACTATGCAGGTTGATACTGTTCCATACAGAAGATTGGTATGTGGTTTAATATACCTGTCTTTAGTAACTAGACCAGATATAACTTATAGTGTTTCCTATTTGTCTCGATTTTCGGACAAACCGAATACGTGCTTGTGTAATGCAGCCAAGAGGATTCTTCGTTATCTTAGTTGTACTATTGACTTTGGACTAACATTTATCAAGTCAGGCCATAAACTAACAGAGGAAACTCCTGTTCATCTGTTTTGAGAAAAAGATCTCAGCTAGGTACGTTATCAAATAAAGTGCTGTTGGTTTGAATTGGCTAGGCTAATCGTTACTTTCGAGATTTCTGTTCTGCCAAACCTTCTATTATATCCCGAATGTCTATTTTCTGCAGGACATTACTCTCTATGCAAATAATGGACAACTGTTATCGAAATGTATTTTAAATATCAAAACATCCAGCTACAACTTAAACAAAGATCCTTTTTATCGTGTAAGGTATATTGAACTCCCAGGGCTCTGGACACGAGCCTTATGTGACGTTATAGTAAAGCCAAAATTGTTCAAAAATTCTTTAAAATCCTCGTGTATGAACGAAGTAACCATGTAATGCAAAAAATCATTGGCGTCAGTGTCCGGGTCAACATAAATAACTCCAGACAGTTTGGCGGAGCCGTTATCGCGTTTTCCGGGATCGCCACCGGTTTTGTTCGATCAAAATGTCAAGAGCAATAAAGATTTGTATTAAAAAATCGCGATTCAAAATCCCCCGACGGTAGTATATGTGAACGGTAGTTCATGCGTCCCTCGCGGTATTTCGTAACAGCAAAACCGAACGACCCGGCACAGAATCGTATATCACGGTTGACAGCTCTAACTCATCCGTGTTTGTACCGTGCTCGCGCCTACTGCGATATTATTGTGAAATGCGAGACGTGCGTCGACTACATCTCGACGTAGTTTGCTGGTTTACATTTTCGTAGCGAACTAGATTTGCTTTTTTTCATTTGTGACAACGTACGACACGGGATGGAGTCTCGGAATATCACGAAGTCAAAGATTATTATTGTGCCGTTAGTCGGGAATATACAAGAAACTGAACAAACGTCTAACTGACAGCTGCATTAGGAAGTGGATGTCTGATGATGGATGTATAGAAAATGGATTTCGTTACCTGACAGTTTTAGCATATAACGGAAGATTTTGAACCTTGAATATTTTAACGAGTTTCGATGTCTCCTACTCAGTTCACTTCACGAGTCTTGTTTACACGTCATAGTCCTCGAAGTACGTATTTTAGAGATTAGGCCGTTAAGAATTACATCGCTGTTTTCATTGTACTTAATAATCAAATAATAGTATAAAAATATAGGTAGGTATGATTGCTCTCCGCTACCGCATGGTAAAATGCTACGTTTATAGAATCCTGTTATACTGTAAGGAAGCAAGGACGCTAGAAGTTGATACTTCGGGTAGACTAGAAAGCTTTGACATTTGGATATTTGTAATAACATTCTATCCCGGACACGTATTTAGACATGAAAGTAACAGTTTTCTATAATTGATAATAGAAGGTAAGATTGAGGCAAACGTGGCCCTGGCAGACGACAGCTGACATGGTTGGGGAACATCAAAGACTGGATTGGCTTACGCGTTCAGTCATTAATAAGAAAAGCAAGAAGATGGCACCGAAACAAGAAGAAGATACTTTTGCAATGAAAACCAGAAGTGATAGATAATTTGAAAATGTGCATGTCAAAATTTCCATTGCAGTAGCTGCTGCTATTCGAAAACAATTACCTATTGGTACGAAAACGTTTATAGTTTGTTCACAAAAGAGAAATGCGAAACAGAGGAAGTGATTTTTGTTTATTTGGCACAAAATTGTTGAAAGCTCTATCCAGTGGAGCATGAAAAATACCATTCTATTGAAGAATCAATAATGTAAATATAGCCACGTGCTCGATATTTGTCGCATTTCTGAAAAAGAAACGTTGGCTATAAAGCAAAGAAACCCAAACTATTCAAAAGTGAGCAGATCAACAAATTAATTATGGAAACAGATGATGACACCTTTTTAATTCTAAAAGTAATTTTAAAAAATATTGTAGGAAAAACTGAACTCAGTTTGTTTTTACTTTTGGGTAGGAACAATTTCTTTAAATATAAATGTGAAACAATATACTTTGTTTCAAAGTTTCTTAGTACTACTACATTTTCAAGCGAATGAACATTCTTGCATTGTTACTTTACCTTCATGTTCTAATTATATCAACAGTCATCTAAATAAACAAGTATTTCAAATAATATAATCCGTTTAATATAAGCAATATGAATTTCATCATAAACATTAATATAAACAAGATTTATAATGTATTTAATTTCGATCTACTAATAAATAATATTAAAACCTGCTTCATTGATTTCCATACGGTTGCAGAAAAAATAGTTTTCGCATCAACCCAAAAAACTAGTTTTTCCGGAGTTTCGGAGTCATCTTTGATTTTTAAATTGTGAAATTAAATCCAAGAAGTATTAATCCCTACGATTATTGTTTATTGGAAACTTAATGCATGTTACACTCGCGAATGAAAGATAGGACTAAAACTGTGTCCGACACGACTAACACACGACTGAAATAACAGCGTTGCTTGGCGTGCGCATCAACTGTATTCTTATAAGAGTTATATTATTTTATTAATGAATAATAACAGAAGTCAGGTAAGTACCAGTGATTGTAAATTTTGGCAGATAAGAGTATAATATCATTGTATAATGTATATTGCCTATAATATTCTCCTTCCCCGAACGGTTTGTTTACGGCTGTTACCCCTCACTCCATTAGCGGGCTAGATGAACCCCTGTACTCCTGGATAACCCCTGTCATGTTTATTTTTCCTTTGTTTTGTTTTTTCTTTTGCTGTAGTTTCTAAGTTTAAATATTAATTTTTTTTTTTTTGGGCTTTCTCCCATTTGCCTTACTTTTATGTGGGATAAATGTTATCGGTTTTTTATAATCGCGAGGAAGTCCATTTTTGTCAAATAGTTATAAAGTTAAATTGTAATTACAATTGTTTTGAAGTAATGTAAGTAATTTGGCAAAATAAACAGTTTGATTTGATTTGATTTGATTGATATTGTACAAAAAGTAGCAATTTTTCTGATAAAAACTGAGAGCCATTGTTAAAATTTCTTTCGGATGAATTTTATCATCAACAAAGATCCAGCCAAATCTATAATAAGATACTATCCATGCAATGTTTTCGTGACACATAAAATTGATTTCAAACATATGATTTATTATGATGTATATTCTCATAATTAAAAAAAATTTTTAGTTACAATTTTATTATCATTCCTTAATTTTTGTTTTATTTTCATTCAATTACTCTCAAACGATTTTTCATTTAATTACTCTCCCCTTTTATTTTTCATGCATTTTTCCTGACTTTATATAATTGGCGATCAATGAAATCATTCTTCATACAACATGTATGTATTCTTCATATATCGTGCAGAACAACTTTTTCCAAAGCCCGCCGTAACAATGTCATCGACATCAGTATTCTTCCAGCATATCCTCCGGACATTTATAATTCAAGCGGAACACGAAATCGGGAGGGTTATGTCGATGAGCGGTCGACGTGCCAAGCTGCGAATTCTCGTCACCCCAAGAAATTCACGGAAGAATGCCTGGAGAGTTTGTTGTTCATCCAGAGTTGCCGGCTTGGGAGTAATTATCTCAGTACAGGTCGTTAATAGGACAGAGAGGGTCGGCTTTAGCTGTTCTCTAACCAGAATAGACATTGAAAATATTTACAATCCTCAGAAGTCAATTTTTTATACGTTTTGAATACTGAACTGATTTAGGCGCTTTATGGTAGCGAATCTCAACCTGTGGGACGCTCCCCCCTAGGTTTCAGGAGAAACTATTATTAAAAAAAATTAATTACTGGCTGAAAGGAAAGTACACACAAATACAAAACAAAATACCTTTTTTCAGGTCGCACTCTAAGTTTAGACCCGAAAAAGTCAAAATACGATATAATTGCTTACATTTTAAGGTATGCAGGCCCCCCTGCATACGCGCGGAGTCGCGCGAAAGGTTGAGAAACGCTGCTTCTCACAGAGCGCAAAAGACAAACTCTATTGACATTTAATACATTTTTGTATCTGATTGATCTCAAACATAAATGGTGACGTAGAATTTTATTTATTTTTATATATCCATTTGTTATTTATTTTTTTTCTTTAAAAGGAGATGATGGGGGTGAGTATGAATCCACCATCTACCCTCATGGGTTCGCAATCTAGTACATTAACCAGCAGATTATTTTACACGTAGATATATAAGTTTAAATTGCAATTATTGGACAATCACAACATCCATATCCTATCTGGGATTTGAACCCGGTACCGTCTGTGCCCCAACCATCTAGACCACAGACGGGCGATTCCATTTGTTATATTTCTATATCTGTAATAAATATTTTTTTGTTGTTGTATTGCTGTAAAAATTATATTAAATGAACTCAGGTGACAAAATAAATGAACAATTTTTTAATTTTCTACACGTTTTCCACTAACCTCATTATTTAAATGATGGGATGAGTTCATTCAACGCTGTTTCGTTAACAATCTTTTTTAGGTATACCGTGCGTTAATCGGACTCCTTAGAGACCTGGGAGTAACTCTGAATGAAAAATGGACTTTTAAAACCCATATAAAAAGAGTAACGAATAAATCGAATGGGATTTATAAAAAAAAACTAGGTAGTTTTAGTCCACAATCCATTTTGTCTTTATAGAAAGCATTTGTCCATAGTAAGCTCTCTTTTGCCTCGGTATATCATAGAACCGGTACAACCTAGGTTTTTAAAATACCTTGGATTGAAAAGCAATACGCCAATTAATAGTTAACCACTCCAATATTCGATCTAAATTCAAAATTGTATCACTTGAACACAAATGAAGTACAACCGATCTTTGTATACTTCATAAAATATTAAATAATCATGTCGATTCATATGAGCCTTTAACTAAAAATAATTTAAGGATTCCAAGGCCTATCGCAAGAAATAAAGATTTATTTGTACTAGATTTTCATTCTAATATGGGACTATTAAAGCCCAGCGCCTTGAATTGATTTGAGGGAAATGGATCACGTATTAACGAGGAAAACACTGAAAGAGCTACTTTAAGTATGAGATGTATTAATTTGTCGGCTGGAGTATTTTCATCGAGTCTGAGATTCCTGGGAATACAACTTGATTCTCATTTTCCCTGGAGGGTCCTTGTTGATCATCTTGCTAGCAAGTTCTGTAGCAGCATTTTTTAACTTAGAGGAGTGGTTTGATCTATATCAACGAGTGTCCTAAAGAGAGCTCATTTTTCTTTGTTTGAGTCGGTTAAGGTATGGAATGGTGTTAAAACTGGGAGGATTTTTCAACACAGACGTCGTGCTGTAATAGTTGTTGGTAATATGACTGAAAAGTTGCAAAATAATTCTCAACATCATCCGGTATATTTATTCTCCCTAGTCTGATTTATGCACATAAGCGAGCAAAAAATTGCAAAATGAGTGTTGATTCATCTCTCACCATACAAGACATAGGCAAGATTTTAGTTTGTTACATTCAAGATAAGGTAGATCGCAGAATGGATCCGATTACTTTGCTTTCAGAGTATTCAATTCTCTGCCACATGTGATACCAAAGATACCGTTTATAAATTTTGAAGTTCTGAATGTTTGTATAATGTTTGATTTTTATAGTAAGATACTTAGTAGACTGTGCAAATACGGACATAATATTGTTTCTATAGAACATGAATGAAGCCTAATCTATTGTTGTTTTTACCCCGAGGCGAAGCTAAAGGGGTTATAATCTCACGACAAAAAGTTGGGATCTGGTCGGATTTTAAAAATTCCAACGGATATCGATAAAACACATATGATTTCATAAGAAATTTTTTTTTCCCATTTTTCCCCACGAAGAATAAACAAATATAGCGTTTTTTAGATAGGCATTACGACATGCACATGCGCCGAGGTGTTTTATCATTCCTAGTGTTACGCAGTAGGATATCCGGATTTTATTTATTTTGTATACATGTACCATAGTAGTGTTATCTAATTATTGCTCATGAAAATATTTCGAACAAATAATTGCTGAATTGGAGACCTAAATTTTATCCTACGCATTTCGGCTAGCTTGAAAAATGTCAGATATTATTTAGACATTAGATAGTAAACCCCCTTTGAAGAAGTATTCACAAATTTAAAAACCGAGCAGTTTGTTCCGAAACAATCTTACAACCTTTCGTACCACGGCTCTCCTAGGGCCGTTCTTGAACGTGTATCCCGTGGGAAACGTGGGAAATAGTCAAGGGACGTGAATTATGAGATTCTGACCCTTCAACCTGACCAAGGCCACTAACTTCGGCAACTTATTTACCTCGGACAATTCCCTGGATGAGGAAAACGCAAGTCAGCTTCCTGTGAGTGAATTAGCGAAATAATGTTTTTTTTTCTGTCGTCATTAACCTCGATTCCGGCAGGGGGAATTTTTCGATTTCTTCTGGGGCAGCCTGGGGGAATAGGGGCGTGTGCTTTGAGGGTAGATTGATGAAAATGGTAGCGATTTGGGGGAAATTTGTATGACTTCCGATGTGCACAAGAAAGTTTTTTCTGTGATGATTTATTAATAATAGGCGTGAAAGAGAAGTAGTAAAGAAGAAGGTGACTAATGTGCTGATTGCGCTGGGGAAAGGTCCGGCGCATATAATCGTAGAATTCTCGATTCAAATCAAGCTTATTGCATTTAAAATTTCACATTTGACAATTCACAATTGACAAAGCGAAAAATATAAGAACCTAGTATTCAATACATAATATATAGCAAAAATAACTTCATTTCATTATCCATAGTATTTAATACATAATATATAGAAAAATAACTCCGGTCCATCCGGGCATCCAATGACATTTGTAGTGTTTTTCATATGTAAACATATTTTACTGACAGAAAGTCAATATTTTTATTTAACTTTTTTGAGATATATTTAGTTATAAAATGTTTGTATTTCTTATATGTATAATTTTATTTTAAATTAATTTTTAACATCATTTCTTTCTATACTCTCTGAAAACGAATTTTTCATATTATTGCATACCTGACCAAATAAAGGCATGCTTTCACCTATTTTATTATTTGCATTTGAAATAGTTATTGTTTTATTAGGAATAAAAGTGATACTTTTTGTGGGGAGACTAAATGTTTGTCGGCCTCACTGCGTTCAGCAGACAATTTTAGTCGAGCCACAAAAAGTGCTTTTCTCCGAGTAAAACATGTGATTTTTTCCGCAAACGGTGTTCAAACGATAGAATTAAGATGGTGAATAAAGTATAAACTTTAAAATAAAAATGCCTGGCTTATGTTTCACAATATAAAAAATATTTAGATAATGTATTTAGCAGTAATAAAAAGTCGACATGTTTCGAGCTATGAACTCATTATCAAGACTGACTACAGGAGAGTATTGCATCGTAATTTATAAAACAGCAAAGGTGATACCTGAAAATCAATTTGTTCGTTTACAAGGGGTAATTGACTATTATGGGCGGAACTTATTTCGAGAATTTCAAGAAGGTCAAGGCGTTTACCCTCGTTACCTGAATGTAACAATTTGGTTTTGTTGAAATCCAGGAAGTGATTGAATTTTATACAATGTTCAGATAAGCCAGTGGTATTTTTGTTTTGTAAAATTGACATTTTATGTTCTTCAACACGAATATTTATATTCCTTCCTGTCTGTCCAATATAGAAAGCAGAACATTCGTCGCAAAATATTTTGTAAATACCACTGTTTTCTCCGATGTTAGATTTTTCTTTATTATTGACCAAGAATGACTTCAAGTTTCTTTTATTTGTACAAATTGTTTTAACGTTATTTTTCGATAGTCTGTTTCAAATTTTGCTACTCAAATTAGGCACATAATTTATTGGGAAGTATTTTTGTTCTTCATTAATAGTTTGCGTGGGGTATATTGAATGCAACAGATACTTTATTCGTTTTTTCCCAATGAGCTTGTCGATAAGACTTTCATTGTAACCATTATTGGTGGCTAATAATTTAATTGTATTAACTTCAGTTTGAAAATTTGTTTCCGATAATGGAATCGTGAACAACCTATGTATGAACGAATGAAAAGCACTGAGTTTTATTTTAATGTGTTGGTTACTGTCGCTGTGAATTAAAGTATCTGTGAAAGTTGGTTTTCTATAAATGTTGAAAGTAAGAGAATTCAAATTCTTAGCAATCTGAACGTCTAAGAAATTCAAGGTACCGTTTTCGTTTTTTACTTCTATTGTAAATTGAATCGAGTTGTAGAAAGTATTTATATTTTCATTCGTTCATACATAGGTTGTTCACGATTCCATTATCGGAAACAAATTTTCAAACTGAAGTTAATACAATTAAATTATTAGCCATCAATAACGGTTACAATGAAAGTCTTATCGACAAGCTCATTGGGAAAAAAAGGAATAAAGTATCTGTTGCATTCAATATACCCCACGCAAACTATTAATGAAAAACAAAAATACTTCCCTATAAATTATGTGCCTAATTTGAGTAGCAAAATTTGAAACAGACTATCGAAAAATAACGTTAAAACAATTTGTACAAATAAAAGAAACTTGAAGTCATTCTTGGTCAATAATAAAGAAAAATCTAACATCGGAGAAAACAGTGGTATTTACAAAATATTTTGCGACGAATGTCCTGCTTTCTATATTGGACAGACAGGAAGGAATATAAATATTCGTGTTGAAGAACATAAAAAGTCAATTTTACAAAACAAAAATACCATTGGCTTCTCTGAACATTGTATAAAATTCAATCACTGCATTTCAACAGAACCAAATTGTTACATTCAGGTAACAAGGCTAAACGCCTTGACTTTCTTGAAATTCTCGAAATAAGTTCCGCCCATAATAGTCAATTACCCCTTGTAAACGAACAAATTGATTTTCAGGTATCACCTTTGCTGTTTTATAAATTACGATGCAATACTCTCCTGTAGTCAGTCTTGATAATGAGTTCATAACTCGAAACATGTCGACTCTTCGTTACTGATAAATACAGTATCTAAATATTTTTCATATTGTGAAACATAAGCCAAGTGTTTTTATTTTAAAGTTTATACTTTATTCTTTATGATGTTTCACCAAGTGATGTGCGAGAATTCAATCTCAGTTAATTAAGATGATATTTTAAAAAAGGATTATATGTGAAGAAACGTAAAACTAAATCTTTTTGCTTACTGGTTTTGTAGGTGTCAAGACAACACAAATTTGACGATTCAACAAAATAATTGTCAGAAACATTTGAAGTCACTTATCTACGCATTATAGGACTGTGCGTTTTAAGTAAGTATGTACCCGAGTATTAAGAAATAACTTGTTGTAGTAAAATATATATAATTTTTCTTATAGATTACATTCTGTCGGATTCGGAACCCAATTGTACGCCGCCCGACGTTCTTGAAATTGCCGTGAGCGTACAAAAAAAAGTGTACTTTTTTGTACGCACATGGCCGGACAAAAAAGTAAAAACAGAAGGACGTCTGTGAAATCAAACTTCATCATTGAGAACTGAGGTTAAAAAAGTCGTCATTTTTTGACGTTAACTTTTTTGATATACATTAAGTTATAAAATGTTTGTATTTCTTATATGTATAATTTTATTTCAAATTAATTTTGAACGAATTTTTCATATTATTGTAAACCTGACTAAATAAAGGCATGCTATTTTATTATTTGCATTTGAAAAAGCATTTATTATCTACGTCCCGCAGCTATAGATAATAAGAAAACCTTTTTTATTCTCTTTTAATTTTCGCATATTGAAAACATTTCGTGTTTGAGAATATAATTAACTCGAATTTTGAACAAGCTTCGCAATATATAATGAAAAACCGTCCATCTTCATAAAGCTCAATCAGTTAATGCCGACATGATGACACTGCCATATTGAAAAACGCGCTAATTAAAAATGAAAGCATATCCGTCCCAACCGCATTTATCCCAAAGCATTCGACACTCGCGGTCTCCCTTTTAATGTCAAAAACAAGTTAATTGCTGAAGCGAAATACAAAACGGCACAGATTGTCAGTGAGGTATTCGCCCTTATTCAGAGATTTGAATATTAGAAAAGACACGCAGATTGTACACAAAACAAAAAGAAACACAAACAATAGTAAAAAAAATTATGAATAGAAGTTATATAATTTGAAATACAAAGAAGGAACAGATAGGTAATATGAAAAATAAATCATATGGAAAATTTACTGGTACATAGAAAATTGAACGAATTTATATATCTTGCAGTCATTTTTGGTTTGGAGATTTATGTATTTGAAGAGACTAGTATGTTTTATTCCAAACACTATAAGAAATTTTTTTGAAAATACAAATACGAGAAGTGCCATGGGGCTCGAAGTTAGAACGAAGTTCCTTTCAATATTTATTATATATTAAAGAGCCTGCACAATTACATAAAGTATTATCGTTTCAGAGAAAACAACGGTGAATCCGTGAATTTTGCATAGCTACTGCGTATTGATATAGGCCAAGCTACAGAGATTTTTTCATGTAAAAAGTGTAGAAAACCAGCTGCGCCGCTGTTTGTAAAATAGTTCTATATGATATAGTAATGTGTTTTTCACTCGACTTTATTATTTATAACTTTGTTATTAACAATTTTATGCAGAAAATCGTGTTTTTTTTAGGTTTTTGCTCATAAAATTGAAACTATCATAGTAATTGTGATGGTGTCAATAGACTGATTGTAGAAAATGAAAAGAAGAGGAGAATGAGAGTCGGACGACCCGATCAGATTCTTAGTTTTAGAGAAAATCGGATAAAACCAGCCAAAATGCAGTTTTTTCAAAAATTCATAACTCGGTTACTTTTTGAGTTGTAGCGTAGACGCTCCGGTCAGTATTAGTTATTAATATAAACTTCCTTTGTGCGAAGAGCAGGAACTGTCCGATGCATAGTTTTTGATCTGTGGCCATTTGAATATTTTACTATGAAATTTTCCAGCAGACCTGAATGCGACAGGTATGGTCCGATTTCAATTTACAAAAAAGATTTTGAAAGTAGAATTCTCATAGTTCAAAACGTTCATCTTGGTTTGACATGAAAACCCTGAGAAATATGTTAAAAATAAAGCTGAACTTGACGAAATTACTGTCATGTGCCGACGCTTTCAAATGTCGTGCTTCTTCTTGCCTGCTGCTCTACCCCCACTTTTCAACTACTCTCACGCGCTCGGCCCTTTTTCGTCATGTTCAGCTTTATTTTTAACATATTTCTCAGCGTTTTAACGTAAAACGAAGATGAACGTTTTGAACTTTGAGAACTCTACTTTCAAAATCTTTTTTGTAAATTGAAATCGGACTATACCTGTCGCATTCAGGTCTGCTGGAATATTGCATAGTAAAAGATTCAAATGGCCACAGATCAAAAACTATGCATCGGACAGTTGCTGCTCTTCGCATAAACGAAGTTTATATCAATAACTACTACTGACCGGAGCATCTACGTTATATCTCAAGAAATAACCGAGTTATTGATTTTTGAAAAAATTGCATTTTGGCTGGTTTTATCCGATTTTCTTTTAAACTAAGGATCTGATCGGGTCGTCCGACCTCTCATTTTCTTTGTCTTTTCATTTTCTACAATTGGTCTGTTGACACTATTACGATTACTATGAAACTAGAAAAAACGCGATTTTCTGCATAAAATTGTTAATAACAAAGTTATAAATAATAAAGTCGAGTGAAAAACACGTCACTATATCATATAGAACTATTTTACAAACAATGGCGCAGCTGGTTTTCTTCTAACACTTTTTACACAAAATGATCACTTTTTTCATAGTAGTAGTATAATAGTTTATTCATGTAAATTTGAGATCCAAATTACAGAGTCAAAGAAAAATAGATAAAACTTGGTTTTAAAACTGCATGAAGTATGTCACAACACAATACATATTACACTCAAAGCAATATACATTCAAAACTAGCATAATAAAATATAGCACAATCTTTATACAAAATCAGA
This sequence comes from Cynegetis impunctata, assembly GCA_030704885.1. Taxonomy (NCBI): domain Eukaryota; kingdom Metazoa; phylum Arthropoda; class Insecta; order Coleoptera; family Coccinellidae; genus Cynegetis; species Cynegetis impunctata. The sequence continues at coordinate 30,894 of JARQZK010004468.1, read as the reverse complement.
ATTAAAATTGAGAAACTCATCGAATGAGTGGAGTGGACGTTGTATTAAAATATTCCTCAGTTTCTTCAGCAGGCTGGACATGGACTGATCTCTCCACTACAGAGGTATTTTGTTGTGGAATTTCAAGCACCAATAATTCAATCCCAACTGGGATTTCCTCAGACGATGACGCTCGTGAGCGAAGTCTCTTTTATTTCTTGTATCATAAGTATGTATCATGTCGTTATTATTGAATTTTGTTTTGTTTGCTATAGTGTTCTTAATGCAGGGAAGTATTATGAATACAGCCACAACGGTAAGTATACCTTCTGTTTTGAACAACTCCCTGCAACTTGTTCTTTTTGAGGCACCGCATATCGCACGCACTGCCGCCTTCTGCTTTATCAGGATTTTATACAAACCAGGACTGCGACCCCACAAAAAAATACTGTATCTGGTAATACTATGAAATTTGGAGTAATATGTGAACCTACAGATCCCTGGCGTGCTTAGCTTCCTCATTCTACTTATTGTGAACACTGCTGCAGACACCATTTTTGAAAAGAATGTCAGGTGCTCTTTCCATGTAAGGTCAGTATCTAGCACAATTCCCAGCAGTTCAAGACAGCTATTACTATCTCCCCTGCCAATGCTCAATCTCTCCGTTTTACTATCGTTCAATTTCAGCCCATTTGACGAAAACCACTCCCCAGCATCCTCTAAAGTCTTCTCCGAGAGTACATCTTTCCTGTCTGTGATATTTAGGAAACTGGTGTCATCAGCATAAAGGAATGTTCGTTTGTAAGTTACATTATTAGGTAGATCGTTAACGTAGATGGTAAACAGGATTGGTCCCAATATTGATCCCTGGGGTACACCATATTCAATTATCATTGTCGGTGATATACTATTCTTCCACGAAACTTGCTGCTGTCTATCAGTTAAGTAGGAATTGAACAACTTTAAGGCAGTTCCACGGATACCGTAAAACTCCATTTTGACGTTTGTCGAAAAAATTAATCTAGTTTGTTAAAGTTTCGTTTAATTTTTCAATATGGAAAGCTTTAGTTATAGTTCTCGGTGTTCTTTATTCGTTATATAAACGTAACGAATACGAAATCGAGCAAACAAAAATAATCATTATACTGACCTCGTCACTTGACGTTTTTCTCAAAACATCAATCGAGCTGCGCTCTCGTGATGTTTCGCAAAATACGTCTCGTGACTCGGAAGTATAATCGATTATTTTCGATGCTCTTCTGATATTATAACTATAATATAAATCAAGAGTCCTTATTGAGAAACAATTGGTTGAGTAGAATAGACGTATAAAACTCATGTGAAATCAAGTAAATACCGTACTGTGTGTTGCGTCAAAACGAGTGGATGTGGAGATTCAATTTAATTACCTAGATCAATCAGATGTTCATAATCCGTCGAGAGTACACGTCGGATCGGTTTCGTCAGGCGGGGTTTTACGAACTCACTGCATGTCGGATTAGCCGCCATTTATAATCGTTTTATGGATCGCAAAGCCAGGTCTTCGATTTATGCGAGTTTACGTTCATTGCGACGATGTCGGATTGTGTTAGTGCGTCTATAAATTCACGGAGTTAAAGGATGTAGCCCTTGGGTACAGCGCCGAGGCGTCAAGGCCCACCAGTGGTGATCTAGTGGAGACGCATTTTGGTGGAAATATACACTGATAAAAAAAAAATTGAACATGAGATCATTGAATTATGAGCGAGAAAGTTTCTTTAACCGCACGAAAAAAAAAATATGAAAATCAGAAATATCTACATAAAAATGGCGGCAGTTGTAGAAATTCACCAAAATTTTGATACTTTCGTTCTGCAATAGATTCAGCTCATTCGGCTCGATGTGACTCGCTGAAGATGTCAATATGTACCGGGAGTATATAATATATATATATATATATATATATATATATATATATATATATATATATATATATATATATATATATATATATATATATATATATATAAAATGAAGTGAACTAGGACATTTATTTGAAACTAATCAAACAAACCTCCTAGCGGAGGTGCCACGAACGTGTATCGATAACACGAAGAATTCTGTTTTCTATATACAGGGTGAGCCAAACTCGATGGCCTATTAGACGTTTCTGGAGAACGGAACATACGATCATTCTGAAATTTTGGTTTCTTGAGTAATCAGTTCCGTTCTATCGATCTAAAATATTCTCAGCGCGGCGGTGTTGCCGCTAATATTGAAAAGTAGCAACAACTTTGATATTTTAAATGGGACACCCTGAATATCATTGCATTTTTCGATTTGCTATTTCTTCCCAATTATTTTCGTATTATACGTCCCTATACCTATCTTCACTGGTTTTCGAGATATTCATCGATTTCCTCATTTTTTGTGCGAAACATAGCTTTAATCAAATGTTCATTACTGAGGGTATTGGTTTCGTAGAAAGTTGAAATTTTGGACGTAGTTTGACAATATCCTGTTTATCAGGTGTGTTTAAGGGAATTCGTTTTTCGTTATACAGCGTCGTTCAAAATTTCTGATTTCACCGATAGGTACAAAAATGGTGAAAATGCATTTTTTAAAATGGAACACCCTGTATATTATTAAATATAATGAAAGGCAACTGAAGGTCCTTTCAAATGATGTATCATGTTCCTATACCTAAATAGTGATGAAAAATACTTCCGCACCATCCTGCTTTCCTTCGATACACTGCAACAGTATGTATTTCATAGGATAAAATACGACTAACAATTTTCACAATTGGCATCAAATTGCACAAGTGGCATCAAAATTAGCGATAATTTTGCATGACAGCGTGTTGTCAAAAAACTGCATGAGTTCAATTTCATTTTTAGAGAAAGAGCCCGACACCGAAGGTCTCTTTCTCCGAAATATGAAAATGATCCTTACGTGGTAGTAGCTAAGACTCGTTAGGATACTGTCGAATTTGTCAACATCATTGATGACCTCCTTGGGTTATAAAAGGAAGAGTAGGGTTAAGAAAGAATGATCCATGTGGTCCCATTTCTTGAAAGGATGATCCAAGCCGTATTGACCCCAGTCCATTACCAATAATAATAATAATAATTCTAAAATCAACAGACGATGAATCAACTCTGTGGTAGTTCATATTTTGTTGAAAAGTAATAAGTAAAAGTTTGTGGTTTTCGACAAGTGTTTCCCTTATTACTATACATTTTAATAATACTTTTTCTAAAGAAAAGGAGGTTTCATCTTAATTCCACTAATTCAATCATGGTTCAGTCTTTTTTTCGAATGAACATAATACTTGTTTATTGGTACAGTTAGTATTCAGTTCTCTTCGTACACATGCAAACCTGCTCCAAGTTTATTGAATTCAATGCTAGTACTCAGATCATTTACTTCATCGTTCACGTTTTCAGGGTTTGGTTCATTGCCCTTTGAAGGAAATTAGTTGATTCAAATGCAAAGTAGGTAAGTGCTTAGTTGAAAATTTCCCAAGCTAGAATTCTCACCTGAGCCGCGTGTTCTCACCTCCATAAAAATTTCGGGAAACTACTTAGTGGAATTACTTAAACGTTTATTCACCTTCTTCAGTGAATTGAAGATGCCGTCACTTAATGAAAATTGCACGAATAAAACTTAATGTATTGATTTTTTACTAAATGAATGATAATATTGGAAAAACCGGTTTTTGATTCAAACCATTTGTAATTGACATTTGTGCAAGTGTGTAATGTTTATTTGGTTGAAAAGTCTTAAAACCAAATGCATTCTTGCTGAAATTCTGGCCGTCCTCTGATATTTCTTAAACTTTCTGGCCCCCCATGAAGAGAGTTTGCCCGCAAAACTATACATTTTGTCGAGTTCGCCATTAAACAGCTACATAAAATCTGCTTTTTATGCTAGAGAGATTATTAGTTATGCAAAAGAAACTTCTACCACTTCTGTATTGTTCTGTGTCATAGGATTCCGCGAAAAATCGAAAGTTACATGTTTCATAAACGAAAAGAAAAAAAAGGTCCCTTGTATGCACTTACCCCATAAAATGGGGTAAGTGCATAACCCAGCCTTCGAAACGTTACAAAGACTAATCAGTACACGACGGGGCAAGTGCCAGATAGTTCGATTCCTGATGTTTGAATGGTTTTTGAATTTTTGAAAATCGGAGCATAACTCTCTGAGATACAGAGTTTGACAGCTTGTCGAACAGAAATTTACTGGGTGGTTAGAAAAAATCAATTTAAAAATGTGGTCAACGTCATATATTCATTTACATTGAACAACTCAAACATTATACTATAAAAATTCAACAAAATCGCAAGACTTTTCATCACAAAAGGCTATCAGAATTATGTAAAAAATTCAAAATTCTACAATACAACAATAGAAAAAAATTCATCACTAAATGTTGTAACTAGATAAATCAATATTAAAAATAGCTTCCCCTCGCCTACCAACTTTTGGTGATATCATTGGCTCATCTTTATCAAATTCAATGATCTCTTCCACTCAATGCTTGATCGTTTTCTTGCCCAAAAATTGAACGATGACCCAGTCACCAACAGCCATGTCATTAACTTTTTTAAAGTCTGTAGCATCTTCTCTCTGCTCTTTCTTCTTCTTTCATTTTTCTTAAGTAAGAATCGTAAGGGGGCAAGTGCGTAGCATCCTGCATTTGTCCCACTGTTGACTAGCGGACTTGCCCCGACACCTCAATTTTTTGAGGTAAATGCAGAGTACAGCCTAACTCAGGTGAAATGAACAAATATAATTAAATTCAAGTTTCATTTTAGAACTACAATATTAAAAGTATGTACTTAGTATGAGAAATATGCAAAAAATTGTAAAATGTGGTGGATCAACTGAGATGAACTTGACTCCTTCCAACTTGACACACGAGACTAAACCACATGGTCACTTTGAAACCGCGCCAATAATGAAGCGCGCTGCCCTGGGGCGCCTCTAGTGGCAAAGTTTTTATGATTATGAAGTTCACAACAGAACCTACAGATGATAGCTCTCTGACTCAAGCTTAACAGGATAGAAGAAGGTTACTATGCACTTCCCCCGAAAACGCACTTGCCCCACCTTACCTTACCTTTTTTAGTCGTAATAGCCTATTGCACTGTAGAAAGTAAACAGTAAGGTGCAGGAATGGCTTTTAAATCTCTTTAATACTTCCTGGAAATATATTTTCCCCGAGGGCACTTCTATCATTTGATATTCTTCAAATTGTTACTTGACACGAGAAACTGAGTTCAATTCAGAGCAATAAGCTATAATTCGCTGACTGAAATCTTTCCGTTTGTATAAAGCATTTAATGGAGTTAAGATTAATAATCCGTCAACATCTTTTGTCTGAATTAATAGCGATCCATTGTTGTGATCAGGAACAAATGCTTTCTCCTTATTTCCAAGTACTTCGGAGAAACCATTCGAAAATTCACGGAGAAAACTCAACGCGAAAATAAGTTTCTCTTCCGTTGATGCACACAATGACTTTATTTCAGTCGGAAATTGCTCCTTGGCACTTCACCTAACGCTCATTCCCGTAACTCATCATTTAATTCTCGTTTCCGACCAGATAACATAGAAATATTCGTCACTGATAAATATCCGACGCAGGGGAAATCCCAACCAACCGTCAACTATGAGGGTAACAACGGGAAGGGGGCAGGGTGAGTTGGGAGTTAGCTGACCCTCCAAATTTAACGTTGGGACCGGTAACGACAGGATCAAATTGCGATGTAACTAGACTTCCCCGGGGAAGCGTTAATTCAAAGCGAATTGCTCGGATATCGTCCCTTCTGGGTTATCTTCAGGGACAGGTCTGCACAAATTCGCTGATTTAGAAGTCTTTGAATGTGGATTGTCTAGGGATCGTTCAATCCGAAATTCGATGAGTGGTCGAATAACGAGCTACGAATGACGTATTCAAGTTATGGGAAAACTTTTGTTTATCATTGGAACAAAGTTTCATATCGCACTTTACACTCCCGTCATTAGGCGAATGGGAAGCTAGACCTTGAAACGATAACACTTCGAGAACAGATCTATTCGTATATATATATATATATATATATATATATATATATATATATATATATATATATATATATATATATATATGAGCCCGCTAAATGCATAACTCTGTATTTGCAAAAAAAAGAAAAACGAGGTTTATCGTGGGTTAGATAGATTCAGTAATGGACAAAAGTGACACGTGACAACTCCTGATGTGACCGCGTGTCGAATAACAACGATTTGGGATAAATGTTCTTTTTTGATTTCGTTAGTATAATTTTGTTTTATTTCATGTTCTATGTTGCAATAAATTATAAGAAGAACCAGTAGTCAGGATTTGGGAAAAATGTTCTTTTTTGATTTTGTTAGAATAATTTTTTAATTTTATGTTCTATGTTGCAATAAATTATAAAAAAACGTATGGATTTTTTGTTATGATTGAAATTTTGATGAGAAAATTAATTTGTCTAAGTGGGTAAGTTCAAATGCAAAACTTCGTAAATTTAGCTTTCAAGTGCAAAACTCTGCAAGTGTATCTTTTATACCTATTTTTCCAATCCGCTAGGCCATCTATAGGTACAATTGCAAGGCTGTTCGATTACAGTTATCGGTTACTACTATTAGAAACATTCTTCGGGTTTCTGAGAAGAGAAACATAAGCACAATACGTTTTTATCGTTTACTGTAAAATCAACAAAATGTCACATACAGAGTTTTGCATTTAGCGGGCTCATATATATATATATATATATATATATATATATATATATATATATATATATATATATATATACAGGGTGTCCCACCAGGAACTGCATCGATAGATATATGGAAAACTAAACATAGGAAATATCTGAAAATTTGGCTGTGTACTAATGTCGATGGGGGACATCCGGCTAAAATATTTTCAAGGTGATGGCACTTCCGGTTATACCGGAAGTAGGTATCAGCTTGCTTATTTCTAATGGGACACCCTGTATATTATTACATTTTCGGATTCTTCACAAAATTCTAGATAGATTTCATATATAATGTCCTATACCTATCTTCAACTGTTTCGGAAATATTTGAATTTATTTGTCAAAAATTAAGTATGCAGATCGAGTAATAATCATATTTTTCTTCAAAAAAAACGGCATTACTGCCCAATAAAGATAAATTTCCTTATAGAGGTCGTTCTGATTCAGCGTAAGATGAATAGTATTTTGACATTTAATATACAGGGCGCTCAGGAAAGTATTACAAAAATGGATGTTGAAAAACTACAAAAAGTCCATTTTTTCAAATAAATACCTACAACTTTTATTATTTTATTCGATTCAATATCAAAAATAAGGGCTACTTTGTAAAAGGTCGCCTATTCCTAAATGTTATAGTTTTCGAAATATTTGCAAATGAATGGTTTCTGGTTAAAAAAAATGATTTCCTGAAATTTTGTAATAGCAGGCGTGTGATGCAATATTTCTTCTCGGCCAGGTTACCATGGAAACAAATTCCAAAGAGATGTCATTATTCGAAAAATTATTATATATAGTAACACAATCATGCCAAGTCGTTTGAATTATACAAACGAAGATTACCTGAATTTGTTTATTATTTATGGAGAGTGTAATAAAGTGATAACAAGAACATGTGATATTTTTGCTGTTCGGTATCCGCAAAAAACCAAGCCATCACCAAATAGGTACCGTTAAAAATATAATACAAAATTTTATATATGTTGGATCTGTCAAAAGCAATACGCAGAAAATTAAACCATACCTATTTGGTGATGAACTCTACTAGAAAAAAAAAAATCGAGAAAAAATCTAAAATTTTTATTTTCTATAACTTCAACAAAAATAAATCGATTCGAAGTAAAATTTTCATCCTGTGAAAACAGCGAACGCCGTCCTACTGGTCTGCGTTAACATTAACTCATCGGTTTAATGAAGTCGCAATGCTCGGACAACTAAGCCTATTTTCCGGCCTTCCATTGGACCAACGTTAAATCGTGGATTTGGAAAAAGCGCATAAATTTTCGTTTGTCCGTACGAAACCGTTGTTATTTTTCTCTCGCCCTTTTTGATGCAATTCACACGTGACCTATGACTGGTGGGACATGAAAACGTTTGAGCACGACTATCGGGAGTAGGCGAAAGTGGATTTGAAGCTTTTAGAATTCAGGGATGTGGGATGATCAGACTTATTATTCAACTCGAAGTGGCGCATAAAGAATGGCATTTTTATGAAATGGATATATATATATATATATATATATATATATATATATATATATATATATATATATATATACAGGGTGTCCCACCGGGAAATAACGCGATCTGTATATGGAAAACTACACATAGGAAACTTTTGAAATTTTGACAGTATATGTTAATAGGGTCAACTCGACTAAAATATTTTCAAGATGGTGGCACTTCCGGTTATACCGGAAGTAGATAACTTGCTTATTTTAAATTGGATGCCCTATATATTAATATATTTTTAGATTCTACGCAAGATTTTAGGCAGATTTTATGTATTATGTCTTATACCTAAGTCTAAGCGTTTTTGACATATTTAGGTTTTTATGTATTTTAACCATTATTTAACCATTATTTAGTACGAGATGAAGTCGATGTTATGACGCAACGCGTCATAACATCGACGATATATATATATATATATATATATATATATATATATATATATATATATATATTATATATATATATATATATATTATATATATATATATATATATATTATATATATATATATATATATATATATATATATATATTATATATATATATATATATATATATATATATAATTATTTATTCGAATTGTGGTTGCCTGTGAACTATTTCTAATCTCTTGATAATTATTAGCAATAACAGGCTTGTTGAATCTCAAAAAACTCGATTTTATTAAAAGGTTGACGTTTCGCCACGACATTCGTGGCTTTATCAAAACTTTTGAAAAAATTGAAATTTCTTTGACATTTATTGATTTGAAAAAATTTGAATAGAAAAAGACAACTATGTTTCACTAAAATTTTTCGGCTGTGGCCGAATAATAACAGATTTGAATGTTAATATTGGACTGAATAGCACGTAATAAATAACGAAGAACTACTAGTTATAGTTATCCTTTTAGAATTAATGTTATATATTAAAGAGTATGTGTTAATAAAATTGTTAAATCAAAAATTTTTGATTTATTGAAGTTTCAAAATAAAGTCAAAAGATAAAGTAAATTAAAAGATTAAAAAGGAGAACCTTCCCTGAGATAATTTTATTAGAGTCTAAATACAAATTAATATTAAATAAATAATAGCAAATATAGGAAAATTCATCATAATTGAGTTCACAATATATATATATATATATATATACATATATATATATATATATATATATATATATATATATATATATATATATAACTTTATAAAGAAATAAAAAACTAACTTTTCACAGGTTAAAATAAAAAATCTATTGAGTAAACGCGTTTCGTCATAACATTGACTTCATCAGGATGAAGTCAATGTTATGACGAAATGCGTTTACTCAATATTTTTATTCTAACCTGTGAAAAGTGAGTTTTTTTTAAATTACTTTATGAAGTTATGAATATGAACTTTCACCAAGTGAATGCCAATTCCATTCAATATATATATATATATATATATATATATATATATATATATATATATATATGTATATATATATATATATATATATATATATATATATATATATATATATATATATATATATATATATATATATATATATATATATAGTTTACTATGATATCTTGGATGGTATTCTGTTCGATATAAATAAATGGGGGTTGACCCCCCCGAGGAGGAAATAAATATTGCTTACACGATAGAGGGCATAATTTTTGTTTTTTGGATTTGTAACAGAAACCATAATTATTGAATTAATAGATTTCTCAAACTGGGTACGTTTTGAAAACCTGCTTTTCTGATGCAGCACGCTGGGATAATGTTTTTATAAAGTTATAATAAACCGCACAAAAATAGTAAAAAATTGGATATATGAGCGATTTTAGAATCTCATACTACTTATCCATCACTCTCTTACTACATGGTGATTCTGTCGTTTCGACTTGTTATTTCAACTGCTTTTATGGAAATTCTTACGTAATCCTTCTTGAATATTCTCCCTATCTTGTTCCTTTAGGATGATTACATCGAAATGGGAGATCGGTCTGCATTGATTTAAAGTTTAGCCAAAAGTATTTGACATTTGACCCCAAAAAGCGGGCATTCGCGAAAAGAGTTGTCCAGAATATAAATTGACTGTTTAGCATAATGGAGCTTGCCTCGAAAGTATATTCGGATTACTTATTGTGCTGAAAATCTTCTCCGTTTTTTTTCTTCGCGGCTGTATTGTTGGAGGATTTTAAATTCTATGACGATCCATATCTGAATTTCAAATTTGCTCGAGCAACGAGTCACTAGGCGATTATAAATTATTGGGGTATGATTGAACTGTTAGACACTTGACTGAATAATTTCATCAGATGAGAAATAGATGAAACTTTGGTTTTCGGCAGTTCTGACCGAGAAAATATTGGAAAGCTTTTTCAAAAAAATTCTACGCTTTTGTTTGAAAGTGCATCAATTTTTATGTATGTATGTTTTTATATATATATATATATATATATATATATATATATATAATATATATATATATATATATATATATATATATATATATATATATATATATATCTTAAAAACTTGGTTCACGGAATGAACCGCGTAAAAGATTTGAAAAATCTCGACGTTTCGGCTCCTTTTGCGAAGCCATCTTCAGGAGAAGTAAAAGGGAAATAATTCAGAATCGTGGCCTCAATCTGCCTACTCCACGAATCGAATTAGGAGGAATCGGAAACAATACGATTGCGTGGTCTCAAACTGCCTACTCCACTAACCGTACTGCTTTCTGTCAACTCTGAAGTCTCAACCTGCCTACTCTTCAGAGTCAACTGACGGGCCGATCGTCGCGTGGCCGTATTTATAGGGGAGGGGGGCGGGTACTCACGCTCATCAGTGCGGGATGCACTCTGATTGGGTGTGACATGGCGACCACTGAGAAGTGGTTTCCATGCTGATGGGAGTCTGTGACTGTCATCTCTGGTGTTCAAACAATTTGGACGTTTTTCTATTTCTACAGCTTCACGGAAAATTCGGGATTTGAAAGATCGAACGGGAGCAATAGTTCTTGTATTGGGGAAATCGATAATGTGGCCTGTTTGGGTGTGATGTTGGGAAAGGGCGTTGGCGATATCTGAGTGTCTTACCGAAAGTGAATGTTCTTTGGCACGAACCTGAATTCGTCGGTTCGTTTGTCCTATATAAGAACGAGGACAATTGGAACAGGGAATCTCATAAACACCAAATTGTTTGAACACCAGAGATGACAGTCACAGACTCCCATCAGCATGGAAACCACTTCTCAGTGGTCGCCATGTCACACCCAATCAGAGTGCATCCCGCACTGATGAGCGTGAGTAGCTTAAATCTTCAGAAATGCCGTTATGCAAAGAGAGGAAGTTTAAATTCGAGTTTTAGGCATATACTGGGTGTTTGAAGAAAAACTAGTAAAATGCACAACTTTTGTCATATTCTGTATGAATTCCCATCAACAGTATTAGGTGTCTCCTAAGTCAAAATATAGCCCCATCTTTTACAAGCATTTTGTTTTTTTATTCACGTTTTTATCTCACATATTAAATGAAATACGGAATTTAATGTCGAGAAAAGACTTAAATTTGCTAGGGAACATGTGAACTGGACTGCTGAAGATTGGGAACGAGTTTTGTTCACTGATGAGACGAGGTTTTATCTCTACAGCAAGGATCGAAGCTCAGAAATTATTCGACAGCCAAACGAACGTTATTCACAAAATAATATTCGCTAAACCCAGTTATTTAATGGAGGCTCTGTGATGTTTTGGGGCGGAATTTCTTTGGCAGCTCGTACAGACATCATGTCCTTGCATGGAGCACCTTTAAATAGCGAAAAGTACATTGACAAAATTTTGTCAGAAAATGTGGTCCCTATGGCTGGTTATATTGGAGATAATTTTATACTAATGCAAGATAATGCCAGACCACATACTGCGAAAATAGAACTAAATTATCTAAATCAGGTGAATATTGAGGTCCTAGATTGGCCTCCAGGTAGTCCAGACCTTAACGCTACAGAACATTTATAGGATCTAATGAAAGGCAGCTTAGAGATCATGAACCCCCACCTGCCTCCTTGGATGATTTAGAAAACATTATGAGGGAAATATGGACAAATATAGATCAAGAAAAAATTAGACGTCTGGTTCAAAATATGGGTCGTCGATGTCAATCAGTTATAAGGAATAGGGGAAAAAACACTGTTGACTTTTTATTTTAATGTTTAAGATTTTATTTCAAATTTTTTTAAAATAAATTTTAGTTGTTACGTTTTACATTAAATTCCGTATTTCATTTAATAAGCAAGATAAAAAAGTGAATAAAAAAACATAATGCTTGTAAAAGATGGGGCTATATTTTGACTTAGAGAGACACCTAATACTGTTGATGGGAATTCCCACAGAAACAAAAGTTGTGCATTTTACTAGTTTTTCTTAAAACACCCAGTATATGCCTGAAACTCGAATTTAAATTTTCTCTCTTTGCATAACGTCATTTCTGAAGATTTAAGCTACATTGAAAATTTTTTTTATCTAAATCGATTTAGCAGTTCGCGAGAAAATTAACTTTGTAATTGACCCAAATTTTAGTGGTGCGTTAATTTTGCTGGCCAGTGTATATATATATATATATAGTTTTATTTATATATATATATATATATATATATATATATATATATATATATATATATATATATATATATATATATTAAAATAACAATCATAGCAATTATATACAAAATGGGCGAATGCGCGGGGCCAGTCTTTCTGCAACACCAATTTTTCAGAAAATACACACCCCGTTTTTATAATTATTTCACTGAGGTAATTTATAAACTTATAGAAAGGTTTTGATGTAAGTTCTCGAACATGAAATATCATGATGTTCACGTTTTTTTCTGTTCACATTGCTACTAATACAGTTAGCATGTATTTGACCCCTAACCTATATTTAAATTAATATTAATTATAAACCTTGCGGTGTATAAGAAGTCCGAAATGAAAAATAGAAAAAAAATTAAAAAAAAGCTGCATAAAAGTAATAAACAATTGAATATTTCAAGTACACAACAAAATAACAGAAGTTCTCTATTTACAAATTACAAACAATTACGTAGGTCGCTGATCATGCGCATTCACCATTTCATATTGAAAAATTTAAGTGATCGGGTAGCTATATATAAATACACATATATATATATATATATATATATATATATATATATATATATATATATATATATATATATATATATATCTATCAATAAATCAATTTTAATCCAAAAAAAATATACTTATTTTTTTTAAATTTTGATCACATAGCTACCCTGAAGATGGTGCAGATATAGTACCGAAATATATAGAATTTTTGCTATAGAAGATCTTACTTTTTGCGTTGCCCTACAACCCTTAAATTGATTATATATATATATATATATATATATATATATATATATATATATATATATATATATATATATATATATATCTCCCAGGAGCTTGCCATTCTGATGATATAGACACCGTTAGATAGGTCTCGACAAGATCGTTCCAATGATGAGCCACACTTGGACTCTACCTTGCGCAAGTGCCCTACAGAGGGTTCATTTTTCTGTGTCCACGAATTACTTCCTATCTTGGACGAAACTCAGGCTAATGAAACTTCATCATGAAGTTTTTTATATCGCTACGTTTTGTATGATCTCTACATGGGCAAAAATAGGTGCGGTTGGCCGGTAGTTCACTCTGTGGTCAAAAATCTAATATTATGGGTACCTACTTTTCAAGAAAACTTCGGAAAATGGTATGCCATATGATATGAGTTGCCTCACAATCCCAGCTTATGCCCACTCAAAGTGGTGCCACCTTGCACAAGAAAGTTATTGAATTTGGTCGAATTTCATCCATATATAAAACGATTTTTGAGAGATTAAGTGAGCAATAGTACTAGAGGTGAGTCACTTTGTCAGGCATGTAATTACACCAAGAGACGTGCAAATACACCAAGAGGAGTGCAAACGTCGAGGGGTGTGTATGAACCATAGCCATAGAATGCCGAGTATGCTGGAATGCATCCGGAATAATATTTTTTGTTACTCATAACAAGAGCACTTTGAGTTGTACAAAAACAAATAGCTAAGAAAACGTGTCAGCATCTTCCTTATTTGTATATTATCATTCAATATTTCAGTTGACAAAAGAATTAAGAAATATCCTTTTGCATAAACTCAAACTTTTCATGATGAAATAATTAAAACATTGATTGGTTGAAATTCGATATTTTCAATATGTCTTACAAATTCCAGCGAATTTTCAAATGAAAACTCTGATTCAATCAGAATTAACCATGAACATGTATAATCTAAATCTATATTCAATATATATACTGTAAAGTAGTCTTCGATCGGTTGAACTAAAGCAAATAATGATTTTGTTTGATTTGCAAAAGCAATCATTGCAAACTCAATCAGTTATTTCACGTTTGTTAAATATAGCAACATTTTGCGAAGTTTTGGTTCATCAACATCAGTTATAATTCAATTATCTGCGGCATAATCAGTCTGGGCTAGCATTATTCAAATTCAATCAACTAGTACAATTACGGATAATATACCTATGAAAATACGAGTAACTAATTCGTAGAAAATGCTATATTAATCTCTCAATTCATTGATCATTTCTGTGATATATGTTCCAGATAAATTTGCACTGCTTTCGAAAACGTATGCTGCGATGATAATTGAATAAACTAATTTAATTACACCGAATGTGAATTTATTTTTCTGAATTGTTCTGATCGTGATAGGGTACTATTTGATTTAATTTATTTAAATATGCTAGTTCCATTTAGATTTATTCACAACAGCCCGATAATTAACGAAATAAATAGTGAAAATTAACACAGAGACAAGTTTTGGTATTTGATTTATTCAGTGAAATATGTCTTGATTCATTTTTTCAAACATATCTCAACTTCAGACGGAATTTTATCATTTCTTTAACATTTCTAGTGATTGCTTTCATTATTCATATTGGTTCTAATTCTCTACTACCTGGAATTTTCATGAATAAAAAACATACTCATGTTTTACATAATTAAACAAACAGAAGATTTCAATATAAGCATATATACGCAAAAACATTTCTTACATCTTATTCCCACTGTATATATATATATATATATATATATATATATATATATATATATATATATATCTATATAGACATATGTCACCGGTATATAACGAGATCCGCAAGTTCATAAATTTCCTAGGAAATTTATGAACCTTCATAGGATTCTAAACGAGAGATAAATTATATCATTTTACACCCACATTTTCGAAAATTTATCAATTTGCGACGTCTCCTGGTAAGATTATAAACTAACGGATATCCATTCGTGAGATTAACGGTTCGACCAATCACAGAAGAGCTTTTAATTTTACACTTCTTTAAAAAACAGCAAATAACACACTGCTCTCTGATTGGTCGATGTTGACAGTGGCAAAGCTTGTGTCCATAGACTTAGATACAATCAGACTTGCCAAACTACAAATTTATCAGTTTCGATTACCTACCTAACAGTATTTTTACTTTGAAACTAGGAAGGTACCAATAATACAGAGTTACTATTTTACATAATATGCTAATGACCCCTGTTTCACTCTACCAATATAAAACAACAGAAATCGTGTTCTACGATATTGAAGAGGTTTTTAAAAAAGAAAAAATTTTTCCTCTATACATTCCGATTTCTCACTATTTTGGTCATGGCCATTATAAAACTTTCGTAGCTCTGTGGTAAATTTCACTTCGTCAACAAATTTTCTAGCATTTACTGCACTATCTTGTATTTTCACCATTTTGGCTGTCCGCAGCTTCTAGGTTGTTCATTATGGGTATAATAGTTTAGTAACCTTAGCAAAATAAAACTATTTTCACAGTTCCAACACAGTTACAATACTAAAAACTTTACAAAAACACACGAGCAACCGGTTTGTTCATGTTCCGTGGCGACCAATGGCGATGGAGAGGAAGGAAAAGGAACACGTGACTTATTCAACCAATCAGAGCGCACATGGCGTTTGGTTATTGCTTACTTATTATTTTACGCATGAGTTCGGTAAGTTTATCTATTTACGAAAATGTGCGCGTAAAATAATACAATTTATCACCCGTTCAGAATCCTACGAAGGTTTATAAATTTCCTAGGAAATTTATAAACTTGCGGTTCTTGTTATTTTCCGGTGACATATATATATATATATATATATATATATATATATATATATATATATATATATATATATATATATATATATATATATATATATATATCAGTGGCGGCTATTTGAAGGCAGCTATGGGGGCTAAGCCGGCTCCTCAATATTCTGTGTATCACTTCTATACTATATTAAATAGTCAGCATTCAGCATATTCCTATTAATCAAAATCATATTATTTTATGCACCTACCTTCCTTTCAATCTACATTATATAATATAATTGATTAATTACGATAAAAGGTATATACATATTTTCTGCTTACTGCATTTCATTCATTGCAAGATTTAATATCAACAGTGGCAACGCTGCAGAGGCTTAAAAAGGTATATTTTCAACGTTCATTATGCCAAGTATGCCATGCCACAAAAAAAGCAAACAACGGTGCGAATACTGCGAATGAATACTTTATTGCAATAGAAAAGGAAAACACATGTAAATGGCAACACCGATTGAACCTAGCTGCTCGGTTCAAAGCATACGATATTCGACCTCATTTATTCTATTGCAGTGCACGTAGCAAGCCAAGAACATCGAGAATATAGACTGAAGCGTGATTAATCGTGGTAATCAGTTTGTTTTGAATTTTACGCCGGTGCGGTGATTTTTGATTTATTTTGCTCCCGTATTGTTTCTAAAATGAGTTCGGTTACTGAAGTTAATTTGAAAAATTTCAATGGTGACTTAGTGGAATATTTGTTATCCCATAACTTTAGTGGACTAAGTTATGACGTTGAAATTTTAATAAAAACATTCCGACCTACCTCGGAATTAAACAATTTGATGCAGCATAACAAACAACAGAATCGTGGTTTTGATATCAGAAATTATGAGAGACATCCTTGGCTAACCGGATCGCAAGTGAAAAATAAATTATTTTGTTGGCAGTGTTTACTTTTTACTAGGGAAAATGTCTCCGTATGGGACCGCTTAGGATTTGACGATTTAAAAAATTTATCACGTTCTCTGGAAAGGCAGGAAAAATCCCAGGAACATGTCGTGTCGCGGATTAAGACAGACACTCGAAAGTGAGAACAATTTTTCCCCAAAGAAGTTAATATTTTAGGGTGCTTGTTTTCCTTTGATTTTCTTTGAATGATAGGGCGGTTGACCTTGAAATATTAAAAATTTTCGCCTATGGTTTATTTTTTAACACCTCTTGTATCCTCCTTAAACAAACAGCTCACGAGCCGCCACTGATATATATATATATATATATATATATATATATATATATATATATATATATATATATATATATATATATTCATATATTAATATTCATTGCTAAAGAAAAGGAATTTGAAATGGATAAGGATTCATTATATTACCTACGTCCGATAAACAAATTATATATAATTTTAAGCGCTTAACCGTATAGACTGAAATTCTCAGAACGAATCTGACCGAATACGATATGACAACATGAATCTTATCGCATCAGAATATACGATTCCCCTAATTCCGTTCGCTAAATCAAGGTTTTCTTCACTATTCTCTGCAAGAATATCATTTTTCTTGGAAGTAATTCACTTTTATTCCATGGTATCATTGTGGGGGACCATCACATAACTTTTCCGTGAATGCGACCCACATTTTTATCGCACGGCAGTTAAGCCTGACATAATAATGATAAAGGTACATTTATTAGCTACTGCAGACGTGATAAATTTTTGTCATGTCCCCCGAGAAGAAAATACACTAGAAGGCTGCTGAAAAATAGCGGGTCAAATTCTGATTAGTTGGTATGTTATTTGTGAGAGGGAATCTTTATTCTAAATTTCAACATGTTGTTGTACTACATCTTAAACATTATGAAGAATGAAGATTATTTCAATTTTGATTTCATATCTGGTTCTATACTTGTTTGTATTTCATTTTACAATTAGTTATTTTATTCCATCAATCATTATTTTTATATCTCTCTTTATTTTCATTTTATTTTTGTTTCTTTATTTTATTTTTTATAATCTGAGGTTGTGTAATAAATGCTTTGCTAAACTTTATTTTTATCATCTTTATATATATATATATATATATATATATATATATATATATATATATATATATATATATATATATATATATATATATATATATATATATATATATATATATATATATATATATATATATATATATATATATATATATATATACAGGGTGATTCACGGTGGATGGCACATTAGACGTTTCTGGTGAACCATACAACGGATCCCTCTGAAAATTCAATGGAGGGCATAATCGGACATTCTCTACCCAACTAAAATATTTTCGGTAATGCGGTGTTGCCACTTCTATAAGAAAGTAGTAGCAACTTTGATTTTTCAAATAGAACTACTGTATATTATATTATTTTTAGAATCTCCAACAATTTCCTAACAACTTTCCATAATATTTCCCTATACCTATCTGTTACCGTTTTCGAAATAAAAATTATTTTCGTTTTTTTTCGTCGGAAATCAAGACCTCTAAAAAAAAAGAAATACAATGATATCGAAATTTCGGATTAAGTTTGTTAATACCTAGGGGCTTCCTACACTTTAGCCTAATTTTCGTTGTTTCAATACAGGGTGGTCAAAAAATACAGTTATTCCGTTAGCTTGAAAAAGTGACTATAAGTTGGTTATTTCAAATGGAATACCCTGTATATTATTACAAATTCGGAAAGCTGCTAGAATTTCCTTTTTATTTATGTATATCATACCTATACCTAACTAGTCAAGTTTCGGACTTATGAGCACTTATATGTGAAAATGTTCCTTGAACATGGTATCCCTTTGGTATTTGCTGAGCATGTCATGATTACCTACTATTTGACAGTAACGTTGTGACAATCTACTAATAATA
The DNA here is from genome assembly GCA_030704885.1 of Cynegetis impunctata. Classification (NCBI taxonomy): domain Eukaryota; kingdom Metazoa; phylum Arthropoda; class Insecta; order Coleoptera; family Coccinellidae; genus Cynegetis; species Cynegetis impunctata. The sequence continues at coordinate 11,537 of JARQZK010004468.1, read as the reverse complement.
TCGAAACTTTCATCACATCAGAAGTTGGAAATACCTTCAGAAACGATGGAAAAAATTTATTCAAATGAAGTTCTTATAAATTTGTTTATTATTTTTGGACAGTGTGATAAAATTATCAGTAGGACATGTAGAAAGTTCAATGAAATGTATCCGAATCTACCGCCAATGAACCTCAAAAAATTTATACGAATTCAGAACAATTTCAAAATGTTTGGATCAACTTTAAAAGCACTAAGAAATGTACATCGGCCCGTAACTTCCGAAGACAACCAAATTAATGTCCTATCATATTTTCACGCATTTCCGGAGTCATCGATAAGAAGTGCTGAAGAAGATTTTGGCTTAAAATATTCATCTGTTCAAAGAATCTTGCAAAGACATAACATGCATGATTACAAATTCACCAAAATTAAAGCAATGAAGCCTCAATAGCCTCAACAGAGAGTTGAATTTTGTGAAATGATATTGGTACGCATTCAAAAAGATCCATTTTTTTTAAAATAAAATGATTTGGACTGATGAATCAAAATTTTCAAATGAAGGAATTTTCAATAGAAAAAATTGTCATTTTTGGTGCAGTGAAAATCCTCATTTCACAAAAGAAGCCAGATATCATTCGTATAAATTTCTTGAGGTTCATTGGCGGTAGATTCGGATACATTTCATTGAACTTTCTATGTCCTGCTGATAATTTTATCACACTGTCCAAAAATAATAAACAAATTCATAAGAACTTCATTTGAATAAATTTTTTCCATCGTTTCTGAAGGTATTTCCAACTTCTGAAGTGATGAAAGTTTCGATATTATTAGTAGATTGTCACAACGTTACTGTCAAATAGTAGGTAATCATGACATGCTTAGCAAATACCAAGGGGATACCATGTTCAAGGAACATTTTCACAAATAAGTGCTCATAAGTCCGAAAGTTGACTAGTTAGGTATAGGTATGATATACATAGATAAAAAGGAAATTCTAGCAGCTTTCCGAATTTGTAATAATATACAGGGTATTCCATTTGAAATAAACAATTTACAGTCACTTTCAATCTAACGAAATAACTGTATTTTTTGACCACCCTGTATTGAAATAACGAAAATTAGGCTTAAGTGTAGGAAGCCCCTAGGTATTAACAAACTTAATCCGAAATTTCGATATCATTGTATTTCTTAGCTCAAAGATATCAGAGTTTTTAGAGGTCTTGATTTCCGACGAAAAAAAACGAAAATAATTTTTATTTCGAAAACGGTAACATATAGGTATAGAGAAATATTATGGAAAGTTGTTTGGAATTGTTGGATGTTCCATTTGAAAAAGCAAAGTTGCTACTACTTTCTCATAGAAGTGGCAACACCGCATTACCGAAAATATTTTAGTTGGGTAGAGAATGTCCGATTATGCCCTTCATTGAGTTTTCAAAGTGATCCGTTGTATGGTTCACCAGAAACGTCTAATGTGCCATCCACCGTGAATCACCCTGTATATATATATATATATATATATATATATATATATATATATCATTTTATAACATTATTATTAATATCATTATTACTGAGCATTCTATTTGCGAGACTTGAAATTTTCAGAAGACTTTAATTAAAAAAGTCTTGAGCCTGCTTGGCATGTCAATACAACTTTCGAAACTGAGAAGATGCAGTGTAAAATTTGTTCGACTTTCAAGACAAAAAGCAACAATTCATATATAGATGGCGAATGAAAAATTGGCTTGAAATTGTGTCCGAGACGACTGTCACGTCAGTATTGCTAGGCGTGCACAACAGCTGTATAATAATAAGTGTATTGTTGTCATTTCATTACAAATAAAGAATTAATTGTGAAAAATATTCAGTATAAGTTGAGAATAGCGATGATGACGATGATTATGATATTTACAACACTATATGTCATACTTCAATTACCACAAACCGATCATTACTAAGATTTCATAGTCCTTATATTTTTTTACAGTAATTTCTAGTAAAATGCTTTTTCTCATATCTTCAAAACAAGAATTATTAGTTAGAATTTTATCATAAGAATTTTTTTTGAAGTTATTCTTTTTTTAGGCGTGTTATGCGAAAATGATGAGAGTGAAATCTTAAGATGCGCGCGCATCACTGTGCATATAATTTAAAAATAACAATGAGAGAATTTATGTTGTACCAAAATAAATATTTACTTATTTAATTTTTTAAATTTAAACTGAACTTTATTGACTGTGTTGACTACCCTTTTCCAGTACTTTAACTATTTTATTGTAATTAATTATTTGCATGCAATTAAAAACCATTTTTTTAATGATGCCAAAGAAGTATAACTTCTTACGCGCGTATATACACACAACTTTTTTTCCATTTAATTAGGTACTGTTTTTTCATTTGATAAATCTAAAAGGATTTTTGTTCCAACCGGGTGCCACGGCACCTCTCGTCGTTGCAAGCACTTATTCATTCGGAAATGTATTTTCAGTTTTGGATTAAATGAAGTTTTGTATCTGAATCATCATGAACAGATCTTTTATTTGCCTCATATAACTGGTAAATATATGAGGCAAATAAATAGCTAGAGCATTTGAATAATTTAAATTTTTGAATGAATTATCAATTATAAATTAATAACATTTTATTCTCCTGATATGAATATCCATGGTAGTTGTTGATGGAATCCGCCTTTACTACGTGAAAATTAAACATGATGAACAAAAACAAAACTTGAATTCACTACGTTTATTATCACAAAAATACTTTGAAAAATATAAAACTGCGATTGCAATTTCGGCCACTAGACATCGGGCAGATTGAGTTAAGAACTGATTACATAACTATAGATCTGCGCTTACGAGTGGGAAAGAATTATTGCAGGTACATAAATAGACAAGAGGAACACATTTTAAGAAGGACTAATCGAAGTGGTTTTTCCAAATTGGTATGATAACATGTTCTTAGAAAAGTCATTATTGTTTGAATACACTAAATATAGGAGAATATTATTATCAAGTCAATTATGTCGTTCAGCAAGATATCTCTTACATTATGATCGAGTTTAAAAATTTCTAATGATTCTAAGTAAGTTAGTTTGGTTCCTTTCGGTGATTTGTGCATAATTTAAAAGTTATCTATTTGTGGAAACGGGTGGTGGTTTTCACGGCAATGTTTTGAAAACGTTGAATCCGTTTTATTTTCCAAATAAGATTGTTGAGTTTCTTTAAATCTTGTCTTGAACGATCGACCAGTCTGACCTATATACACTCCTTTACGTACAGGACAAATCGCTCAAGACAAGATTTAAAGAGCACCAACAATCTTTTTTGAAAAATAAAACGGATTCAACGTTTTCAAATCATTGCCGTGAAAACCACCACCCGTTTCCACAAATAGATAACTTTCAAATTATGCACAAATTACCGAAAGGAACCAAACTTTTTACTTAGAATCATTAAAAAATTTTTTTTTCAAAGCCGTGAAAAGAATATCTTTTGCCGCGCTTAATTTAAAAAAGTTACAGGGGGTGAGCTAACTTCACATAAAGTTAGCTCACCACCCTATATGTATATAAAAATTTTTAAATTCAAACGACGACATCGTTGCCGTCTGTTTGCCGTTTTAAAGCCGTAAAATAATTTCTTTTGCCGCGCTTTATTTAAAATAGCTACAGGGTGGTGAGCTAACTTTACAAAAGTCAGATCACCAGCCTGTATAAATTTTGAAAAAAAAAAAAACAACGGCATCGTTTGCCATACGTTCGCCGTACCAAGGCCGACAATATCTTTTGGATGGTATAATATCGGTAAACGATGCCGTAGTTCGAATTTCAAAATTTATACAGGGTGGTGATCTGACTTTTGTAAAGTTAACTCACCACCCTGTACCTATTTCAAATTAAGCGCGACAAAAGAAATTCATTCACGGCTTTGAAACATCAAACGTACGGCAAACGATGTCGTTTTTCGAATTTACAAATTCAAAAGTTGGTGAGCTAACTTTATGTATCTGAATCAACGGCTTCTTGAATTTCCTTTCTCACTCTCTTCAGGATCTTAGTTACAGGTGAGGAGAGGGGAATGAAGCGTTCGTAAATCGTGGATTCGCTCACCCTTAAACGGATCCCGTCGGCGGCGCACGCCGTAAATTAGATGAGTTAAGGGAGGATATATTAGAAATGCGTATAGTCGAGCTAAAACACGACCTGGGGACTTTGGGGACCAGGATTATCCAATTCCGAGATGGGATTCCGCCGTTTTCTTCCTTTCGTGGAATTTGCGCCGATCTGTTCAGACGGATAACTGAAATTTCCACTGGAAACGAAAGGTGTCATTTGAAGGAAAGCTTCACACGAATGTAGATCATAACCACTCGAGAGTTCTCGATACATATTCCTGTTGGTTTAAATTATAATATCTATTTAGAGATGCATAAGGACGACGCTTATTATGCGGAAAAGTCCATATATTTAAATATCCGTATCTATGACATCCGGATGTATGTACCTAATACATCGTTCTCGGTATTAAATAACGAGTTCATAGACACTCACGAAAATATGGTTCAAGTTACACACACACACACATAATTATATATATATATATATATATATATATATATATATATATATATATATATTTATATATACCTATATATATATACAGTGGCGTAGATAGATTTTTGCGATGGGGGGGGATATGACTTTAGTGCAAATGTCATAAGTTTTTCTCCTAAAGTTCTATTCTTGTTGATAAAACTAATTTTTCAAGTAGATAGTAGAGAAAATAAGCAGAAAAATTGAACTAAATTGCAAAAAATTCAAATTATTTGAATTAGAAAAAAATTTATCAAAAAAAAATTAGTGAAAAAAACATTCGAAAAATCCGTTCTAATAAGGGGGATTTAATTCGAGGAGAGATGGCCCACCCTTTTTTCCAAAAACCACTCTCATTTGATTACCTTATCAGATTTTGGATTAAAAAACCATTAAGCGGCCTCTAAAAGCCTCCGTGCTACTAAAAACTTTACTAGTTGAGATTAATAAGTGGACATTAAAGTTCGAATACAAACTTGTTGAAAAAAAAAAAAAAACTTTTTTTTTTCAAAAAGCGCCATCTCAACCTCACCTCGAAGGTGAGATGGCTTAATTCAGGGTAGCAGAGATGGCGGCATTTGAAAAAATTAATAATTTAAAGGTAATTTTTTATTTTTTACGTTCCATTTTGTCTTAACAGGACCTAATTTTTTTCACAAGGGTTCACAAAAAGGTTAAAATACAAGCTGCAATATTCATGGCACTATTTCCTGGCGTTACATGCATTTTCTCAGACATATAAACTTACTGATCCCTGGCGTGCACAGTGGTCTTTCCATTTCCTTTTTTTTATTTTTTTCCTTGTGAAAAATGCAATGGCAGGAGCGAATAAAAATGTTACCTTCCGCTACTGCAGCATGCTTACTACTGTGATTAGTTTTCGCCTCGCTTCACCAGACGTGATCACTGCATATTTTTTTGATTCCCTTTTATGGGCCTAACTAACGTGTCCTGGTTTATTTGTTTAGCTGAAGCCACAGTCTCGTTCCATTATTAAAAACATGACCAGCGTACGAAAAAGATTCAGTTCATAAAGAGTGGGGGGGGACTCCAAAAGAAAAAAAAAACTTACTGTTTTTTCCACATCTTTTTGACACCCATTCCTTTCAGATCGGTTAAGTGATACTCCTTCAGCTTTTCTTTAATGGAGAAGTCTGGGATTTCGAGATAGGAAAAAGAGTAAGCCATGGAAAAGCCAGCCTTTTTTTCCGTGCGTTTTGTTGTTAAATGTTATTGTGGCGATTTGCCAAGGGCATTCAGCCAATTTGAAAAAAAGCCATGTTTCGTACTATCTTGTCTCCAGTAGGAGCAAAGCCGACGTTTTTGCACTTATTGATATGAGTTTACCCAATTTTTGGCATTTCTGGCCTCTAAAAATCCAATGTTTGAAGCGGGCCCCATACTACTTTCGTTTTGCAAATCATTTTTGCCCTTCTTCTTACGTAAGTTTGGTTATCGTTTGGAATTTGAAGCATGGCGTGCAAGGCTGCCACATTGACCCCCATTTTTTCACAGACACGGAACCCGCATCCACCGCATTTCCTCAGGATTTTTCTTCTTGCCCATTTGCCTCGCATTGGGGGTTGCTACTTTTCTTTTTTGTACAGTTTGGCATACCCAAAAAATAAAACGCAAATTTATAGGTGCACCCTTTAAAAAAAATTAAGTTATGTCAGTTTAAAATTAAATATTTTATTGTCTTAAAAAAAAAGCGCGCCATCTCCCCTCGATTATGGCCTGTGAACCATCTGTCCGGCTTGTAGGGAGATGAGATGGGCCCACCCGGATCTGCTATAACGGGTGCACCATGTTTAATTATTTTAGGGGTTAGAATTTAGTAATTTAGGTTGCCTTTACCTTGATTTTAAACAAAATTGGAAATAAAAAATTCCGTCAATTCTTACCTTAAAAATAAAGATCGGAAAACATCCTCACAAAAAATTAGTAAGGCACCCAGCCAATACTAAAAATAATTTATTTGTCCACAAAAATGTCTTGTTTTTTTGGCGTTTTTCCATGAAAAAGGGCGGCTATGCCACAGGCAACAGGGCAAGCGTCTCTGCTTTGGACCAGGGGTGGTAACTGATTTTATTAAAAACAAACCGCATTTGCCGGGAACCTATGGTGCGCCATTCTGGCCCTTCCTTTGCGCCATCTCTCCTCGAATTACCCTATATTCATTCTAGTCAAAAAGTGCTTTTTTGTTCAACTTTTTGCAGCAGTCTCGGAAAAATATGAGCAAGGTGTCACTCGATTCGGAATAGCATATAGACGTTTTTTGAGACAAATAAAAAAAATTCGCTTCGCGGAAAAATTGTGAAAGTAAAACAATAACTGGAAAAAAAGGGGGTGGAGGGTCTTCGGTGGGTGAGTGGGTTTTCTTGGGTGTTGTTTTTTGTTTTTTTTGGTTGGTTTTTGTTTGGGGTGGGTTGTGTGGGGTTTGTGGTTTTGGTTCGGTGTGGTGGTTTGGTGTTTTGTTCGTTTGGTGTTTTGAGTGCCGGGTTTTTTGTTTGGTTTTTTGGTTCTTTGCCAATATGTCAAAAATTAATGAGATTCTTGAAATCTGAAGAAAGATTCGAAAAAAAGAGGAAATTTCCCAAAAAAAGACCCAAACTACTAAACTGTAGGATCCAATATTCATAATTTTCTCAGATAGGTAAAATATGGGCCGAAAACGGGTAATTTGGTTTGGGCAAGTCACGCCCATTTAGGACACTTCAACAATTATTTTTCCATATCAAATATGAAATTAAGGAATGAAAAAATTCAGATAGTTGCTAAATTGGTGAATGAGCAATAATCCAGCGATAATAGCGATTTTTGAATTAGTTATGCAATAGTTAATTAACAATTTTTTGGTACTTGAACATGGAAATTGTAAGTGTGATAACTGTTTACTATGGATCTGAAAGTATTTTTCATTCTTGGAGCTTATATATTAAAAGGCTTCAGAGTAAATCCCATTGAAAAAATTCAATTTTCAGTTGTTTATTGACAATACGTAGGTATAGTTTTGCAAAATAAAAATTAATTTTTTTAAAATAATTTTAATGATCCGTTTTTTATTATCGGAAGCTCATGGAAATGGTTTTTTCAATATTCATCTCCTATTGTTTAACAAATTGTTACAAACAAATGCTTTGTTTTAAGAAATCAAGAAAAGAAAAGTTATGATTAATTAGTGCGTAAATTGTTAATAAAAAAATGAAAAATTATTTTTTTTAACAGGAATCTATTCTGCATTTTTTGAAACTAGCTCTAAGAAAGGAAAAAAGTATCAGATCTATAGTTTAACAGTTATTACACTTCAATGTTCTTGTTCAAGCAGAAAAAAAACTATTGCATAACCAATTGAAAAATCGAGATAAAAATGTTTTGTCACTGGATTATTGTTCATTTACCTATCCAGTAAGAACCTGAAATTTTTCATTCCTTAATTTAATATTTAATACAGTTAACAATGTTATTTGTTAAAGTGTCCCAATGCGGCGTTCTTTCGCAAGCCAGGACTACCCGTTGTCGGCCGTGTTTTTTTACTCTTGCACAGAAAACTATAAATATTATCCTACAGTTCCGGAGGACTTTCTTTTTAGAAAATTTTTCCTTTTTGTATATGTATTTAGATATCAAAAAGATCAATTAGTTTTGCAGATAATTTTTTCTTTCAGTAAATTGATTATAACTTTTAAATTTTTCGAGAACGGAACTTTAAATTTTCCTTTTTCAAAAAATATCTTCATGCTCTTTTTCGAATCGAATGACTCCTTGTTCATATTTTTTCCGATTATTCAATCCTATTATAATTTTCGTAGGCTCATGGGGGGGATTTGATCCCCTTGATCCCCCCCTATCTACGGCCACTGTATATTATATATTATATATATATATATTAATATATATATATAATATATATATATACAGGATGTTTTTAAATTGGAATGTAAATAATTTTAGGGGATGGAATTTTTGGCCCATTTTTAAGAAGAAAACTTCATATGTACCGCATGTTCCTAAACGTTCCAAGTTTTTTGAGATGCAAGGGTGGTCAAGTTTAAGAAATAAATCATATTTTTATTATTTTCATTTAGAATAAATTTTTTTTATTTTCCCAAAATATTTTTAATTAATATCGTTTTCCAGGTATACTTTTCTAGGTAAAAAAACAGAAAAGCTGTATATTCTTTAATTTTTCAAGTATATTCATTTTAGTAAAATGTAAAAAACAAGCCCCCTCAAGAATTTGTTTATCCCCTCTAGAAAGCAGTGCTGGCTTACGGCCCTGATATATATATATATATATTATATATATTATATATATATATTATAAATATATAATATAATATTATATATATATATATATATATATATATATATATATATATATATATATAACATTCTTAATCTACATCATATTCATTTCAAGAATCGTTATCAACATCCGAATCAGGTCAATTCATCTACTCGATTTGATGCAGGATGTTTTTTAATTGAATGTAAATAATTTAGGGGATGAATTTTTGGCCCATTTTGAGAAAAAAACTTCATATGTACGCATGTCCTAAACGTCCAAGTTTTTAAGATACAGGGTGGTCAAGTTTCAGAAAAAATATCATTTTTTATTTACAGCTTTAAAACCACACAAAATATTTGAGGAGAAAATACAAAAAAAATTTAATTGATTTGTTTGCTCGATGCACCAATTTTCCTTCAACAAAAATCTATTTCCTGAAATGTGGTAATGTTATGATTATGCAGATTATGTATTAAATTTTTTTAAGCGGAAACCATGCGTCGCTCGAAGGAAACTCAATGAATCAATATTTGTTTCAAAAACAGAATATACATTTCAAAAATAATTTCAGTTTCAAGAAAAATCAAGTGGCGTACCTTAAATGTTTGGCTGAAGTATTGCAAGGCGAATTCTGCATGAACGCTACTTGGGTGAAAATTCAAAAACCTGTATTGGCATTGCAAAAATTGCACATTGACGAGTAGTACTTCATACCAAATTTGAAATTGAAATATTTTTGTGCCGGTTTCAAAGTTATAAATAAAAAAATTGATTCATTTCTTGAAACTTACCACCCACTGTTCTCAAAAACTTAGGACGTTTTAGGACATACTTCATAATAATAATTATATATCAAATATATATATATATATAATATATATATAGAAAAACAGGAATTCTTTTTCGTTGTTAACGATACCACGTTACGTGCCAAATAAAATGAAGGAAACTAGACATCTGTTTTATTTGAAACTAAATCAAACAAACCTCCTAGCGGAGCTGGTTTAACGAGTTCACGAAACAACGAAATGCCTCCATATACCTTGATGGCTGTATTGTTAGAAACATTAAAGTGTTTTATCACAATCAATGGAAAATGATAGACAGTCTGTTTCGCCCTTATTGGGGGCTCATTAGTATCATTCCATCCATCGAAAAGTGATAACCAACCAAATATTTTTTAGCGGCGTTATATTTTCCTTCCAGTGACTATTTATGGCATATAAATTATGACACAGCTGCCACCAGCCATATATATATATATATATATATAATATAATATATATATATATATATTATCATATATATATATATTTATGTTTATTTAATCTATGATCTATGAATTTAAATTTCTAATTGAAATGATTTTGGGTTTATTAATTTAATATATGAATAAATTATGTTGAGCGCCTTAAATTTTTGGAAAACTGATAATTATTTATCTTGATTGATTGGACTCTATTTGATTTTTCACGGGGAAGTTTCTTCTTTTTCTGAAATTCACTCTAATATTTCTATGAACTTTGACTCTGTTAATTGAAAACTTCAATAAATTCAAAAATATAAAATTTTAACAAAATTTATTACACAAATTATCAACATACAAATTCAGTTCAAATATTTAATAATTAAACAATAACTCTTTTAAAATTGATTTTATGGTACCTTTTAATAGTTTTATCTTTTATCCCTTTTTAAATTTTAATATATTTGCAAATATTTAATAGTCTAATTGGCCAATAAAATTCCTTTAAAAACTCACGCATTTACGATTTCACTTTTGGCTATCCTATTTTCAATGTGGGGTTCAATAATCTTTCTTCTTCTTTTCTTCTTCTTTCAGCAAAACTCGCTGGATTCTGGTTTTTCCTTTCTAACCTCACTAAATTTTCTATTTCTATTAGAAATTCATAACAAATTTTCACAATCTTTCCTCTCAAAATTACCATTTATTGCACAAACAGGTATATTCAGCTTTCTTATTATCCACTTATCAATGATTTATTATAATTTTGTACTTCAAGCTACTATTATACTTTATATTTTTACAATATGGAGGACTTTCTAAAACAATTGAATCGATATCAACCAACCAAAATGCATTCTTCGTTGAATGCAATTAGGAACTGAACTCGGAAATCTCCTGTACATTCCTTATATAAACTTTCTTTTATTTTCCCCAAGAATCATATCAACCTTGGCTAGCATTATTTTTGGGAATATTCGGTTTCCTTTTGTTGATTTTTTAATTCATAATTTAAATTATTATATAAACAGGACTGTTAAATATTTTTATTATCATTCAATTTAATAAATATTACAATAATTTTAGAAAATTTGATTTCTTCAATAAAACAGTTTCTTATATAATAATTTAAAATTTTTTTCAAACTCACTATTTCAACTTGATTATTTAAAAATTTTTATGACATTTGTTTTGGTTTTTTAATAAATTTGGGAATAAAAAACATTATTTGTGGACTTGAATAAATTTAGTTATTCTTCAACTACATAATATTTCTGATCATTTTGCTACTAAAAATTTCAATATTCTATCCATTAATTAAGTATTATTTTATTTCTTGAAAAATTTACATTTCGACTAAATTATTAGTTTTTGATTCAAACTTAAAATTCTCCCTTTATTATATTATTCTAAGGCAATTTT
>JARQZK010004467.1:172500-196334 GCA_030704885.1 Cynegetis impunctata | reverse complement strand
AAACTTGAAATTACTAATAGAAGTTTATCTATTCATAAACAATTTCACTCATTAGTAACTATAAAGGTAGTAGGTATAGCTTAAACTTTAAGATATATAAAACAACAATTTTTACAATAAACTCTTGCATCCATAATAAATAAAAGAATTATTTGCTCATTCATATATAATACAAAAGAAATTTACTCAACCACTTTCAAATTCTGTATACTATCACTAACAATTTCGAGTTCAGGCATGTTTTCAAAATTGAAACTGTTGAAATTTATATTTTGATTATTTTCACTCACTATACTTTCTAGAGATTTGGCTTTCTTCAACTGTGCAGTTTCATCCACAGATTTCATACAATTATCCAACATATTCTGGATGTAATCCATATTTTCATTATCCTTATTTTCTGATTTAGTCCTACTTCGAACTCTTGGAAGATATGGCTTATACCTAATACAGGTTTTTACAAATCTTTTATTATTAGACACCACATGCACAAATTTGGTATTAATTTTAAGTGAACTTGAACTTGGGTTGGTAGAAATTTCCTTCATATACTCATCTCGAGAATTCGTTGTTGTAGCGAGCATATCAAGCTCTTTTAGTGCAGAGTCTAATTCATTTAAACTAGGTGTATTTCTCTGAAAAATTAGCAAATGTTCAATTCGACTGGTACATATACTTCTTGTGAAAAATAACACAGAATATAATGTACAAATATCAACTCACTGTTGCAATCTGTTCGATCTTATCACATTGCATTTTAAAAAACATTAGATGCAAATGACCAAAAATTGGAAATTAGTTAATACTGAACAACTGACTGATACCTGCTTCTATTTTGTTTATTTATAGTCACTCCGGTCGACAGCGACACAGACGACAGTCAAGTGTACACAGTCACAATTCACAAACCCAAAGTCCCAAAAAACGTTTCATATCAGAACTCGGTACCAACACTACATGTTAGGGATGGGCAATATATTTCGATATTAGGGAAATATCGATAGTAATATCCAAAATATCGATGATGAAATATTTATATTTTTAACAAGACATCGTACTATCTATGTTTTTAAAGAGATATTGTTAATATTTCATACATAATGTATATTACAAATAACGGAGAACAAAATATTCAATCTATCTTAGAATAATAATATGATTTACCCTAAATTACTGTACGAATATATAACCAGCCATTCCAGTGTTGCCAACCTATAGATTATCATCAGTGTTGCCACAGAGCCAAGTGAGAATTATGGTACAGCGTTGCTAGAATTATCGATTTTTCTTCAAAATTATGTTACAATTTTTTTTTGGATCTGTAACCACAAATTAGACGACCTTTTTTTTTTTAGGATTACATATTGTATTAGCGATGATTTGCACACACAATCCAAACAATATTCCTTTTTTTTTTAGTATCACACATCTCGTAATTATTTTCAGGTACTTTCCATAATTATTTATATTAAAGTCGAAAAACCTCTGGGTCAAAATTATGTTACAATTATCGATTATGGTACAATTATCGATTGAGGATAAATTGGAGGAGAAATTATGTTACAATTCGATAATTATGTTACAAACGGCAACGCTGATTATCATACATCAACTATTGGCTTAATGTAACAAAATCAAAGCTCGAAAAAAAATTAGGGAAATACATTCATCAATAGAACCCCAAAACGACAGCAGGCAGCATTCTTTCTTCCGTTTATTTGTAAAAACGAGAACAGTTAACTTAGGATCACAGCAAGACGATAGATAGAGAGCAGTATTTGAGTCTATTATTTTCTAAAATAATTAACACTTAAGTTACAGTTGATCATGTTCCCCTGAAAATATTTAGTATGCATTCAATATCCATAACATATTAATATGATCAACGAATGCTGCATACCTCATTCCTAAAATTTTTTAACTTTGTGGTTATCATTTGTGGTCCTCAAATCATACCGATAGCGATTATCAATATTTATCGTGAAAAAAACTACTGATGTTTTAGTATATATTATATATATATATATATATATATATATATATATATAATATATATATATATATATATATATATATATATATAAAGTATAGCAGTGTGGACCCACCAGGAGCTGCATCGATCGATATCTCAGTAAACTGAATTTAGAAAAAAATTTGAAATTTTTGGAAACTGGCTAGATGTCTTGGGACCTACAGCTAAAATTATTTTCATTATTGGACACCCTATATATTATTACATTTTTGATTTCTCTTCCTTAGATTCTAGGCAGATGTTATGCATTATGTCCTATACCTACATTCAGTTTCTGAGATATATCGATCGATGCAGTTTCCTGGTGGTCCACACTGTGTATATATATATATATATATATAGTATATATATATATATATATATATATATATATATTATATATATATATATATATATATATATATATATAATATATATATATATATATATATATATATATATATATATATATATATATATATATATATATATATATATATATATATATATATATATATATATATATATATATATATATATAAATTATTCATTCGAATTGTTGTTGCCTGTGAACTATTTCTAATCTTTTGATAATTATTAGCTTTAACAGGCTTGTTGAATCTCAAAAAACTCGATTTTATTAAAAAGTTGACGTTTCGCCACGACATTCGTGGCTTTATCAAAACTTTTGAAAAAATTGAAATTTCAACATTCAACACAAAATTTTTTTTTGGCTGTGGCCGTTCTTTGTTATTTATTACGTGCTATTCAGTCCAATATTAAGATTCAAATCTGTTATTATTAGATGGTAAGGGAAACCACAGAAACCTTTACCCACGTAATGTTCGAAATAGGTTCAAATTATTTTGATTTTGAAAAGTCAAAGAATAGTGTACTATTTATCTTGTTTTCAAAAATTTCTCATTGCGGCTGTGGCCGTCTTCAGCTATTAATTACGTGTTATTTAGTCCAATATCAACAGACAGGTCCGTTGATATTAGATGGGAAGGGAACCACAGAAACCTTCACCATCGTAATGTACAAAATAGGTTTAAAATATTTGATTGTTGTCTTTAAAAAGACATTACTTGTAATTTTGGAGATCACAAAATCAAAATAATTTGAACCTATTTCGAACATTACGTGGGTAAAGGTTTCTGTGGTTTCCGTTACCATCTAATAATAACAGATTTGAATGTTAATATTGGACTGAATAGCACGTAATAAATAACAGAGAACGGCCACAGCCGTAAAATTTTGATGAAACATAAGTACTTAGTCTTTTTTAACTATTCAAATCAATAAATATGAAAGAAATTTCAATTTTTCAAAAGTTTTGAAAAAGCCACGAATGTCGTGGCGAAACGTCAACTTTTTAATAAAATCGAGTTCTTTGAGATTCAACAAGCCTGTTATTGCTAATAATTATCAAAAAGTACGTATGGACATATGAATATATGTCCTAAACGTCTTACTTTTTGAGTTACAGGATGGTAAAGTTTTCAAAAATGAATCATTTATTATTATATATCTACAGTCAGTGGCACGCCACTGACTTCTCTTGAAATAAATAAAAAGAAATCTGTATTCAATTATGAGCAAATTTGATCTCTTGAATTTTTTTAGTACCACGCACGGGTTTCATCTAAAAAAATGAATTCTACTTATGTCTGCATGGTGATATTTTCATATGTAGGTATGTATTAACGATATTGTTATGATCATGCAGAGAAACGGTTTTTATTTTTTTAAGCGAAAACCGTGCATCGGATTGAAAAAAGTCAAGTGATCAACGTTGGTATAAGAAATGATTGGGAATTTCAAAAATAATTTTTATTTCAGGAAAAATCTGTTGCGTACCATCAATGTCTGCCAAAATAGGCAGGTCAAATTACGTACGAACGCCACTTCTGGAAATTAAAAATAAAGTGATACATTAAAAAATGTCTCTTGATTCATAGTACATGAATGACAAATTTATTTGAAATATCTGAAGTGGTATTGTAGATATTAATGATAAATGATTTATTTTTGAAAACTTTACCACCCTGTATCTCAAAAGGTAAGACGTTTAGGACATATGTTCATATGAAGTTTTTTTCTTAAAATGGACTCAAAAATCACCCCCATAAATATTGACATTCAATTAGGAAACACCCTATATAAATATATATATTATATGTTTATCTTAAATTAGTGGTTATGATATTTCGAAATAGTACAAGTTTTCCCAGAATATAAAATGTTTATATTCAAAGGTACTTTCCTATACTATTCGGTCTAGAAGCTCTTTTCAAATTATATAAAGCGTCAACTGTGCTTGCAAAACAATCGAAAGAAAACTATCTGATATACATTTTCTATGTACAAAAACCTGATAAATAATATGAACAAAATGAAAATTGTAATAATGTTTCAAGACGCAATTCTTTTACATCCAAAGAAAGTTTTCTGGCATTATTTTATAATACACGATTCAGTGTACGCGCTCAAGATCAAATAGTTCTAGGACAAGATGGGATGTTATATATACATATCATCAAATATTTGAACTTTTTTTGCATCATCTGGTAAGAGGAAGATACTTTGAATTCGGAGAATTTATATTTGTGAATATGCATATATTATATATATACATGTGAACGGTAATCCAGCTTACACCCAAGCAATGGCATGAAAAAACATCTATATGTTCAATAAAAGATTTATTTACGTGTTTACAGTAATGAAATATCATTCTTTTTTCAATGAAAATATTTTTATGTTGTTCTTCACTTCCTTAATTGTTTTCCATCTGCCAAGCCTGTGGTCTCTTCCACAACTAGCAATTAATTTATTTCCATCTGATGTAAAAACTAAACTATTAATAAATCCTGCAACAGGTATTTCAAAGAGAAGTTGGGCAGATCTGAAATTTTCTCCAAACTTCCATAACTTAACAAAACCATTACAAGATCCTGATGCAAACAAATCTGTATTGATTAATGTAGCAATGCTGCAAATCCAATAAGGTTGGTCATTAGTTAGATCTACTCCATGGGCATCTTTTATAACAAATACAGGTTTCTTTTTCATGCAACTCCAAAGACAAATTTGCCCATCTTCACCACCTGAGATGAAAGATTCTTCATTGATAAGTCTGACAATATCAATGCTTCCTGAATGACCATTGTATATTAATTGGGATTCTTCAGTTATTTTCCAAACTCGAAGAGTTCCATCCCTACTTCCGGAAGTGATAACTCTATCCTTATATAGGGCATCTAAAGAGGATATGGTATCTTGGTGTCCAAATAATGTTTCAACATACATCATTTCATCTAGATTCCACACTTTGACACTTCTATCTGCACTACATGAGTACAGAATACGTGAATTTTTTTTAAAACCTACTCCAGTAATTTTTTTCTTATGACCTTTGAATGTTTTTATATGTGTCAGATTCGAAAGATTCCAAATTTGAATATCAGAAGATTCTTCCCCAATTACGAGATAGATATCATCAGTGGATATAGCTATCGACATTATCTTACTACTATGTCCTAGTACTTTTTCTACTGTTTTATGTTTTATAAATGGAATAATACCTTCCTTTCTTTTCAGTTTTATGTTCCATTTTACAACAATACCATCCTTACTGCCACTGAATAAATATTTATTATCTGATGATAAACATATACATGTAACTGTTCCATTCTGTTCTCGACATTTAAAGATATCATAACCTTCTAATTTATCCTCACTATATTCGTCTGCAACAAATTTTTTGAATTTTCCAGTCTCTTTCAAATAATCATCTTTCAAACGCTTCGATATCAACCTTTTATCAACTTCATCTTCATTGCCCAGTTTCTCTTTTTCTATTTTTTCTAATTCTTGTAGATATATCTTAGCTAACCTTAACTTCTTATCTTGAGCTGTTTCATTTTCATCTTCAGAATCCGAAAAATGTTTTTCGCCTTCCAAAGTTAGTAGTTCGTCCTCGCTACTTGTTATTTCTTCATCTTTTGATTCCTGTATCTTTTTTCTTTTCCTCTTGTGTTCCACATTATTATTACTTTTAGTAGAGCGTTTGTTATTTGAATTAATCTTATTTTTACCACGAATAAAAAATGACATAATGGCTATAAATTATTTGTATTAAACACGTAAAACTATAAACTCCATTCGAAAAACGAGCAGCACTTGTTAACATTTGGAAAATTTAAGGTTAAGTAGCTGTAGAAATAGTAGAAAGTAGAATGAACCACAAAAATTCGTCTTATTTTCTTCTTCTCTTCAGATTCACTAGATTTGGGCTTCATAGTTGATGTACCCAGATTCCAGTGTTGTATTATTTTGTAAACTTTTTTCCCCTAACGCCCACCCTGCAACCCACTAAGGGAGGGAAGGATGTCATACCCTTCCCTCCCTTAGTGGGTTGCAGGGTATGACATATCACAAACATAACATCTCAATTACATTGATTAGTACATAAATATAGACTATTATTTTATAACTTTATCTTCGATTGTTCCAAAAATTCTACTAATATTTCAATTATCTCTGCCTTGTGTGAAAAAATTACTTCCTGTATGTTTATTGGTTTCTCAAATTCAAATGTTTCTAACCGATTATATAAATTGTTGCACCTACCAGTATTTAGCGTACATTGAAAGAAAATATGCTGGATTGTTCCTACTTCTCCGCACTCACAGTTTGGACGTATGTTAATACGGAACAAATGTTCTGGACTTAGACAATGACCTGATCTGATTCTCATTAGAGTAGTTATGCATTTTCTTGGTAAATTTGATTCAAGCAATACATATGGTTTATTTAATTTATCAATTTTATCTCTATTTCTCATATATGTATAAATTTTCCCTTTGTTTCTTCCCCATAAATCTCATTACAACTCTAAGCGCCTGATATTGCGTTATATTCAATTTATTTAGATGTTTTTTGGAACAATGCACATATACCATGGCGCCATAATCAAGATGTGACCTAACTAATGCCTTATACAATATTAGCAAATTTTTTGGTCGTGACCCCCACCAGGTTTTACATAAACACCTTACTACGTCTAATCCTTTTTTGAAATAAAAAACTAACTTTTCACAGGTTGAAATAAAATCTATTGAGTAGACGCCTTTCGTCGTAACGCTGACTTCATCCCGTACTTTTTTTTTATTTCAACCTGTGAAAAGTTATTTTTTCATATGAAAGATCCCAAAGCATAACACATTTTAATTAACTTTTGACCGGATGACCAGTTGTTTGATATCTATAACGAATACTTGAACTCTCTAGAATTCCTGAAATATGGCAACCTTCCTCAGAAGAGCCATACACGAAAATACTGTTATGAAGATATGGATGAATTTTAAACCTTCAGTTATAGAAGTCATATCCTTTTTAATCTTAGGGTAAATTGAAGGTCAACTGTAATATGAGATTATGTAAGCCTACCCAATCCGTAATCAAGTAGGGGAGGGTCTGCAACAGTGGCCATGCAGGAACAGTGGCCACCATCACGCGAATTTCTCATTTGGAAAGATTAGGTACTGCCATCTAGTACAGTGTTTGCCAGCGATGCACATGCAATGCTTGCAAAGTTATCTGCCTGAATTTGAAGATTTTCTGTTTAAAATCAACTCAACCTCAAATTGTGCATGTGCGGTAAAAAACAGCAAGCAAGTGGATTTATGGTTAGTGACAAAATAAATTCTCATCGGAGTGAACTGGTGTTGGCAGATTATACCTAATACATGTAAGTATATATTTATACAATAAGCTTTCGATTGAATGTGGTAGTTTTTGTTTTTTTCTTCACTCTTTAAATACATGTGCTGGTTGGTACAGTGGCCATGTTAAATGTAGGTACAGTGGTCACTACTTTATTCTTTAAATAAGGGATGGCCACTGTACCTTGACTAAAAAATTATTATTTAGTACAATATTGTAAATTTAGATCTCATTTATTTCAGATATTATTTTGGAAAATGCCTCGCCGAAAAGAAACAGATGTCGAGATTGGAAAAACTTTGGCGGAAACTATGGGCAACGCAATTCGCGATATAATGAATGGTGTATTATCAGTTAAATCTGCAGCTATCAGGTACAGCATTACACGTACTACACTTAGGCGTTATATTAAGGAATGCAACGATCAAGAAGAAGAAATTGACTGGAACTCGCCAATTTTGGAAGGAGTACCAAGACTAACTCCAAATTACCGTGTCAATCAGATATTTTCTCTCGAAGGAGCGATTACTTCCAAACTATGGCAAAGCTGCATCATGGTATGAATCCTAAATGTGCGCGAAAATTAGCATACGACGTAGCAATGGCCAATGATATAAAAATACCCGCCTCTTGGAGAAAAAATTGTACTGCTGGAAGATTATGGTTTAACGACTTCATGAAAAGGAGAAATGATTTGTCCATAAGAGCAGCAGAAGCTACATCTTTGTTATAGAAATCATTTTGTTATTCTAAAACAAACCATTATTCTAGCAAATGTCTATTTTGTATTCCTTTTTCAATTCCTAAACAGTAGTGGCCACAGTATCATATTCTAGTGGCCACTGTACCATCATTGCATGTACAGTGGCCACTTTGCAACACATTCTTGCAACTCCAAATTTTTGGATAAAAATAATTTTTTTCAGCTACATAATGAAATGCTATAGAGGTAAATATAGTAATTGCTGTTTAGGGGTATGAAATTCTATAAAAAAAAATTATTATGGTTTTTATTGATTTTTTTAGAAAAAGGTGGCCACTGTTCCAGACTCTCCCCTACATATTTATTTAATAAATGTTGTACAGATGCTTGTAATCCTCAAACTTTGAAAAAGTGTTGGTATCCGATTATATTGTATTATTGTCATGGTTTCCTTTGTTCAATAAACAATAATTATCTTATAGGTAGTTTTTTTGCGGGTTATTTTCTCTAGTTGGTAAAAAAAATTGGCCTGTAGAACTGAAGACGTGGATTTATAGTTTATCTACTGATGGACAATGCAGAATTTCACTGATAAATGCAAATTTATTCTGATGATAACTTTAATACACACAAAAACGATAGCTGTTCTTGTCCCATAAAAGTTCTAAGATAATTTTTAATTGTTTTTTTCTAAAATTTTCAAAATTCTGTTTATATGTGTCTCGCTTTGACAGTGACCGAAACATTTTAACGTGGTTTATACTAAAAACGTCAATTGCAAAATTTATTGTATCTTCTACTTCAAAAAAGCAAAACAATTGATATTATAGGGTCGGCAAATAAAATTTTTTCCCCAAGTGAATATTTCTTTATTTATCAATAGTTGAACCAGAATATCATTATAAAAAATGAGCATCATTTGTTTCAACGACTTTTCGCCAACGTTATGGTAAATATAGTATTCCTGATTTATAGAATTCTTGGGATTTCTGACAGATGAAACTGTTGAAAATACACGAAACAAAACGCAAAAGCTTTCATGTCACACCAATATATTGAGTATTTGAAAATGATATTAAATATATTATTGTTGAAAAACTCCCCTTTTTAGCCCGGTGGCTACACCCCTGATATTATGTATATGTATATATAATGTATCATCAATATTTTATATGATAATTTGTATAACACTATTAAGAAAAATGTTCCTAAATTTAAAACAAAAAATAGATTTCCTGTTTATTTTCGGAAAGATACTGTGCTGACAATAACACAAAAAATTAAGACGCATAAGAAATTCAAAATTTACAAAAATCAAGATGACTATTCGCGTTTTGTTGCATTGCGGCGTCGTTCCAAGCAGCTTATGCGAAGAGATTATACTGACTACATTCGTGGCATGGAGTTGAATATTTCTTTGAATAGTAAATCTTTTTGGCAATATATTAATCAGAAGAAAAAATGTACTGACAGAATTCCTGGTTCTGTATATTTTGAAAATGAACGCGCAAGTAACGGTGAAGAGATATGATGCAATTTATTTTCGAATTGTTTTAAGGGATACTATAGTGTACCCCAAAATCACCTCGCTGATCCATCTTTTATGGACGAGGAGGTAGAGTTTACGGTCCAGGAAGGGGATATTTGTGATATTATAAATACTCTCGATGAACGAAAATGTTGTGGCCCCGATGAAATTCCGGTTATTTTCATCAAGAAATAAATGTAAGTTGAATTTATTGTTTCCTCTTTGCAAAATATTTAACGTTTCTCTCCAGTGCGGTAACTTTCCAAGCAAATGGAAAAAGTCACATATTGCGCCAATTTTTAAGGGTGGTGATAGAAATAATGCTCAAAATTACAGACCGGTCAGCAAACTTTGTGTTCTCAGTAAAATTTTTGAAAATATCATTTACAATAGGCTAGTGAGAGATTTCATTAATATAGTCATTCCAGAACAACACGGATTTCTTCCTCACAGATCGACTGAGACCAATTTGGTTACATTTGTTGATTTTGTCATAGAATCAATGGACGGACAGTTACAAGTGGATGCTGTATACACCGACCTGAGCAAGGCGTTTGACACGGTAGATCACAGGCTGTTACTGCAACGTCTTGCTGAGGTGGGTGTAGCCAGATTTCTTTTAAGATGGATATGGTCGTACCTAACAAACAGGGAGCAGTTAGTGGTGGTTAACGGGTTCGAGTCTGACTCATTTCAGGTTACTTCTGGCGTGCCTCAGGGCAGCCACTTGGGGCCATTATTTTTTCTGCTATATATGAATGATATCAGTGAATGCTTCAGCAAGAGTAAATTTTTGATATACGCAGATGACTTAAATATATACTGCACTATTCATGGTCCAGGTGACTGCCTGGGTGTACAGGAGGATCTGGACCTCCTGGCGGTATATTGCCAAGTAAAAAACCTGAAACTCAATTTAGATAAATGTGTCTCTATTGTTTACACCAGAAACAAAAATGTTTTTAACCATACTTATAAAATTAAAAACACAAATTTAAGGGTGGTCTCCGAGGTCAGAGATCTGGGTGTGATATTAGACTCCAAGATGCTTTTTAGATCTCATATAGAATCAGTCATTAGCAGCTCAAATAAGTTGTTAGGTTTTATTAAGAAAAATACCAGGGAATTTCGAAATTTGACAGCATTCAAAAAATTGTACTATGCTTACGTTTACAGTAGACTGTGCTTCGCATCAGTTGTTTGGGCCCCGCGGTACAGTATATATATTAGTCGACTTGAGTCTGTCCAACATAAATTTTTAAGATACCTATCAGTCAAAGAACAGACTCCAATTTTGAATCACGATTATAGCCTAATAATGCGTCAGCACAGTATGGTCTCCCTAGAACAGCGAAGAGATATGTCTCAAGTGTTAATGATTTTTAAAATTTTTAAGGGACTAGCATTTTGCCCAGAGGTGCAGTGGCGTAGATAGCTTTTTGCGATGGGGGGGGGGATATGACTTAGTGCAAAATTTCATCAAGTTTTTCATCTAAAGTTCTATTTTTGTTGATAAAAATAATGTTTAATGTAGGTAGTACAAAATAAGCAGAAAAGTGGAATTAAATTGCAAAAAATTCAAATTATTTGAGGTGGAAAAAATTAATTGAAAATCAGTGAGAAATTTACTTGGATATATCATTGAAAATATCCTTGGGAACATCAGAGCAGAAAATCTAGTTTTCGGCGTTTTTTGAGAATCCATTGTCAATTTTTGTGATACCATTGTCATGATGAATTGCTAGAGCAGCCAAACGTTTCAAAAACAAAAAACTGGACAAACAAGAGTTTTTAATTTGCAACGATATTCGAAAAAAAAATTCTAGGCAATCATCCAGCTCTTTTATTGAATTTTTAGGCTTAACATCGTCTCTACGGAGTAAATATTTCTCCCACACTTTAAACTAACGAGAACAGCAGGTGTGACAGTACGAAATTTTTGATAAAGTTCGTCAGTTTTGATGAATTTATCAGCTACTTTGTCAATTTCGTATAAATCATGCTTGAAAAACCGAAAATCTTCCTAATAAATTTAGTCTAGTCAAACAGTGCTTTTGTGTTCACCTTTTTTCAGCAGTCTCGGAAGAATATAAGCAAGGTGTCACTCGATTCGGAGTGGCATGTAGATGTTTTTTTGAGAAAAATAAAAAACGCTCGCGAAAATTGTGAAAGTTATAAAGAATATCCTGAAAAAGGGGGATTTTGTTTTTTGCCCATATGTCAAAAATTAATTGAGATTTTTGAAATCTGAAGAAAGATTCGAAAAGAAGAGGAAATTTCCCAGAAGAAAGACTCAACTTCCGGAGCTGTAGGATCAATATTTTCTCAGAGAGGTAAAAATACGGCCGAAAACGGGTTATTTGGTTTGGGCAAGTCACGAGCATTTAGGACGCTTCAACAATAAACATAATTCAACCATATTAAATATGAAAACTAAAGAATGAAAAAATTCAGACAGTTACTAAATCGGTGAATGAGCTGCAATCTGGCGATAATAGCGATTTTTCAAATAGTTATGCAATAGTTAATTAACAATTTCTTAGTACATGAACTTGAAAATTGTGAGTGTGATAACTGTTCACTATCGATCTGAAATTTTTTTTCATTCTTGGAGCTATTATTATAAGGCTTCAGAGTAAATCCCCGTTGACAAAATAAAAAAATTTCAATTCTTCAGATGAATATTAATCTTACAGTTCCGGGAGACTTTCTTTTAGAAAATATCCTCCTCTATTTGTATCTTTATTTAACCCAATACCAGCCAGAACTCAAAGAGGATTAAAAAATTTAATTTTTTTGTATAGACTGGTTGTTGAGTGTTCAGCAAAGACTGAACACTGAAATTTTGGAAAAAAATAAATTTCAATTCGCAGAAAAATAGCGTCCCATTTTTGGGACGATGGCTAAAAGGGGATAAAATAATATATTTAGAAAAAACAAGACAAAAGGGACAAAGCTGCTTTAATAACAAAATGTGTTCAATAAACTCACATAAATTATATACAGAACAAATTTTAATAAAAAATTTTTGGTAAAAAAAATTATTTTTTATGGGATGGTAGAAAGCAGATATCTTGTAGTCGTACATTGCACCTCCACAAATTGTAGTGTTTATTTTTTCACAAAATTCTTATCTCCTTTTTTCTTTATAGAAACAACTAAATGACCCATTTGGTCATATCTTATGTCCACACTTGCTCTTCCTCCCATCAATTTGGACTTTTGAGGGCGTGGTCTCTTTTCCTACGTACTTCTAGCAGAGTAGCCATTTCTTGGTCATTTACAATCTGGTAAAGTCTTCAAGTATTTGTTACTTTGTCACCGATATATCTAACACTTGGGTGAATAAAGGCCACCACCATTTCCCTGAACGAATTCTTGTTCGGTAAAGAGACACTTGCTTGTCTAACATATCTACTCCGCCCATATGCGAATTGTATTCTTGTATCAATTTTACGATGGAGTATTGTCACTATTGCAATGGAATTCTTACCGTTTGTGCTGTTTTATTTAGTCCACTTCACTATTTTTTCTGATAATGGTTCGTCGTCACTCTCAAACTCGGATTCGTCAGCAAGGTTAGAAGTAAACAATTCCATAGTACCTGCAACATCCACTATTTATTCTCCTTCTAGGTCATTCTCTTCAAAATTTTCTGTGTAGGTTAGAATATCCGGGTCTGGAGGAATTATTGCTACAATAATATTTTCAATATCCATATCTTTCCACAATTCCGGATCTTCAAATATGATGTCAATGTCACGGACAGTTAGACATTTTCTGCTACTCATAATTATCACTTCCAGCCAATGTCCCAAAATTGGGACAACAAAATCAGCAACAAATTGGCAACAGATAATGATATGAGTCAGTTCAATTTCGTTCCGTATCGAAAAAAGAGACTATTCAACAATAAAACTGCAATGGTATAATTATAATTTTCTCGACAGAAATATATTGAAATCACTATAACTTATGACAACCCCAACGCGCCAGGCAAGTGCCGACTTGTTGAATCAGTCTAATTTATGTTTATGGAGGGTAGAAGTAAGGAGGACCGTCTTGTATGGGGGACAAGTTGAAAAAGTGTCCACCTGTAAGAAGCAAATTATAGTTCACTAACCCACCAAAATAACGCTAGCGTAGCAAGAGGAAAGGATATGAAATTAGCAGTTGTAAACGGAGTGAAGTGTGCTGAGTTGGAAAATTTAATGTCTGTGATGACTAGTGTAGTTGAGAATATTGCAGTTTATAAAACGTCAACTATTTACGTAGTCAAATGTGATTTAGTAAGTATAACCTATAAAACAGCTAAACTAACGTGGATAGTGATTCGATTTTTATAAACTTTTTAGATAAATTTTTTATTATTATTATTAATTTATTGTTTTAAATCCAAAGAGAAGTCTTGCTTTCCTTTTTAATTTAGTATCCTACTCTAATAATTTATGGCGCTGTTTTTAAAAACTTTCCACTTGCTATTATGGCGCCACCTTAATTTGCTCCCTTTCAGCGGACACTTTTTAATACACTGAGTTGGTCCTGCTTACTTCTACCCTCCATATTTATGTTGTTGTTCCTGTGAGACATCTGACTATAAATATATGAAGTACCTACTTTGACCTACACGACATTATCAAATACTCTAGTTTTCTGTGATAGCTTTGAAGGAATCTGGCAAAAATGACGCGTCCCAAAAAACGGCTGGTGTTGGGTTAAATATTAATTAGTTTTTGAGAGAAGTTTTTCTTTCAGTAAATTGATTATAACTTCTACAATTTTCGAAAACGTAACTTTTTTCAAAAAATATCTACATGCTCTTCCGAATCGAATGACAACTCTTTCATATTCCTCCGAGACTCGTGAAAAAAGTTGAACAAAAAAAGCACTTGTTGACTAGACTATATTCTCATGATTAGTAAAAATAGTAATTTAAATTGTGAGTAGATATTTACTTTCCATGTGCTCAATCTGTCCATAATTATAGCGCTGAAATTATACAATACTCAACTGCACAGCCTTCAGGAAAACATATCTAGATGATTTTTATATAATATAATAATATAAAAAGAGGTGCTCGTGCTTAGAAAATTTCATGTATACTTAAATACATAGATAAGAAGACTTCTATTCAATTCTATTATAATTTTCGTAGGCTCATGGGGGGGGATTGATCCCCCCCCTATCTACGCCACTGCAGAGGTGCACAGTAAGATACAATTCAATATACTAGCCAGGAATTTCAGGCATCAGGAACTTTTTCAATTACCATTTAGAAGGTCCAATTTAGGACAAAATTCACCGCTGTGCAGAATGATAAGATCTTTCAATTTACATTCAAATAACATACAACCCTTCGAAATGGCTTTGAATAGCTTCAAGATGTTGATTAAACGGTTATTCTTAAGAAACATATAGTTACATTATAAAAAGGCCTACATTTTTCATAAATCTAAATTCTAACTAGACCATTGTCAGTTTGTAATAGGTATTTTCTTTGATTTCTTTTTTTTTCTTTGTAAAGGGACTTTTGATCCGCTAAATGTATATTAGTATTGGGAGGGTTTTGTTTGGATGTTTGTATCTGTGTAAGCCCCTAATTTGGAAATAAATAAATAAATCAACACACTGCCAATATTCGTTTCAAGGTTGAAGAATTACATAAATCACTGGCAAAAAATTGAAAATTATTTATTAAAAAGAAAAATTATACTCACAATAACTTACAATCTAAAACACCTTTATCACATGAAATCCAAACATTCTTGAATATTTCTATAAATAACATAGTAAATAAAATGTAACCAATATTCAATATTGAAATATGATAATCTCTATTCTATAATATGTATATTTAAATATATAAAGGCTTGATTTAGCTTCAAAATTCTCTATAAAAATTTAGATAGTTCTTCAGAATTTGAGGCAATGGTAACCTCTGTATCTTTTCTTTCATGGGAGCTGAAAATCGACTCTGATACATCCTCACTTCTACATAGTTCTGCGAATTTCTATCAGCTTCATTATCTGAATCACTATCTGACGAGAGAGATTGTTCCAATGCGATTCTACGCCATTTTGAACGGCTTTCATTCTCTTGTCTGCTGGATCTCTTTGCCCTTTTTGATTGTTCCTCGTCGCTGGTTGATGAAGAGTAAGATTTATTATCGTGGTCTTTACTTTCAGTTTCTTCGTCATCTCTATCATTAGATAACTCATTTTCTTCAGAGACTTCCAGAATTTCATTTTCATCCCCTAGACCGCTATCGAATTTTTTGCGTTCAGTGGTGCCTTTAGGTCCATTGGAATTTGTCGTCTCCGATTCTGAGCTTTCTACCCAGCTGAAAAGAAATTATTCACATTAAAAATTATATGACGAATCGACGTCAGTATATTGCTTTTATGAATAAAATATACCTACACAGTGGATATTGCACTTAAAACATAATTTGAAACTTTTTTGAATATTTGACATTGGAATAAAAGCAAGTTAGTTGAAAAATATTCAGCAATGAAATTTGTAATAGTCTTTGTGGAATGTGCAGAAGCCGCATATAATAGAGAGAGAGAGAGAAACGTTTATTAATGGCCATCGACCTGGGGTTCTTCAGCCTATAACAGCATATACTATTTTAATTTAAACATAAAAAAGAAAAAAAAAATATTATAAATTTTCTAGTATTTTAAATAGAGTCTGTGTAGGATATCTACTGGATGTTGTATGTTCTTCATTTTGATAGAGGTCAGCTATGTAATCTAGCGCTTTAAGTTTGTTGCAAAACTTTTTGTTGAGAATATTAAATCTAGAATCAATTCAAGAACCAGGATTGAACCTGGTTCTTGAATACAACATTTGGTTTGTCGGGTTGTGTAAACTATTGTTGGGGTGTCTGATTATTGTAATAATCCTTAGTGCTGTTGTCTCTGCCACTTTGAGATTTTTCATTGCTGGAGTTCTACAGTTAACATATATTGGGTGTGCATATTCAATTAAGGGTCGACAGATGCTTTTATAAATTTTTGTGGCATTTTGTATGCTTGTATCTTGATTTTTATATGTTAGTTTGGCAAAGTATTTGGCTCTAGTGATAGTTCTCTTTTTTGCTGTATTCGTCTGTAGATTGAAATTTAATTTATTATCAATCTGCACACCCAAATATTTCATAGAAGTTGATAGTAGGGGAGCCCAGCGGGGATTTTGGGATTTACTCGAGCGCGGCAGAATAACATATAGGGGGAAACCTTACACACTGTTGAGTATCCCCACCATACATGAACCCTCAATATGGGGGCGTTCGTCCAGGGCAGCCGATCAGTGCCCCGATTCTTAACGGCGATAGAATAGAACGTTCCCTAGGGAGCGATCCCCGATTCGTTTCTACTCCCTCGTTTGAAAACTAGAAGTCGGTATTCTTGACCGACAGGGAGGGATCCGAATAAGAGTTCCTCGACGAGCAATGTTGCCAAAGGTTCTAACCAATCAGAAACAACTATTTTTTGACAGACAAATTACAGTTTTACTTTTATTTTGTAGCTTGTAGTATTTGTTTGGGTTTGGGAAAGTGAAAATGGATAGTGATAAGGGAAGATCGCTTCCCATCAATATTCAGCATGAAGAGATATTAACTGATTACATATCACAAAGGCGTGAAATGGATAAAGATCGGTTGACATCTGATTACACAAGAGAAAACATGAAAAAAAAAACTGGATTGAAGTAACGAATATGTTGGATAGTATTCCAAATGGTCCAGCAAAAGATTGGACACATTGATATATTGTTTTTACAGAGTTTTCTAGTTTGATTTATTGTTTTCACAGAGTTCTCTGGTTTGTTTTATTGTTATTACAGTTTTCTAGTTTTAGTCTAAAATGCTGATTGAAACGAATTAATTGTATTCTAACCTACAGTATAAGGAATATGACCTTTTTTGTCTCCTATTCCCTGATTTCTACTTGGAAACCTGGTAATTGGGAACAGAAAGAAGCGAGCAACTCAACTGAATATTCCTTTTACTCAGATTAGCACACAATTTTTTTGAAAGCAAGCCAGCAAAAAAAAACTTCTTACTAGCCTGGACCGAATTTCTTCACATATATGTGTGATATATTTGTTGACATATTATATTTAATAAAAAATACATTTCATCCAGTAAGCAGATGGGCAAAAGTCTCGTCTACTTCAGATCTTTGACTATTTGGTTTATTGATATTAGAGTTTTCTTTATTTTTGTCATTAGGATTTATGATTTATAAATAAACAGACTACAAAATATTCAGAAATTGTTATTTGTTGCCAATAATCTTAACCTTCGTAATACTAAGTGGAGTAATTTTGTACAATTGGTATTTTTGCGTGGTTTTGGCGATAATTTTTATTTGCGTATTAATATCCGATAATCCTTTTGAATATGCTCTTTATAAATATTTTCTGATTGTTATGTAAAATATCAAATGGAAAAAAATTCATATCTTAATATGCATATTTTATAAGTTGATTTTTATATTTTGTATTAAGTTTGTACTACAAGTGAAGAACAAGTAAGAAAAATAGACTGAAATATCTTAACCATACACCTAGGGTTGCCATCACCCAAATTGCTGACGCCGGACAAAAAATTCAAAAACCCCGGACATTTGGGTGAAATTTAGATCTTTCCCGGACATCCCGTAAAATATAGTTTTTTCGAATAATATAAAACATCGTTTATATTTTAATTTATTTAAACTTTAAACCGCTTGTTTGAGATATAACCAAACAACAAAAAACAAATAAAATATCTACTTACTAATAGGTATAACACAGTTTCCAGTTTTCTCTTTTTTAGCTAATCTGGTAATAAAAATAATCATAAAAACTCTCAAATGAAAAACAACTTATAATGATAATTTTTGGTAGATCAAAATAGATCAAATAGACTATATTCTACATTGTAACAACAAATTATAGGATAGGTCATCTAGTTCGGTTAGAGAAAGTAAGTAACAAGTTTTAATTTTAACGTGGTCAAGTTCTTTTCACTAATTCAACTTAACTTGATCTTTTTCAGACTTGCTAATTTCTGCCAAAATGTCTTTCTTTTCCATCAGGAATTTTCAAAAGAGGAGCAAGTCAAGTCTTTAAAATTATACTTTATTTTGGTCAAATGAGAAACCGTATGTGTATTTAGCAAGTTTCTCTCTGGATTTAGCTCGTATGATGCTTACGATAATAAATTAATTTTTAATTATGATTTGTTTTAATATATTGCTGATCTTTAAATCAATCGGGATTTTCCGGACACAAAATTTGTCCGGGTTTTACCCGGACATATTTTGAAAACCCCGTCCGGACGACCCCTGGACGCCCCCTAAACTAGGACAAATCCGGGGAAACCCGGACGGATGGTAACCCTACATACACCCAAAACATAAATATAAAGGAAAACATAACCTAAGAAAGAACGTTCCCTGCCTCATTCTATCACAAATCCTAAGAGATGTATTTATTGTTCCCTGGGGAGCGCTGTTCTACTGTCATTCGGTTCAAGAATACGGTTTTCGTGCGAAGTCCGTGACACGCCTACTTTCTCTCATTTGTTCTACTCCCCGGTTTTCAAGAATCGCGGCCCAGATTAGTAAAAAAAAATCGATGGTCGAAAAACTCGAGCGCGTCAGATTAAGCCAAGGTGAGTTAATTACATGCAGAGGAGTATGCATTTCACTAATCTGACGATTTGCACGTGGGATAAGGAAATAGGAGACTAAAAAAGTTGGAAAAAGAAAACGTCACATTGACATTCCCGAGCACGGTTAAATTTTTATTTTGAAGGTTTCGCATTTTTGAATATCTGCGATGAGTTTTGGTTTCGTACGGTCACCCCCGCCATGCAAACCGGCAGATTAACTTACCTTCGTTATCAGAGACGATGTAGGGTGTATAAACTATTAATATCTGACGCGCTCGAGTAAATCTACATAATGATTTTTTTTACATTTTCGAAGATCTGCACACGTTTTCCCCCCCAATGGCATACATCTCATAACCTTTTTTTCGTTTTAGCATCTAATCTTCACAATCCAAAAGGTCCCCACGACGCTCGAGTAAATCCCCATTTAGCATCTCGGGCTCCCCTACTATGAGGGTTTGATGTTAACTCCGTTTATACATACAGTCGGTGATGTTGATTTTATTCTGTAATGAAAAATCAAGGACTTTGACTTTTCAGGATTCAGTTTCATACTCCATAATCGAAACCATGTACAAATTTTATTTATAAGTAATTGAAGGTTCTGGATGCAGGTTGTAACTGATTTATCATGTGATACAATTATTGTGTCGTCTGCAAACTGCAACAAGTACAAGTTATTATCAACCGTGAGAACCATATCATGGCAAAAGAAATTGAAGAGAATAGCTGAAAGTGGGCTTCCTTGTGGAGTCCCTTGTTCTGGGCTAAAATATTCAGAGATGGTGGATCCAATTTTGACAGCTAGTTTTCTGTTAGCTAGGAATTGTTGGCATAACGTGATAAGTGTGTCAGGGACTTTCCTTTTGTATAATTTATATAGTAGACCTTCATGCCACAAGTTGGCGAAAGCCTTCTGTATATCTAGGCTCAAGGTTTGCAATTTATTATTCTTTAATGTTGCATTTTGTATGTTAGACACAATAATGGTTAGCGGGTGGGATGTTGATTTCTTGTTCTTGAAACCAAATTGAAATTTGGGAATATATTTCTCGATGTGACTTGACAGTATTTTTCTTATGATTTTTTCATATAGTTTACCTAACACTGGTAGTATTGTGATTGGCCTATAGCTTTCAACTTTTTTGATATCCAAGTTTGGCTTAGGTATATTTATTATATGGCCTATTTTCCATATTTCTGGGAATAAGTTCTTATTTAAGCAGTGTTCATAAATTTGTGTGAGGTGTTTGTGTGTCGCTTCACTCAGTTTTTTCACTATCAGCCATGGTATGTTATCATTACCTGGGCTGCTATTTTTACTGTTGTGAAGTATTTCATAGTAGTCTGCCTCTTCAATTATAAAATTTTCACCTGGACTTTTGTAGTTATTAAAGAATTTGTCATACCAAGAATTTATCTGTTGTAGATTCTCTTGATCAGTTTCCAATCTGTACTAGCATATGGAATTATCTTTTGGGGCAGTTCGTCTAGTGCTGACGAAATTTTTCTCATTCAAAAAAGGGCATTGAGAATAATGTGCGGCTTGAGCTTTCGAGAATCCTGCCGCGGAGTTTTTAGATCCAACAGAATACAAACAGTGTTTGGTCTATTCATTTATCGTCTTTTAGTCTTCCTCAAGTTGCAGAAAAATCATTTTTCACCATATATCAATGAAAATAATACTAGGCAAGTTCATCCCTTCCTCATTCCTATCCATGGTACAACTAGATTTGAAAGAGGACCTCTGTATATGGCCATGCGTTTATTTAATTTGCTTCCTAAGCATTTACAAGGTATTGAAGATTTTAGGTTGTTCAGAAATCGCATTTAGAGTTTCATTTTGGACGGCGAACCTTATTCAATAAATGAATTTATTACATTTTGTAAAAAGTAAGTTTATTTTCATTTTGACTTGTCTCTATTTTATTCAGTGCAATGTTGTTATATCTGTAATGTGAATAATTGTTGAGATTAATAAATATTATTATTATTATTATTTATTAGTATTATTATAATCTGAAGAAGTAAGCGGTCTAGCCGATGAAACTGTTTAAATTATTTTAATTTAACGTTTCTAAATGATTCAAAAAAAGTCTAATCAAGAGTTTTCAGTGCACTTTTTCACATTTTTAAAAGTAATGAACCAAAGTTGTCTTAATATTCTGAAAATCACTATCTGCTCTATTTTCGAAGTTATTTATTGTAGGTGAACTGTGTTGTTTCATAGACCATTCCAAGGGTACGGCACTCGATTTGCAAGGAGGTTTATTCTCGGAAGTTTCAAGCTCTTTTCCTTATTGAGCTTTAGGGAATGTCCACGCAGTGCAAAACTATTATTACATTGAGAAAAATCAATGTTATTTATCAAACAAACTACACTTACCAAGCCGGATCTAAATTCAAATCCCTCTTATGCTCTTCGCATGATATGTCACTGCACACCGATCCATCATTTACAACCATGGAAGCTGTAGTAGTGTTTGCTGTTACTTCGGCTTCTTCATCCATTTCTGTCCCATCCTTCTCTGAGCCAACTTCCATTGCTACACCTGCATCTCCGTGTGTATCTTCTTCTTGAGCAATATTGTTTTCATTCTGATTGACCAATAAAAAATTTCATGAAAGGAATTATATCCGAAAATTAATAAATATGTAATGTCATCAAAGTGATCTGGTACTTTCAGGAGATTCTCAATTTTAACACAATATTTAGTGTTATTGAGATAATAAGAGATCAGGTTAACAAAAGGGTGAATACAGAGACATACAAAATTATTTATTTAAAATGCTTAAATTTATGAATTTAAACTTAAATGGGTAACAGCATAAACATTATAACTAATATTCAGGTAATATATAATAATTAAATGATGAATAATAGTCATTAAATAGTAACAACAAAGAAACAAATTTAATCTTTGATAATATTAATGTTTATGTTAAACATTAGTAATTAAATGGTACAAGAAGAAACAAATTCAATTTCTGAGTCTTTGATAATTTCAATGTATCGTATATTATCCACCTTTGATTCTGAAAAGGTGGAGTTCACAAAGTTTCTAGTAACAGTTTTTTCTTTATGTATTATATTCATAAAATTCAAAGACCTTACTTACACTGACCTCCTGTCTTTCTTCTTCTATAGTCTGAGTTCCGGCGTGGTCCATTGGCGCGTTACGTGGCTGCCTCGATGACCCACTCCCTGTTCTAAATCTAAGAGTATCGATACAATGACTGATGAAATTATCATAGTCATTATTCATAGAAACTCTGGCTGCTCTAAGGCCGTTTCTTCCAGCGAATACTACGTGAGATTCCTCTTCTGAACTGTCGTCATCGAACAGGGGAACGATGAACCTTTTCAACACGCGCTTTTTGCGCGGTGCCTTTTTGGGAACGCTGCTTTTTTTTGGCGGGTTAGGAAATTCCAATTCTATATTTCCTCGGATGATGTTACGGATGGCCGTACGGCTTAACGCTTGCAGAGATGGCGGTTGAATTTCAACTGTAATTCATATAAAGATGAAACGAATAAACATTAAAAAAAGCGCCAAGTTAGTCGAAGAAACAAAAAATTTTGGTTCAATTCGTGTTACATTTTATATTTCGCCTATCACGGTTTAATTTGTGGCGGAAATAAAGGTAGAATTCGTGAATATTCATGTGAGATAGTTGAAAACATGAATGATATAGGTGATTTTGTGTAAGATAAATTTGGAAATTCCAAAAAGAAAGTATTTGATTATCATTTTGTCTTTTCATCATTTATGATATGTTAAAAGAACTACAATCAAATCTTAGTTGAAACATTATACAATTCATAATTATCAGGACCTGTCGTACAAGCTGGATATGTAGCCCTGTAGAGTAGAGGTATGACTTTTGAAGGAACTTGAATTTATGTGAATATCCCCCATTTAGCAAGTTCTTTCTTATTATAACGTATAATATCACGAAATTTACATGGTCTTCGGAACTTTCAGATTCAGAGACTTCGCAAATTCGATTTTCCAAGACGCCAATTATACTTTTCATTCTTTCAGTTGAAATGCTTTTTCAAATAATAAGTTACATTTATGAAGTTTTAAAAGGTTAAGATTCCTTGATTTCACTATTATCGAGAAGCAGAAGAAGATGGGGCACAATAAGGTCGCAGCGCATCGGTCACCATCCACACCTACCAATACCAAT
>JARQZK010004467.1:137500-167500 GCA_030704885.1 Cynegetis impunctata | reverse complement strand
GAACAACAAATATTCATTTGCATCAAACAAGTTGAAAAATTGATTGCTTTTTAGAAAATGAATAACCAGTCAAATAAATGCTACTCAAGCATTTGGAATTCATAGTGTGTGAATCATACCAATATAAAATAGGTTGAATATATGTATATATTTGGTATTATGGTAATATGATTGTTCTATTTTTAATCATTGAACTAATTTTAGACGATGAACAATGAATATGTATAATCTGTTGACAATTAAATTTTAATTTAATACATAGTATTAAATTCAAAGTATGCTTCCAAACAAATAATATATATATATATATATATATATATATATATATATATATATATATATATATATATATATATATATATATATATTTAAATTCTTGATTTTAACCTGTTTATCGTATTCATTCCAAGAGATATCAATTATTGGTATAACAGGTTTATTTCAAACATTACATTTTAACATTAAAATTCATAGGACGTTTCAATGGAGTTTCCATCTTCATCAGCTAAAATCGGGATAAAATACAATTCAAATGCCTAAATATAAAACATATATACACATACACAAAAATAATTCAATTACGATGAAACACACATACTAACGATAGAAAAAAACTTAAAATCACGCGAAATCCTTGAAATGATTTTTATACAAAAGAACCAAGACAACACAGTTAACAACAAAATAGATATAAAGGGCTTAAGTTCGATATATGCCCCATTATTGTAATACATGAGCTCTATACGCATGAAGCCTTCAGGTATTCATAAATAGATGCCTCAGGAAAATATATAAAATTTACTGGCCAAACACCATCTCAAACAACAACCTATGGGAAAGAGCACAAGAAAAACCTATAAATGCTCAAATAAAGAAACGAAAATGGAATTGGATTGGGCACACTCTACGAAAAGACCCAACAGCAATAGAAAAGCAAGCACTAGATTGGAATCCACAGGGCAAACGCAAAAGAGGAAGACCTAAAACGAGCTGGAGAAGAACAATAGATGAAGAGATCAGAACAACCGGTAAAACATGGCGAGAAATTAAAGAAATGGCCAAAAACAGAGTCAGGTGGCGCTGCTTCGTAGAAGCCCTATGTTCCGAAGAGGAATAACAGGAAATAAGTCAAGTCAAGTCATACGCATGAACGATTATACATCGGTTAAACAGATTCGATAGTCAAGTAGTATTGTGACAACTACCGACGAACATTCTGGTGAGATACAATTTATTTTATTTTATTTTGTGTATGTGTATATATGTTTTATATTTAGGCATTTGAATTGTATTTTATCCCGATTTTAGCTGATGAAGATGGAAACTCCATTGAAACGTCCTATGAATTTTAATTTTAAAATGTAATGTTTGAAATAAACCTGTTATACCAATAATTGATATCTCTTGGAATATATATATATATATATATATATATATATATATATATATATATATATATATATATATATATATATATATATATATATATATATATATATATATATATATATATATATATATATATAGTCATTTTCATTATATTCTTGAACCATTTTATTTATATTTAAAGAACAAAGTTAGTAGGATTTTTGGTTCAGTTAAACAATCTTACGATTATATATATTTCTATTTTCATTAACGTTTCGGTCTGTTACTTTGACCTTTATCAAAATGATTGCATCAATATGTTACCATCACTAAAATAAAAAGACTCATAATAACTTATCGTAAATATCAAAACAGGCTTAACTCACCAGAATTAAAAACTTTTCACATAAATACATTAACAATTTATAAATACTACGTAAAAAAAAACTTGACAATGATCCACAGTAACAAATTTTCAAAAATTTTCGTCTACATAGACACGTCAGCCTTCGCTTTTAGTTAGAAAGTGAAACTTATATAACAACATCTTGAGCAAATGATAAACAGGGAGGATCAACTGAAATTAAAACAGGTGTTTCACTTTCTAACTAAAGGCGAAGGCTGACGTGTCTATGTAGACGAAAATTTTTGAAAATTTGTTACTGTGGATCATTGTCAAGTTTTTTTTTTACGTAGTATTTATAAATTGTTAATGTATTTATGTGATTTATGTGAAAAGTTTTTAATTCTGGTGAGTTAAGCCTGTTTTGATATTTACGATAAGTTATTATGAGTCTTTTTATTTTAGTGATGGTAACATATTGATGCAATCATTTTGATAAAGGTCAAAGTAACAGACCGAAACGTTAATGAAAATAGAAATATATATAATCGTAAGATTGTTTAACTGAACCAAAAATCCTACTAACTTTGTTCTTTAAATATATATATATATATATATATATATATATATATATATATATATATATTTATATATATATATATATATATATATATATATATATATATATATATATATATATATATATATATATATATATATATATATATATATATATATATATATATATATATGTATATACACAGGGTGTTCGGAACATGAACCATCAAATTTTGTTGTGATATTGATTTGGTCATTTGCTACCTTTCCACCCTTGGACACTGGGTTCTAAGTCACGACTAAGAAGATATTTTTTTAAATTTTTTTCTCAAATCACCCAAAATCCCACATTTAAACCCTTGTAACTTTTTTAGTAATGCCTGTAAAAGCACAATTTTTTTTAAAAATATTTTTTAATATATTGCTTGTTCAAATAATTAATAGTTTTCATTCCAACTGACAGTAACAAAGGGATTATATCCCACAAAATTAGTGATTTTGTAAAAAAATCAACTACAAAATTGCTCAATAAGTAACAAAAATTGAGAACTTCATTTTATTTTAAGAACTTCTCTTCTTTATGACCTTATGGTACACATTGATAAAAAAGATATTTCTCCATCCCGTCAGAAGGGTGGAAATTGTTCGGAAAAATAATTTTATTTTTATGATCGTTAATTTGAATGAAAGTTAAACTATTAATAATAATTTAACTGTTCTCTAGTTATAGAATAACTTTTATGTACTCACTTGGGAGCACCATTTCCTGGTTTCCATCTGGTGGTTGGATCAATGAAGCAAAAGAAACAGGTAGTAGCGTCTTCGAATTCCATACAGTCTCAGTAACTCGCTTAAATTGCATTAGGTGCTCATTAATGGGAACAACCAAAATTCCTCCAATTTTGAGTAGATTTTTCATGTAGGGTTCAAAAGAAGCGGGACACGAAGCGCCACAATACACACGGTCATATTGACGAGACTCACTAAGGCACAAACAATTTCCTGGAAAATTTTTAGTAAGAATCAATTTTGTTCTGAAATTTTATTTGGTTGATTTCAGATGAGTATTTGCTATCATCCCACATATAACTTGGAAACATTTTTACAAATTCAACATCTTCGTATTTATATAATATAAATTGGGAATAAAATAATATGAATTTGGACCCAATACCAAGGCAAATTTCGAAGGTGTTTGTTTCAAGTGAAATTTAAAGAATCCTTACATTAAAAAATAGGGTGACCGATTCATCAATATCCTGAACATGAAATCATGTTTCCCGTCCATTGAACATGAAAGTCAAGAAAGTTCAACTTTCTTAGTGCTAATTGCAGGAGGTCTTTATTTCATCAAAATGGAATAAATAACTAATATCAGATAAATTCCTAAATATAAAGTAATGTGATTTCAAATAAATGATATAGTCAGAAAGTAATATGAAAATTTAATCTTTCATAAAAATGCAATTATCACTATGTTAAATACAAGTATATAATTGAAACTATACAATTCTATAGAAATAATAAAAAATTTATCTGATCAAAATTCAAGATATATTCTTCAAAACTCATTTCCAATAGTCTAATTTTTTCTAATCTAAGTATATGCTTACCTTTGAAAGTAATGCTTTGTAATTCTGAATACTTTGTAAAACCGAAGTTTTTAAAAATTTTTTTTAGCTTATGTATTAATGCGGTCTAAAACTTTATAATGAAAGAATTATTATAAAAATCTAATTGTCAACCGACCCAATTCCCAGTAGGTATATACATTGAAATTGTTACTTTATTACATTTCGTTATATTTTCAACCTTCAAATGTATATGAAAACGTATAAATATTAAAAACAGTTCTGTGTATTTGCTAAATTTATTATTGTATACTGTTTTATAGAATTGAATAACCGTAAAAGTTTGACATTCTATAAAAACTCTAATACAATGGGTATTGATGTCAAGCCAAGCACCTAGAAATTTCTAGGTGCTATACTATAAGTATGAACTAACACCTCCATTGTCAAACATTATTTTTGCATTTCAAAGTTGATTAAATTTTAAAACATAATTTTTTTTCTTCATTGAGAGCTTTTTGAAACAATACTTACTAGTGATAGTAATTACATACTACTACAATTAGATCTTTAATGATTATTTATTTAGTATGCTCATCAGATGATAACCAATCTATTTTTGCGTTAAAATAGATAAATGTTGAACTGCAAGGTATTATACAAAAAGTCATATATGGTGAAAAAATAATGAATGGATTATATAAATATTTATTTTTAGCAGTTTATCTGGTTACCTTTCAAGAATGTTGGCTCACAAAAGTCGTACTCATCGATTGCACCAGAATATTTCTTGAATTCTTCCAGTTTTTTGTTAGCATACTGTACCACATCTTCATAAACTTCAATTCCGTGGTTGATCCCGTTTTTACCCAATATCAGCCCAATCATAGTACTCAAATAGCCCGTACCAGAACCCAAATTCAAAAAAGATAATCCAGGTTCTAAACATAAACCTTCCATAACTTCGCTATAAATACATGGTGCAGAAAGATGCATATTTCCGCATTTCCATGCGATATCCTTATATGCATTTCCTCTACTTTCTGGTAGAAAATATTCAGCTCTATCGACAGCTCTGAATACTCTTTCGATACTAGGTGTCTTTATATAATCAACCTCCAATAAATTGTCTATCAAATCGTCATTGTTATGACCAGAACTTACTATACCCCCCATTTTTTAAAATGTCCGTCAAAAATATGGAAGAGATAACACAACGTATTATACGATATCTTCTAATAAAAATTATGTCATTAGATGAAGAAAGCTGTTGGAGTAATCTTTTGCAATAAACACATTTTCTATTAAAAATAATCAAATTTTTACACACAATCACATCACTATTACTAGTTTATACAAACAACAATCAAATTTAATGCGAAGTGTTCTATAGAAATCATAGAATCCCAATCGTTCACTTCGTTACTACAGAATGAATGTGACGTTTATTTGTTTACAAAAATTGATTTGAGTTCCGGCCAGCTGTTCCTATGACGTCAAAAGCAAACCATAGATAATATTTCTTATTCTTGAAGTTCTTTGCATATTTCGAATTCAACCAAGAAGAAAAGGACATTTCAAATTATTCCATGCTGAAACACCGAGACAAAATCAGTATAATTTAAAATGTTCTTTAAAAACTTTTAGATGTATAGATTCCTAGATTTATTTTCTCATTTTGAAATTAGGTTCTGCTTACGAAATAAAAATTAAAAGCAGTGGACTACTAACTTTTTCACATTTATTACAATAAAACGAATATCAATTACTTTTGAGCTTATATTACCTGAAAAGAGTTTCAAAATGTATACATAACATTACGCAGAAAAATTATTTTGCTAAAATATCACATAGTTTATCATAAACTGGGCCAAAAATCTTCCAGTATGCTGAATTCGTGAGATGCAAGTAGTCATGTAAAATGAAATGTGGTATACTTTTATCATTTTGTACTATATTCTCATGAATTCTAACAACTATTACATTTGGTGTTAGTTCGTCGATATTATCGGGATTACAGAATTTGTCTATAAGAAAAGTATTCACTTGGTCATTTCTCTCTCTATATGGATTCGGATACTGACCTCTGGGTAAAAGGGTCTGCAACAGATAAATTTGATTGTTGAAATACAACTCATTATCTACTAGATAATAATACTAGTTATATTGGTATTTATGGTTATATTTCATTGATATCGATAGATGAATAGGTAAGTATAATTATCATAATGATTTGTAATCAAATTTTAGGTTAGATAAAATGTAACCTCATTAGTTCCAAAGTATTGGTATGCATTCAGTCAAGAGAGCATTTAAAAAGATCCTGAATAATTTATTTTTCATAAACTCTGTTAAAACAATGACCACAAATTCGAGAATCCTAAGTGAAGATTCCCTTGTTAAAAGATGCAAAAAACTTGCACCATCATTATCTCTTGATAAACACAAGGGACAAGCGGGAAGAATAGGTGTTTTTGGAGGAAGTTTAGAGTACACTGGGGCACCTTACTATGCTGCAATTACTTCGTTAAAAGTAGGGGCTGATTTGGTTTATGTATTTTGCATGAAAGATGCTGCAACCGTTATCAAATCATATAGTCCAGAACTTATAGTTCTTCCCTATTTGGACTGTGATCAAGCAGAATCAAAAATAGAACCATGGTTGGAACGATTGCATGTTTTACTTATTGGTCCTGGGTTAGGAAGAGACAAAGCTACATTTAAAATTATAGAACAAGTTATAAGATCATGCAGAAAACTAATGAAGCCTTTAGTAATCGATGCAGATGGACTTTTTCTACTAGCCAACAATATAGAAATAATTAGGAATTACCCAGCCAAGCTTGTTATAACTCCAAATATGATAGAATTTTCTAGATTGGTAGGAAATATGGAAGACACAAAATATAGAGAAAATTCTGCAAATTTGTTCAAAATATGCCCAAAACTAACAATTCTTAGAAAAGGACCTGAAGATACCATATTTGATGCCACTGTAGAAGTTAAGGTTAACAGTACAGGGTCAGGAAAGAGATCAGGAGGACAAGGAGATCTATTAGCCGGTTCAGTTGCTACATTCTTGGCTTGGTCATTGTTGAATGAAGCACCTCGTGAAAGTGATAATACTCACGATGATAGAGCTGTACTTGCAGCATTTGCAGGTAGTAAACTGGTGCGTGAATGTAATAGATTAGCATTTTCTAAGTTAGGAAGAAGTATGTCTGCCCTAGATATGACACATGAAGTGCATACTGTTTTTGATTCAATGTTTGAGAATAAAGAGAATATCTGAAATAGTGTAGATTTAAGAATTTCATATATATATATATATATATATATATATATATATATATATATATATATATATATATATATATATATATATATATATACCTATAATAATACACATTATTATAAAGCCTAGATCTTTCTTTTCCTAAGAATATCCTAGTGTACAGTTGATAATTAATAATTTGTTAACTATTTAGTGTGGTTTCATGGATTCTCATACAAATATACATATAATGTTTAACTTTTATTTCAATTAATAATTATCTTATATTATATATATATATATATATATATATATATATATATATATATATATATATATAAATATATATATATATGAGGAGGGTAGTCGCTGACTAGTTTAGAGGATAACTATTTGTAGGGACTGCAGCAATGTAAAAGGAAACTCTTTGAAGTTTTTCCAAGCTTTCGGAATCGTTTATTCCATCATCAGGGAGAATCTATCGTGAGGATGATTACATAGATGTTGATAATACGATATAAGAAACATTGAAAATGATGCTACTTGTTAAAAAATTAGAAAATTTGATACATTTTTGAAGTTATAATTAAATTTCTGAACGAAATGACAAATCGGTGTCACTCATTTTTTTTATTTTCAAATTGAAGTTTGACATTATTTCGTTACGTTAAATTAATTTGATTTTGTGTTATTTTATATCAAGTGAAAGTAAAAAAGAATAAATTTCACTCAAATGGTTTATATCTGTTTTTTTATTGATGGATTTATTGTCTTGATAAATATATATATATATATATATATATATATATATATATATATATATATATATATATATATATATATATATATATATATATATATATACTATATAAATCAAAACCCTAAAATTGCACTCACAGGTAAAATAATTGCGACATTTCCCAGTTTTTGTTTGATAATTTTGATTATTTGAAGGATACCCTCATATACTTCATGGGGTGTACAGTCTGTGTTATTGGTACCCACAAATAGGACCACAGCCTTTAATTTAACATGAAAGTCCAATTCCCCATTCTGTATTCTCCATAGAACATTCTCAACTCTGAAAAATAAATCAAACTGAATAAAAACCAGCAAATGGCTAAAACATCTTTTGTAAAAAACTAACCTAATGATTTAACTTTGACTTGATTGTAGATGTAGTTATATATATATATATATATATATATATATATATATATATATATATATATATATATATATATATATATATATATATATATATATATTATATATATATATATATATATATATATATATATATATATATATATATATATATATATATATATATTATATATATATATATATATATATATATATATATATATATATATATATATATATTAAACTTTCTTGTGTATTATACGAATTTCTAATATCAATTATTCTCTACCATACCTGTCACCTCCAATACCAAAGTTGCAGCAATGCAGAGATATAAACTTCTCAGCCCATATTGTGGAAAATTGAAGTTGTTGA
Source organism: Cynegetis impunctata (assembly GCA_030704885.1). Lineage (NCBI taxonomy): Eukaryota > Metazoa > Arthropoda > Insecta > Coleoptera > Coccinellidae > Cynegetis > Cynegetis impunctata. The sequence goes on along the minus strand of JARQZK010004467.1, from coordinate 158,865 downwards.
ATGATTGAGTCTCCAATGAATAGAACCTCTGATTCTGTGGTTTGTGCTTCTTGGACATACCTATTGTGCTGCAGAAAACTATGTTGTATTAAATACAATGAATTTTTACAATCTTTTTTTAAATTCTTGCAGAATGTATTTGGTTTATAGTGAACAAGCTCCTTCGCATTCGAATAAAGCAAATAGTTTCCTCAAATACTTACATAATTAAGAAGAAAATAAAGATTAAGAAATAAACGAAAAAATAAAAAATTCCAAAGTTAAATTCAAATTATTTTTTCTACTTGAAGTTTCTATTTTTGATATGTAACTATCAGATGTGGGATAAATTTAGTGAATGCGAAGAAAATAATAATAGGAAGTAGGCTAAGGCACTGGCTATTCAATTCATTCTGTAGAGTATTTCACATATTTTATTTTGAAGTATTTCACATCTAATTTTCGTATTGGACATGTCAATATCATTATAAACCATATCCATATGAATTTCTAATCCATTCCGATTAACTGTCATCTATTTTTAAATAGTTATAAAAATTTAATTAGCTGTTCCAGTCGATTGAAAATTATAAAATGTTAAGACCATAGCATTTTCAAAACGCTTGTACTAGTCCCATATTAGGAGCCAAGCAACGTCGGACGCATATATATATATATATATATATATATATATATATATATATATATATATATATATATATATATATATACATAGTCAAATGTATTGCGGGGAAATATTGAATAAAATACTTGGGTACGCCGTTCTGATGAGGACTAAAGGGTCCGAAACACATGTCAACGGCTGCTTCCTCGGTTATAATTATCCCTTACGCCCTCCTGAACTTCGTAAAAGAAAGCCAAACGGAGAGATTTTTCAAAGCTTTTACACGGTTTATTCCGAGAACCATGTTTTTCACATATATCTGAATGAGGAAATCTTTCTATATATATATATATATATAGATATACCTACCTACCTATGTTCATTTATTTATGTTGCAAATTTATGGAATTTTATTCCATGTAACACAACTTTTAACGTTTCATGTTTTTTATGAGGTTGCAGAGATTATTGTCTCCAACAAATATCACATTATTTTCATAATAATAATAAAAACTAGTCATGAACTGTAGGGAATATATGTGTACATACCATACTAAACCATCTCCCATCACCAACTTCATCTTCAGGTGGTTGTGCTAGAATACAAGGGTTCATTTCGAAGAATATTTTGTTGCCGAAATTTGTTTGAAACTGTTTTGTACGTACACAGGAGATGGCTTGAATTAACTATTTAAATCTAAATTGAGGAAGTGTTTTAAACATCTTGCTCGTTATCTTATTCAAATGTTTCGTTTATCCTTCTCTCACTTGTTCGTTAGTCAAAATGGTTCATCTATTCATCTGCATCAATTGACAGCCTAGTCACTGCCTCTGAATGAACAATGAGTCAAACTGATTGTAGAGAAGAATTGAACGAGAAGAATAAGTAGAATGATATCACCTAACATTTTGCTTCATATACATTGTATTTTCAGAATAGAACTCATTGTGTGAATATCAAACTCACTATTACGGATTACATAAACTTAGGTTACATTTTACTGAGTTACAATCTTAAGACATAGTCGACGCAATAGATAGAGTAAAGGGGTCAGGAAGGTAGCCAGATAACTCCGAATTCGTTTCACCGGGAGGATTTTTTTGAAATCCATGATTATAATTTTAACGAGGTAGCACATGCTAATTATAACTTTCTCACCAACCTACCATATATATATATATATATATATATATATATATATATATATATATATATATATATATATATATATATATATATATATATATATATATATATATATATATATATATATATATATATATATATATATATATATATATATATATATATATATATATATATATTATATATATATATATATATATATATATATATATATATATATATATATATATATATATATATATATATATATATATATATATATATATATATATATATATATATATATATATATATATATATATATATATATATATATATATATATATATATATATATATATATATATATATATATATATTATATATATATATATATATATATATATATATATATATATATATATATATATATATAGTGGATAACAGCTAACATATCAATACATAAGTTCATCTACGGTAAGGATATGTAGCCAATGATGTGTGACTTATAATAAAAGAATACTCTTTATTCTACTTTCCAACCGTTGGGTAAACTTTGTTATCATCATCAGGGAAAGCTACAATATTCAAAAACGAGTAATGTTATATTCATATACCCACAAATGTGTGATTGTCTTCCGCAGCGGAATATTTCGTTTGTTGATTTCATTTCTAAGTTTTCCATCCCATACCGGCTTCGTCGTTCTGATGAGGACCAAAGATTCCGAAATACGTGTCAACGGCTGCTTCAGAATATGCGGGCTAGACATAATTTTACTATTTTGAATATATATATATATATATATATATATATATATATATATATATATATATATATATATATATATATATATATATATATATATATATATATATATATATATATATATATATATATATATATATATATATATATATATATATATATATATATATATATATATATATATATACCGGGTGTCCACGGAAGGTGGCTCGCCCCTATAAAATTATTGTTTTCGGAGATAATGAAATTAAATTTGAAGGATCTGTTTGATGCATAAAACTGCAATTTTTGACAAGTAACTCAGCTTCATGCAACTTTCGGTTTCACCGGAAGTGACATAAACTTTCGATTTTTAAATGGGACACCGGGTATATTTTCAGTTTTTTTTTGTCTCAATATGACATTTAGAATACAACCATGTATCATTTGTTACTTTTTGTAACCGTTTTTTTATTTTTTTTTTCGAAATAAATTTTTATTCTAGAGGGCTATGGATGCGTTCAAATAACTAATTTCGGTCCTAAAATGTATGTTAGAATACAACTTCACTGTTTTCGATCAAAATGTTCCAGCTATGTGAAGTTTAATTTTAAAAATTTTATTACTATTTTTTTCAAATGGCAACATGGTGGCTCGTCGGGTTAAAAAAAAAAGATAATTTTATTACGATTAATTTGATACCGCACTCTAGGTAGTAGTGAAAGAAAACTTTTGATAAAAACCTGAAATCCCATAACCTTAGAACTTTCTTTAAATGAAGAATCTTATTGAGATTAAAATAACATTTGAAATCATCGAGTAGCCCTGTGACCAACACAACTGAAACAAAATAAGTCCGAAGCAACGCCCACAAATCTACGTCCCAGGACGGTAAACGGGGTAATTTTAGGATCGAAATTATTTATTTGAACGCATCTATAGCCTTTTAGAATAAAAATTTATTTCGAAATTAAATCAAACAAGGTTACAAAAAGTAACAAATGATACATGATTGTATTCTAAATGTCATATGGAGACGAAAAACTGAAAATATACCAGGTGTCCCATTTAAAAATCGAAAGTTTGTGTCGCTTCCGGTGAAACCGGAAATTGCATGAAGTTGAGTTACTTGTCAAAAATGCAGTTTTATACATTAAACAGATCCTGCAAAATTTGATTTCATTATCTCCGAAAACAAAAATTTTATAGGGGCGAGCCACCTTCCGTGGACAAACGGTATATATATATATATATATATATATATATATATATATATATATATATATATATATATATATATATATATACAGACAATAATACGTTGGGAAATACATTAGATAAATTGATGATTAATCAAATTAATAACCCTCCAACAGAGCTAATTTCTTAAGTCTAGACGACATGGAATTCCCATTAATTCTTCAAGATGGAAACACTACATAGCCTGTTTCGCTCTTCAACAAACTCATCAGTAGTGTCCCGTTCATCGACCGAGTGGGCAATGATATCTAATAGAAATAACCACCTAATAGTTTCTAGGAAGAGCACTAATGACGTTGCCCACCCGATAGACAGAACACTACTGATGAGCTCGTTGAAGAGCGAAACAGACTGTCTAGTGTTTCCATCAAGAGGCGATGTCGAATTCTCTAACAATCTCCCTTGAAGGATGAATGGGAATTCTGGTGTAAGGCTTTTTCTTAGAATATAAAAGTTTGCATTAATTGTGGGCACTTGATTAATTGATGATTAATAACACTTCGGCATGATCATAATTCTGACAATTGTATGGAACATATGTAATCTGTGTACAATGTTTATCCACATGCAGTCTGGTTAGCTTATATTCATGTTATTAAGGGTGAACGCACATTTGTCCGCACCGAACGGATCGAAGTCAAGCTGGGGTTCTTCCAGATTCGGACGATTCGACGCGGCTAGGTGTGCGATGTTTCATATAAAGAATTCTAAAATTCGTTTCGTTCGGTGCGGATAAGTATAGTGCATTCGCATAAAATCAGGAAATGTGATTAAAATTTAAAAACTATTTTCAACATTCTTGAAAAATTTTAATATACTCAACAGTTCTACAAATATTTTAAAACATTCAATTTTTTTCAATTTACAAAAATAGGCACTTACGGTAAAAAAAAATTATAAGATTATATACAAAAAATTCGTCTTTGGATATTAAATATATTTGCCTTTAGAAACTTCATAAGAAAACATTTCTAAAATTTATAACCTCATTTTTCGATATTCTTTAAAAATTGCATGATAATTATTTCGCGTTAAAACATATTCTCGTAAAATTATTATACCTTCTAAAATAAAATTTCCCATTTATTTTAGCAACAGTCCTTTTTATAGACAATACCCACAGAAGCTGACGTATGTGCCAATAAATGAAATAGAATGAAATCAGCGTTGCCGTTTGTAACATAATTATCGAATTGTAACATAATTTCTCCTCCAATTTGTCCTCAATCGATAATTGTACCATAATCGATAATTGTAACATAATTTTGACCTAGAGGTTTTTCGACTATAATATAAATAATTATGGAAAGTACCTGAAAATAATTACGGTGATACTAAAAAAAAAAGGAATATTGTTTGGATTGTGTGTGCAAATCATTGCTACCCAATCCTGAAATACAATAATATGTAATCCTAAAAAAAAGGTCTTCTGATTTGTGGTTACAGATCAAAAAAAGAAAAATTGTAACATAATTTTGAAGAAAAATCGATAATTCTAGCAACGCTGTACCATAATTATCACTTGGCTCTGTGGCAACACTGAATGAAATAGATATGTTGTCATGGGACACCAGGAAGGAACGAAGTTCCTTCGGATTCGACATTATAATATAATTATTAATATAATAATATCATATTGAAGATTTACAAACTATACGAAAATAAATATATAGATTTTACGTAAACACTTAACAAACATGACATGACAGTACACTAAAGATTTGTATACAATCTTATTTTCACAATATAATATTAGCCGAAATGGGGATTTCATATTTCACTCTTCTATTTTTTTCCAGCACCAAATAACATATTATTTTATTCAATTTACTTCATAGTAATTGAAATAGTTGTCATAAAATTGTGTAAGTAGGTTATACACCTTGTGTTTGTAAAAACGAATTATTTGATGTAACAGATACTAAATTTTATTTTGGTTTATTTTCATTTAAATTAAATTAATAAATGTATAAAACTTAACATGTATGTTTTCATGTTTTTTACACTGCAACAATAAGAAATTCAAATCTTTCAAAGTGAATAGCAGCCAACAACTCTCAGAAACATATTTGAAGTTGATGAATTTACATTATATTAGTGAAGCAGGAGGTCTGCCCAAAACCGAAAACAATGGCAAGTGGTCTACGAAGCAAAAAAGTTCTGGGACCCCTGATTTAAATCATGTCTAACTCTACTTTAAATTAATTTTTATTATCTTCAGTTTTGAATTGTATTCTGTGTTTCCGTTTTAAGTGATTCCTTATATACCCCCCTTTTTGAGCAACATAATCACAGTATTGACATTTAAATTTTTTTTTAATGTGAATCCGCTCTATATGTCTTTTTAAAATATTGGAACGCGTCGTTTCAAGATCACAGTATTCACATTTATAAAGAACTTTTTTGGTATGTTTGGAATTTTCATGACACCTCAAAGTATATGGTTTTGTAGCATTGTATTCACAATATTGACATTTATATAAAATATTCTGAGTGTGACGAGAGTTTATATGAATGTTCAAATAATCAGAAAATGGTGTCTGATATTCACAATATTGGCACTGGAACTTTTTACCTTTTACAATTCTAGCTCGTCTTGCTAACGATTCCTTTGTAGAATCGACACCAGTACCATTAACTGTTAATACTTCAGTTAAGTGTTGAACTTCAGGCTCATTTTGTGAGTTAATTTTTCCTGAAATAACAATTTTCTCATGCTTTTCTTCAATGTGATTTCTTAAACAATCATAGCTTGTTGCGATAACATCACAATATTGGCAAGGATATTTATCTAATTTAGTATGAATTGAATTGATATGTTTTTTCAGGTGGCTCAACACAACAGTTTCATATGTACAGTAGCCGCATTTAAAAATTTTGGTATGGTGATTCATATGAAGCCTGAATTTTGATGTAGAATTTGTAGTGAATTCAAAGAATTGACATTTTGTAGTTGACATCCTTGAATTGCCCTGACTCCAGTCTGTATTAATTTTTTTGGTCCTATTCTCCAAAAATGAATCATTTGATTTTCTTGAATCTTCAAGGCTGAAAACATTTTTTCGTAATCTTTTTGGTTTACGTAAGTGTTTATATGAAAGTATCTCAAACTCTTACGATTCAAAAAGCGTAAAATTGTAGGTGTAATAGTAATATTTCTGTTGTTATATTTCTTACTATAGTCCTAATATTATGAAAATTGATCTATTTTGGAATAACTGAAATTGATTTTGAACAATTTACTCTGAAATGATTTGGAGAATGTAAATATTCAGGAAGGCCACTAAAATGACTAATCAAAATGAACATCAACAAATAACAGTATTTGTTATACAATACCATAATACTTAATAAAAAACAAGCATAATTATTGGAAACATGAGCCAATTATCAGTATATGAGTAACTAGTGTATGTGTTAAAATATACTTTTTTCTACAGGCACATCTTTTGAATAATTAGAATAAAGTTAGTTACATGACTTTGTACTTGAATATGGCATATTGTTTTTTGTCATTTCACATTATCATTGATATATAATTTTGAATAAAAAAAATATTTTCATTTACTATTTCAGTATCTCTGAATTTCATCCTCATGGCACACCAAAACACTTAGATCTTGGCATTTTTGTAGCCTACTATTTTTTAAAAAATTCTATTTACTCAAGTAAATCCAAAAAATCCAATTCATTCTTTAAAAATATTATATTCTATTTTCCTCATATATTCAACAAAAGAGGACCTTTCAATATGCATTAGGCAAACATTCTTTTTCAAATAACTAAAATAAAATGTTACAGATTTAATATTAGTATAAAACATAATTATGTATTGTAAGATTTCTTGAATGAATATATATATATATATATATATATATATATATATATATATATATATATATATAAAATATTCATACTAGAAATCTATCAATTATTTGTACCAAATATCATGATAGCTACATTATGTAGATATAATTAATGTTAAAATAAGCACATAGAGTATCTTACACAATTCTATCTGAATATTCCGATGGAAAATTATCTTCAATTTTACAGAAATCATATTGTTCACAATAATTTTCAGTATTTGTTTCTTCCTTAATTTCTATGTTCAGAGAGTTATCTTCATGCTGTTGAATTGTGTTTGTATAATATAATATTGATTCCAAGTCAGCTTGATAATTATCAATATTTTCAGGTTCCTTCTTAATCCTAGTTCTGGAACATAATTTTTTTTATTCAGCAAATTATGCATTATCCTTATTCCATTCAGCGATATTATTTTATATTATCATTTTATTGTTTTCACCTTCTAAATACACACCTATTTGAAAAAAAACACACAGTATGTGTATCATTTAATTTTATACCTACTATTGGCTTTTTCATTTCAATCTCATAAATAAACCAAATATATAACGAATAAATCTTGAAAAATACTTGAGAATAAAGGAAATAAATAGTTTTACAAAATGAAAAAATAAAGAAATATAGATTTACACATAAGAATATTTGATTCGTTTATCTAGCTCATTAGATAATAACATTTTCTCTATTAGTTTTTTAATTAGCATTCACAAATAATTTAATAATGTCCCAGAAATTATACTAGTAAGCCCTTATAATAGAAATTAAACTTTAGCTGTCTCTCCATTTAGTTTAACCCTGTTACCCTATGAAGTTATACAGAATTCTACTTTTTACCTATTCAATTCCATTTTACAAAATTTGCTCCCACATTATATCCTTCTTCTAATTTTGACATAAATAGAAAATAAATAATGAATATTAATTACAGATTGCCTATGCAGAAATTTAGTTCTCAAACTAAAAAACATACAAGTATCTCACCCTGTTGAATCATTTTCATTTTCCATCAAAGAAGTTGAAATTGAAATTAGCAATAAAAAGCAAAAAAAAAATTAAAATAATAATTGCTTGAATATTGATTCACATTTTTCAATTGATGGCCCAGGAAAATTATCTCTATTACTCATTAGCTAAACAAACACAAACTTTGGCATTGAATGTTCAATCAGATCTCAAATAGCGAACTTCATATATAAAATATATAGCTCAAAAAATATCAAAATGTACTTGACATCTTGACAATGAATGACAACATTGACAACTGATAATGACAACATACGTCATTGACGTCATACACAAACAAGGCATCAGCAGAATCCTGAGTCTTTACAGACTACACCGTCAGTGTTGTAAAAATAACATTTAGATAAATAAAGCTGTTACAATTCATAGATTCTATTTTATTGTTTAAGTTCGTATAATATATATATATATATATATATATATATATATATATATATATATATATATATATATATATATATATATATATATATATATAATATATATATATATATATATATATATATATATATATATATATATATATATATATATATATATATATATATATATATATATATATATATATATATATATATATATATATATATATATATATATATATATATATATGTATGTATGTATGTATGTATTGGCGTCTGAAATTAAGATCGTAGCACCGGAACGGCTAATATCGGTACTAGAGCATGGGCCATTAACTGATTGTTTACATTGTTTGTAATGGTATTTACGTTCATTCGAAGTTTTCGAACGTTTATCGTCGTTTTGTATTTTCCTGTGATTTATTGTGTTTGGATTGAGGACAATATTATCTCTGTTCAACAGTACCTACCTACATCAAGTTGAAATTTACACTGAGTTTTTATCATTGAAGATGAAAATCAATAATAAAATAAAGGAGAGGACGAATAAATTGATTGGCTGGAGGAACTATTTATACATCATGAAAAAGCTGTATGATAGAACACCTATTTATTTAAAAAGTTAGAAAACTTTCAAAAGTTTCAAGAAAACATCTCTGACATGTCCACTTTCATTACCAACTGAAGAGGTTTTGAGTATAATGGACAAAAATAAGTACTTACAAGCAAAACTGAAAGAAACAACATGAAATAAAAGAAGAATTAACATGAATACTCTACTTGAATGGTTTGAACGTAATGAGTTAGTTATTATATTTTCTGAATATTCCTGACGTATAACAGCTATCCTAAAAGTACTGGACTTCTGACAGTCTGGTTTTTTTATAGAATCTCTGTTTCTGGTTATATAATTGAATATTTTAGTTTTTACCGAGCTATAGAGTCAAGTTTTATTTCATATTCTTGATGTTATGTTATTTTGGTTGTGCAAATAAACAATATTTATTATTATTGTTTTAATAGTATCTCTGGTTGTTACACGAAAGAAAATTCAATTATCTAGAATCTCTAGATGATGTCCCAGGTTCAGATTCCGATAAAAGTGAAAGATTTTTCTTGGGAATAACATTGGACTTCAAAAACCCTACGTTTTCGGTTTGCTGATCATCAGTTGGTATAATTCTATATGGAAAAATCCACAAACTCACTGCAGGGAAAATAATTATCACATATTCAATACAACTATTCACATTATTGAATGAAAGTTATCATCGTACAACTGAACTTTTCAATAGAAATCAAATATTTTATTCGTTAGATACATGAGAGCTCTTTTGTATTGAAAGTGTAATAAAAATGTTTTGAAGGCAGATTCAATTTTTCTATCATGAATGTAGAATAATATATCTACCGACAATGTTTTCATGAAATCACGAACCTGATCATATCTTACTTTTATTTTAAAACATCTTGAACAAATCAAATAAAATGATGTACAATCTACACTAAATTAATGTTCTTTTTGTTCATTATGTGAAGCAAAACTCCAAATTTTAAATTATAGAAATAGCCAAAAGATTAGAAATATCAAAAAGTACGTTCACTGATGACCAAGATGATTGTTCGATAATTTTCATTGAACTCGCTTTAAATTCATAGTCTTGAGCTCAGTGCAGATGAACTACTACCTTAGGAAAAGAGCATTTATTATTGCAAATACCGGCATAAGTGTAAATTATACGAACTGTACGAAGCTACGAAGGTAAAGTACTACTCTTGCACTTCTACACAAATTATTCAATTTTCAGTGATCAGTGATCTTTATTCGTTGTTCATATTTTTATTTTCTATGTTGAAAGTTGAAATATAAATAAAATAAAAATAACCTAAAAAACTATGGATCAATTCAAATTATAAATTGTACTGTGTTAATTGACTGGAAATATAAATTGTTAGTTATGAAAAGATCCTCGAAGGTTTGTGTACCAACACATTCATTGTTATTTGTGAAATAACATACAAACCTTAATTTTAAGGAATGGAAATCGTTCGATTTTGGACCAGAAAATGTCTCGTCCAAAAAGCCTCGGTCGATTACCGAAATAACAGATATCTCATTGGAAAAGCAAATAATAAAGACAGCATATTGTAAAAGCTCTTGTTTTGATTTTCATTCCAGACTTGTTCCAAAAGATGTTTCTGACTTGGCAGTCCATTCAAAGAAAATAGCAGAAGTGAAAATTTGGCTAGAAAATGTTTTCTCTACTCGAAATAATGTTTGTAAACTTATATTTGAGAGAATTAGTGTCTGATTACTGATTTTTACAGAATCATACCTCATTTCTCCTTTTATCAGGGCCAACTGGATCTGGAAAAACTGCGACTTTGAATGTTCTTTGTAGAAATATGGATATTTCTATTTCGGAATGGATTAACCCAATGGATCAAGATTTTGAACTATTGAGAGGTTCAAATCAAATGAATACCTTCACAGAGTTTATAACTACAGAATCTAAATATAAATCACTTCTTGAAGTTTCAACAGAAAGAAGAATAGTACTTGTAGAGGATTTTCCAAATGTATTTCTCAAGAATCATGATGAATTTAGCAATGTTCTAGAGTGAGTTCAGAATTAAATTTAATTATTTTTGTTTAAACTTTGGGTATATCAAACATTGTTTATAGAGAATGCTACTACAAATCAAAATATCCAATTGTATTCATCTGTACTGATGTTTCAAATAATAAAATTAACTTGGTGTATAATCTATTTCCTGAAGAAGAATTGAAAAAATATCAGATAACACACATAAGGTGAGTATTTTTTAAGAGAATTGATAGTATTTATGTTTGGGCATTAGTAGGTAATACTGCATATTTAAATCTATGGAGAGTGAATATTGTATAGTTGTTTTCTATAATAAAGCTCATTTGTAGTTTGTAAATATATTAACTTTGATAATAAAGAATATAATATTGTATGAGTTTTATATAATGTTTTTGTAAGAATTATATTTCCATTTTCCAATAATTACATGATTCTTTACAGTCATTGCCCTAAACCAAACTTTAGTTTGCGTTAAACAAATGTTTACCACATTTATAAAATAGTTGATCTTAGTTGGATTACCTGAGAATGTTTTGATTGGTTTATGATCATTAGGAATACAAATTAGTTCATAATAATTATCTGTAAAATCAAGGACAGTCAAAGGTATTCTACAGAAATGAAAGTATGCTTCACAATTTAGCAATGAAATTATAGAAGTTTGAATATGAATATACTTCATAGAAATACTTTATGAATTATTTCATAATGAAAAATATATTTGTTAATGAAAGTTTCATTAAGGCCTAGTTCAATGCAAAAAAGGCATGACTGTGCATCCAGTGGCACTGCATTCAGAAATTTAATGCTCCACTATAAATTGGCATAATAATAAATAAATGAATTTATTCCCAACAGGTTTACACCCAATTACAGAGAAAAATAATGATAATAAAAATACAAATATATGCATAATAGACTCTTATGCTAACATATAAGAAAATTACCAGAATTCTATCGAAACCATAAGCAAATAATATACAATTCATAATCCCATGTACACAACAGAAATAAATTTAAAAAAAAAAAAAACATCATGATACCTCCGTTCGCTGTTCTAAATGACATGTCAAAATCACTGATAGCGCATCAAAATATATATCACATCGATTACAACACCTATCATAAACATTACACATAAAATTGATAGGAGAACGTGACATAACATTTAATCTGCTGTGATCAACATAAAAAGTATTACCTCGTCTCAGACCAGGCCTTGGTACGCGGATTTTTATCTTACTAAGAAGAAATGGTGAGTCAATTTTATTGTGCAGAATTTTGTACAGCAACGTTAGAGCAAAACACTCACGTCTCAACTGTAACACATCAATTCCAAAACTTACGGTTAGGACAGAGTGATCGAAGCCTCTCGGAGGGTATTGCCCATAACATTTGAAATACATATATTTCAAACACTTTCTCTGAACAGCCTCCAAGTCTACCACAGAATTATTGTACAGAGGAGACCAGATTACAGAGGCATATTCTAGCTTACTACGAATAAAAGAATAGTATAACGTTTTCATCGTGCCGAGGTTAACAAAGTTGTTCCAGTTTCTGACAAAATAACCCAGCGTTCTAGTTGCAGATGCCTTGATACGACTTATGTGCTCTGAAAAGGACAGCTTATAGTCAAAAACAACCCCTAGATCCTTGAACTCAACGCATCTATCCAGAATCTGACCATCCAATGTATAGCCATGGTGAATCAGAGTCAATCTACGAGAAAACGACAGAACTTTACATTTACTGACATTAAGTTTTAGTCCGTTGTTGGAACACCATAAATTGACCGTATCCAAAGATACTTGTAATCTAGCACAATCATGACGATCATTAATAACAGCGAATATTTTCAAATCATCAGCAAAGAGCAGATGCATACAGTCAAGTTGTAGAGACAGATCGTTATAATGTATATAAGAAACAATAAAGGTCCCAAATTGGACCCCTGTGGCACACCGGATGAGGCACGATAGAGTGCAGATTCACAACCTCCATGTTCAACATATTGATAACGATCTGAAAAATATGATTGCATCAATAATAATAACTGGGACGAAAAGCCAATAGACTGAAGTTTAGACATCAATATGCTATGATCGATCTGATCAAAGGCCTTCTGAATATCTGTGTAAATAACATCCATCTGACCACGATCATTCAATGATTCAGACAGAGATTTCATTTACATTTACACATTTCAATCATACTATGCTGAAATGAAATATTTAATCACCAGATAGCCACTGTGCATTTACATTTGTTACAAATAGTTCATGTGAAAAATCATATTTTTTAATATTATATAATATTGTATAAAGTATTCATTATATGTAGTGGCAGGGCAAGACCTTAATTTGATGTGGGTAAGGACATTTTGTCCTTTCCCAACATGCATCGGCTAATTTTTGACACTACTATTCTATTCATTGTTCCATGTCAATTCCTTCTTTTTGTTGCATTGATCTAGACAATGTGGTAGACAACTAGATAACATACAACAACAGTAAATTTTTGTCACCATTTTTCATCAGCAACATTTGACTTTCATTTTATTTGCTAAAAAAAATCAGCCTTAAAAACCATAACTTAACAAGTAAGTCCAAAAAGTAATTTTGTAAAATGTGTCTTCGCACAGTAGACAAGTTGCTAGCCTTTTATTTTTAAAGTATTTAGGCAAATCATTTCCAATTTTGCCAATGTTTTTGAAATTCATGAATTGGCCTTTCATTTTCTTGGTCTATGGTTTTTCCGTGTTTTATTCGTTTTTCGTCTAATGTTATCCATTTCAACTTAGGCCATATGTTCTTCGGTATTCTCATGTATATGTAAAATAAAACTTGTTTCCAGTAACAGCAACCTTCCTGTACATAGATGTAATTTGCTTATTTGTGTTTGCTGTTATAACTATTATCCATTAATTTTACAGTTTCAACGCTTGTGCACCAACACTGTTAAAACATTCATTGAAAAGAGCTCATGACATAGTCCAGAAAAATAAAGATATATTTCAAACACCACCAGCAAATGTTGTAGAAGCTATTTTATTGTCATCAATGGGAGACATTAGGTGTGCTATCAACCAATACTATTTTGCCTGTTTATTAGGTAATTATTACAGTTTTTATTCCCTTGACGTGTTTCACAACCTTAAAGGACTTTTATACTGTTGTGTAGAGATTATAGAAACTTTTAACTATACTTATTCAATTACACATTGTTTCCTTTAAATAATTGTACTATCATTAAAATATACTACTATAGAATTATATCCTCACTGACTAATATCCTCCAGAAAAATTATATATATATATATATATATATATATATATATATATATATATATATATATATATATATATATATATATATATATATATATAACGGGTGATTCATTTAGAGGTACTTTTTGTGGTGGGGATTTAATTGCAGATTGCGCATGCCTCGTGTCAACTGAAGTGACATTATTCAATTCAATTCAAAGGTTTTTATTTAGCTTATAAAGCTACATAAATTTACATTATTGTTCAGTAGTGTTTGACAATTCATAATGGAAAGACTTAGCCCAACACAGCGTCTACAAATTGTTCAACTGGGCTCTTGACAAGCTTGCAGAAGATCCACTGTTTTCGACAAAAATATTGTTCACCGATGAGGCCCATTTTTGGCTTAATGGGTTCGTGAATAAACAAAATGCCCGTATTTGGGGTGATGAACAACCCGAAGAGGTTCAAGAGCTACCATTAAACCCAGAAAAAACAACTGTTTGGTGTGGTTTATGGGCCGGTGGAATAATCGGTCCATATTTCTTCAAAACAGAGGCCGGCCGGAACATTACTGTGAATGGTGACCGTTATCGCGCCATGATAACAGACTATTTGATACCAGAAATTGAAGCCCGTGGTCTCGACGAAATTTGGTTCCAACAAGATGGCGCCACTTGCCATACAGCCCGTGAAACCATGGCTTTACTGCGAGAGCGATTCGGCGAACAGCTCATTTCACGCTTTGGACCAGTGAATTGGCCGGCTAGATCATGTGACATCACACCTCTTGACTTTTTCCTTTGGGGCTATGTAAAGTCCAAAGTCTACGTGGATAAGCCGGCTACGATTGAGGCATTGGAGGCCAATATTACTCGAGTCATTGGCCAAATACCACTCGAAATACTCATACGCGTCATTGAAAATTGGAATTACAGAATGGACGTTGTTAACCGTAGTTGCGGACAACATTTGAAAGAAATTATCTTTAAAAAATAATTGTAAAGAATGGTTCTTTTGTTTGATAATAAAGATTATAAAATAAAATTGTTTTTATTCATTTTTTGTTATTAAAAATAAAAATACCTCTAAATGAATCACCCTTTATATATATATATATATATATATATATATATATATATATATATATATATATATATATATATATATATATATATATATATATATATACTATCAATAGTATTATATACTATGATCCAATATGTTCTGAAGGTATGATTGTTGAACTTGGCAATAAATTAATGCAAAATGAAGCTTTAAATCTAATATATTTGCATGTATATATGTATTACTTTAGTTATAAAAAATAGTAAGAAGTCCTGCATGATCTCATCATTTTTGTTTTGCAATATATTCACACTTTTTGTGCAATAAATAATTTTTCAGAATAATAGTTTTCTTCTTGAAGGTACTGAGGAGATGCCTACAGAGAAAAGATTTACAGTGAAACCTGGCAGCAAGAAAAAAAGACCCGAAAAATCTTCTGTTCTCAAGATAATGGCAAAGGATGAAACTTTAGGCTTATTTCATGCATTGGGTAGGATACTAAATCCAAAAAGGAAAGAGCATAATAAGTCCTGGAGATTGAATTGTGACATTGAAAGTCTTATTGTTGAGTTAGAATCCCAACCAGAGAATGTAATATCATTTTTATTTAGTAATTGTATCAAATATTTTGGAGATTTAAAAGAATTACATCAAGCTCTGGATTTACTATGTTTGTCCCAGAAATTTTTTGATAGATGGACTGAAAGAAAAGATCTTTACCAATATCCCCTTTGGATTTCTGTATTGGGGTTGATGGTACTGAATAATCATAAAGTTTCAAAGTGGAATCAGATTGAAGGTATTAAGAAAATGAGACAAAATAAGTAAGTTCATTTATAGGTGAAAATTAAACTGATTCAATTGTGATAGTATATATAATTTTTGATGATTGGAAAAGCATTTCTGAAATTTTTTAAATCTATTTGTTTAACGATAGACTGATATCATCAAAGATTGTAACAATAGAAAAAATATATTTTTATTCATTGTTTACAATTGATTAATACATTAATATTTTTACGTATTTCAGCAACAGGAAACTACACACGCCAATACTAGATGAATATTATTCGACTATTATCAAACAAAATCATATGAAAATATAATTAACTTGAGGGTAATTTTGTAATTATTGCTGTTACACCTTACACATTTCAATAAAATTTTATCGTAATTGTCTAATGATTCTACTAATAGAGCGCATACGATTATGGTTTTAATTTTGGAGTTTAAAATATATACTAATATTAATAAATGTTATATTTTTAAAATATTTATGAAACCGCCGGCAGTAGTTCATATTGTTCACATTTTTCACTTAGCCATACAACAAAATTAGCCAGTAAAATTATAACCTCAATTTTGCCTATGATTCACTGTTACGTTTACGAGTATTTGTCAGATTTACAAAAAAGGGACTAATATTAATCAAAAATTTTCTCATGACGCCTTGGCATTCCAAAACTCACTCAATATAATTGTCTCATCAATTTATCACTGAAACAGATTTTATAAAAAAATTTAAAAGAGACGGACCACGGCGTAAAATTGTCTGATACAGAGAGAGATACCATAAACTAGGAGCTTTCCAACTACGACACAGAGCGACACTGTGTTCATCGCTTCTTGTTCCAACTACGACTTAAGTGACACACGGACGAACACAAAAAAAAGTTGAGTTGGAGCGTGTAGTGTTTCAGAGCTACCAACATTTATAGTCGATTTATTGCATTAACGTTGGCAATAGTTTTAATTATTAATTTATTAGATGATTATCATTGTATTATATCATATTAATATTTCACTTAAAGTATTCATTATTTAACGTGATACAAAATGGGCTAATGACAATGCACGTAATTATTAATAAACCGAAAGAGAAATCACTTGTCCATTGCCATTTGAATTAACGATGGCTGCGCTCACTGGCGTTTTACATAAAAATCAAAAAGGCTTTCAACAAGCACCCGTAAGCTTGGTCCATACAGACGCGAATTGCGAATAGCAAATTCGCAGGAAAATAATTAGCCAGTTTGGACTATTTCATATACTTGCGATATTTTTGGGGATATTTACTTTTTTCCAGATTGCTAATGTTGGCGATAAGTGACTTATGACATGACATCATTTGACATTGACAAAGTTGGCCGATTCAGTCAGCTGTTTGTTTGTTTATTTTGAGAATTAATAATTATTGTTGATTTCGAGACATACAGAGAAATCAAGAGTTTGTATTCAATAACAAGGGATGTGTATTCCTTAAGTTTATTTCAGTGGCAACGAAGACGTAAAATCGCTGATTATTTATTATTTAAAAAAATACAGAATAAAATATATCGGTCAGTTGGAACTTGCAAAATTTTTTATTAAGGATGCAGCAAGGGGCGTATCATAATTTAGTTCAAGAAATGCGTTCCAAAGATGAAAAAAAATTTAGAAATTTTCATAGGATGTCAATACATGATTTTGATAAAAAATCCAAAAAAAACAAGAGCAAAACAATTTCTAAAACGAAAACAAACAATACACGTGTCAATTCAGCTCTCAACTCTCGCTCAACGTTGAACACAATAAGATGGGCTAAAATGCGCATGTGCCAACCATAAAACGGTCGGTCCTAACAACAATTCGCGCGAATATATTGAACTCAATCCAATTTTCCCGCCCCCCAAATTTTAAATTTTGCGAATTCGCCAAATATTAAAAATTTTGACAGGCCGCCATATTGATTTCAAATTGGCCAATCAGAACATTATTCGCAATTCGCGATTCGCGTCTGTATGAACCAAGCTGTACACCGTGTTCTGTAGTGTGACAGAGTGGCACGGTGTTTCCTTGTTGGAAAGTTCCCACGGTAACATCCACGAAGTGTATCGTGGTAACATCACAGAAAATCTGCTATCCGGAGTCGGAGTATATTACCAATCAGAGCAACCTTCCTAAATTGTTAGAAGAAAAATTCTCGAACTACATAAACATTTACACTGATGCGTCTCTGTCACGAAATCAAGATTTGGTAGGTCATGGGGTTTACATTCCGTCAATAGGAAAAAGAATATCAGATAGACTGCGATATGGATGCTAGTACTGATATTGTCACTGTAAATATCTTTAAAGTTTTCGATATTGCTATGCGTGCAGGTATGCTGATTGCTTGCATGTGGGAACCAAGTCACTCGTTCATCCATGCTAATGACATCGCGGATCAAGTGGCAAACGAGGGGAGATATCTGGAGGCTGTGGATATGATAAGTGCTGGGCCGTAAGAACTTTGGCCTCAATACGCTACTAAATTATATAATACATGGAAATAAATGTTTCAAGAAGTTAGTTTGAATAAAGGGAAAATCTATTATCACATGACAAAGGATAAATCTCCTAACCGAATAGTATGGTTTAAAAAAATAAATTGTTCGCGAAAATTTATGACGAATACGTTAAGGTTGAGAACTGGACACTGCTTATTACCAGTCCACCAATTCAGAATCGGAGTGAAAATTGATTCGCTTTGTAATTGTGGAAAAATAGGGGTCCTTATTCATATATTTTTTGATTGTAATGACAACTATCATAATGCCAGAGTTTTATATGATAAACTTATACAATTTAAATTTGTCTTGCCCTTAAATATATATGATGTAATATTCTCTGAGTCATTGGAGGTAATAAAAATTATAAATAATTTCCTATTGTACAGTAAATTGAAAATATAGATAATATTCATTCAAGGTAAAATATGTCAGCAAGTATGAATCCTTATTCCTTTTGTTTTATGTGTTTGTCGCCGTAAATAACGTTGCCTATGAAAAACAAGACATCTGAAGCCCCAGAATAATGTCTAGAATAGTTATTTATGTACCAAGTGCGTTATATAGATCATTATGCCCTGAGGGAAACATTCGGCCCGAGGGCCTCTGGCCCGAGGGATGAATGTTGCCCGATGAGCATAAGGATCTAGTAACGCACGCGGTGCATACAAGATTTTATTTTTCACGAAAAAATTATTATATTATGATGAAAGAGCGATTTTAAAATCGTTTCATTGCTCCTATCCATTTTCCTTCTCATAGTAGGCATGCCATTGGTTGATATTTTGAAGTTTGTGAATATATTTGTCATCATATTCAGTGAATGTCATTGCTGCTTTCTTTGTGTAGTCTTATAGAAATAATGGAAATGAAAATGAATTTACCCAAGAATATCATAGAAAATGCAGCCAAAGCTGTGAATAATTAATTGCCGGAGAAATCCAGAGTCGTATACGACAAGGATTATGAGGTATTTAATCAATGAAATTTGCTTCATTTCTCCTTGTACAATAAGCGGGCGTTTTGAATTCATTATGCCCGCAAATGCGGGCATAATGGCCTAGGGCAAAATGAATGTGTTTATAGCAACCGTATCCAAGGTGAAATAAACATATTATATACAAGTGAAAAATAATATATTATATATACAGTGTTTGGGTGCATAGTTTTAATACTGAGCCCATGAAGGTGCTACTCTTACGTAGGGGTTTCTACTTGGGGTGGCAATCCTTTGAGAGAAGAAGAAGAAGATATTTTGCCTAGTAATGTCAAAAATATGTTGATGTGTTATTGCAAAATAAAATAAAAGCCATTTATGTTTGTGCGGTTCAAATAAAATCCAAAATCAAATAGTTTTCTCATTTTAGTCTGAAAGAATGTAAGTGTATTTCTGAATCTAGTGTTGATGGGACAAATGGAAATTCATTGTTTTTTCATTTACAATGAAGTTGATGTGTAGATTTAATAGTTATGTTATTTACAGATTAAATTAAAGAAATTATTTTACCCTTATTTATTGGAACATAGGGATAACTGTACCCGATGAGTGGTGAAAGGTATTGAAATCGTTGAATATCTTAAAATATATTACATTCTTAATAATTTGAATTTATTTGAATCAGGTGCAAAAACTTCTTACGTGATTTGGATATATGTAAGCTGAAATCTATAAAAGTGAAAATCAAAAGGCCAAACATATCAGAACCTGACTATCCCCAACCCATATATAGAGGTCTAGATGATCCTAAAAGTCTTACGGTTCATTTCAAGACAGGTAGTTAGCGTATATGAGGACATGATTAAACAGAGCTATTCTGGCATAATTTAAGATAATTAATTAGTAAATGTGGCATTATGTGATTCTTGTAGTGTATTACTGTCTGTATTTAAGCCTCAAATTTACCATGCAATTATTTTCAGTTTAAAGAGGTTATATCTCTTCTTTTGTATATATCAAAAATGAACCCTGGAAGTACATCAAAAGTGAATCAATACAATTCTTATATAAAATCAATTTTATATCATAAGTAATGAAAATACTAGTGTGTATTGTATACATATATTTACCAAAACACTTGTGTAATATTCATTTGAATAGTTTGAAAAAAGTATCAATTAACTG
>JARQZK010004467.1:115000-132500 GCA_030704885.1 Cynegetis impunctata | reverse complement strand
AGTACCATCTCGCGGTATAAAGTTTGACAAGGAAAAAAGGCATAGAAGTACGTATAAACAAAAGAGGTAGTTAGTTAGTTGAGTGGATGTTATTGAAGAATTTACGTTTTTTGTTGTTGAATTGGTTGGGTTCATTGTTGTGCTTTGATTCATGTTTTTTGTTAGAAAAATTAAATCTGTAATTATGTACTTATGTTTTATATCAGTGCTCTATTTTCTATTTTTTCATATTTGAGTGGCTTTCTTCTATATTCTGGGAAGTTTGTGCAATATATGATTAATCACTATTCTTTGCAAGGCATACAATAAGCTGCATGAGATTTTTTTCAAATGAGATTTTTAAATTTATAATAGATTTGTTTATTTCAAAATAATTGGTACTTCATACTGTATACCTCATAAAGTAGAAATATAGCTAAGAAAACATACTTTCTATTGTACATTGAAGATAAAACTGTAAGGCTCAATATCATTTTATATAATTCTTTCGTGAAGACTCAGATCCATTTTTCTTCAAATTGAGGAAAGCGTTATCGCGATATACAGTTCAGCTCCGATTATCCGCGGAATTGAGTGGCAAGAGTTCTGCGGATAACCCGAGAAAGTGCCAATATGAAAAAAATATTTTAACACAAAATTTATGTTTTATTGTACAAAAAACAGAATGAAACTTTCAGAATACATGCATATGTACATTACAGTAAAATAATTTTAGTGATTTAGAAACCACTAAACAAAAAACAATACATACTTACTTTACATATGTGCAAAAGTGTCTAGTTAGACTTTTTCTAAATCAGTCGATCGTTTTTGCTTCTTGCTTTGGAAACACCTTTCCTTTATTGTCGCGCGGATAATCTGCACTGCGTATCATCCGCTCGCGGATAATGGGAGCACTAGTGTACAATGTTTCTTTATCTGTTATAGACCAATAATGGGGAGGGTAGAAATGTGAACAAACTTCACTTGTGTTGTTATTATTCTTCCATTTATCTAAATAATGCTTGTGCTTATGCATGAATAACAATGTTCTATGCATAAACAGACATGATAAAGTAAGAGTGTTGTTTTGTTCGATTTAAAATTGTATAACTATTACCGCAGAAAACAATTCTGTAGCTCAAGAGGGACTGAAAATTTGAATAAAAGATGATTTTCATTATATTCAAATCTACCTGATTTCTGGCTGAATTCTAGGTAATCACTACTGATCCTCATCGACCCACAAGATGTTCATTATGCTCTGCCCGTTTCAGTCATCTAAAGTGATACCCAAGACCGTAACTTTAGAGTTAAACTTGATTAGTTGGCCATTATCTGTGAATTGTTTCGGCTGAACCCAGTTTGATCGGACTGTTAAAAATAATACTCCATTTGTTTTCCTCCGATTAATCACAAGTCATATCTCGGTACACCATTTCTCTACCGTATCAATTGCTAGTTCCAATCTATACGAAATTGATTTCACATTTTAGCTGACTCAAGGATACTTATATTATCAGTATATATGAATTATTCCTCTGTTCGATCAGGGACTCCTGCAGAGCATTAACATATGTATATATATATGTATATATATATATATATATATATATATATATATATATATATATATATATATATATATATATATATATATATATATATTGTAATATATAAAGGTTTTTTACGATAAAAAGACGATGACGTTGCAAAACAAAATATTGTGATGTTGCCAAGCTGTAGTTTTTTCTTTACTTTACGAAAACTAGAAAAGTCATTTGATGTTAGAATGACAATTCTTCTTATGTTTTTATTGGTCCGTGCCTCGTAGAGCCTAAGTTAAAAAATATTTATTTATGAAAAATTTTTTATGGTAAAAGGAATCAATACAACTGTAATCATCTTCATGCAAATTAAAATATTGTTTCTTTATACATCTATTTATATTCATTATAATGGAAATAGAATGAAAAAAAGATAAATATAGATACATAAAATAAAAATCGCTTCACTTTATGAAGGTATACATTTGTATCATCACTGCTGCATTATTTGGAACAAGAGTGAATATAGAGTCTATTTCCTACACAATCATACATTGGGAAGTTGAATTAAGATGCTCCATGTTTCGAATTCGTATCTCTGTTTCATATTATGCAGTTTTAATTTTGTGTGAGGTTGTTATTCACAAAAATATTATCGACTTAGGTAGCTGGCTACATATAGGTGTGCTATTAGACTTTTTATATATAGGCTGTGATAATCTCACCACATGCAAATTGAAATAATGAAATATCGAGTGAACATTTCTTTATCAACAACTGGAATAAGATGGCTCAAAGTCTCTGCCCCTTCTGATAATAATTTTTAGATGTATGACAATTACGTTACAGTCACTACCTTCCTGATTTTATATTGTATTTCAAAGTTTACTTATGTTAATAATGAAAAACAATAATTGTGAATTATACAAAATGGTGGAAAATAAAGCAAATTGGAGAAAAATATAGAAAAATAGAACACAAGGTTTCCAGCTAATCCATCTCAAAATCATCACTATCTTGCTATCATCACTGTTCAAATTAATAATAAGTGGAGCACATCCTGTTCTATCGAATACTACTTCTCTATCCAACAATCTTGTATAATGGATTTTTCAGTGTGCTCTACTGTCCTGGAACCAAATATCAGGAGTCATATTTTTTCTAAAGCCTTTTTCATACAACCAATTGCTTGTTCTGTTTTTTTTTACCGTTGTTCTAAGGATTTAGAATCGTTGCCAAGAACGTCCCAAGCAGTACCTGAAGTCTTTAAATATCACAGGTCTCATCCAAAAACACAAATTGATATAAAACCTTCCCTTTTTATCTTGACATATTCATGTAAAAAATGTACACGTTTTGATGCAATATGTGGCAACTCCATTAAACCACGGACCGATGGATCATCTTTTTGGTATTTTTGAAATCCAATATTTTCAATATCTTCAGAGTGATGTCAAACAACCATTAAAGAGTTCACGCTCTTTGGAGTTTGTCTTTCAAAGTTTTCAAGGTTAATGTGTTCCTCTGAAAAAATATTGTGTTAGATTAAGTGTGAATAAAATTAAACAATATATTCAATATACTCACTGTTTCACATACATTTCGTATATAACATTTCTGGAAAGCATTTGGTCAAAGTATCAATTCTCAACAGTAGAGTTTTTTATTGCCCTGGCTGTTGAGAATAAAATGTATTTACGGTTGCTAGATTATGTGTTATTCTGATAAGCAGGAAAATAAAAAAATGTGACGTCATAGTCTTTTTATCATAAAAAACCATATATATATATATATATATATATATATATATAACTGAGATTGAATTCTCGCACATCACTTGGTGAAACATCATAAAGAATAAAGTATAAACTTTAAAATAAAGAACACTTGGCTTATGTTTCACAATATAAAAAAAATATGTAGATACTGTATTTAGCAGTAACGAAAAGTCGACATGTTTCGAGTTATGAACTCATTATCAAGACTGACTACAGGAGAGTATTACATCGTATTTTATAAGACAGACAAAAGCAAAGGTGATACCTGAAAATCAATTTGTTCGTTTACAAGGGGTAATTGACTTATGGGCGGAACTTATTTCGAGAATTTCAAGAAGGTCAAGGCGCTTTCCTTTGTTACCTGAATGTAACAATTTGGTTTTGTTGAAATCCAAGAAGTGATTGAATTTTATACAATGCTCAGAGAAGCCAGTGGTGTTTTTGTTTTGTAAAATTGACTTCTTATGTTCTTCAACACGAATATTTATATTCCTTCCTGTCTGTCCAATATAGAAAGCAGGACATTCGTCGCAAAATATTTTGTAAACACCACTATTTTCTCCGATGTTAGATTTTTCTTTATTATTGACCAAGAATGACTTCAAGTTTCTTTTATTTGTACAAATTGTTTTAACGTTATTTTTCGATAGTCTGTTATAGTATTTTCGTTCTTCATTAATGAAGAACGAAAACATTTCCCAATAAATTATGTGTCTAATTTGAGTAGCAAAATTTGTAACAGACTATCGAAAAATAACGTTAAAACAATTTGTACAAATAAGAGAAGCTTGAAGTCATTCTTGGTCAATAATAAAGAAAAATGTAACATCGGAGAAAATAGTGGTGTTTACAAAATATTTTGCGACGAATGTCCTGCTTTCTATATTGGACAGACAGGAAGGAATATAAATATTCGTGTTGAAGAGCATAAGAAGTCAATTTTACAAAACAAAAACACCACTGGCTTCTCTGAGCATTATATAAAATTCAATCACTTCTTGGATTTCAACAAAACCAAATTGTTACATTCAGGTAACAAAGGAAAGCGCTTTGACCTTCTTGAAATTCTCGAAATAAGTTCCGCCCATAATAGTCAATTACCCCTTGTAAACGAACAAATTGATTTTCAGGTATCACCTTCAAATCAAATCAAAATACGTTTATTCAAGATTCTGGGGGGATGGGGTACATTTTTGTTATCTAGCTAAATATTTTATTGTGGGAAGTTATAAGGTTTTGCAACCTTCTTCAACCCTGGCTTTACTTAATTAATTCTCTATCATTTACAATATTAATAAAAACCTAATATTCCTATCTTTGGGAGGAATGCGGCTGCGGCCGACTTTTTTGCTAATTACGTGGCATTCGGTCCAAGGTCAATATATTTCAACTGACATTAGATGGTAAGGGAAACCACAGAAAACCTTTACCCACGCAATGATGTATCACCTTTGCTTGTGTCTGTCTTATAAAATACGATGTAATACTCTCCTGTAGTCAGTCTTGATAATGAGTTCATAACTCGAAACATGTCGACTTTTCGTTACTGCTAAATACAGTATCTACATATTTTTTTTTATATTGTGAAACACATAAGCCAAGTGTTTTTTATTTTAAAGTTTATACTTCATATATATATATATATATATATATATATATATATATATATATATATATATATATATATATATATATATATATATATATATATATATATATATATATATATATATATATATATATATATATATATATATATATTTGGGTCGAAAAGTTCAGTGATTTAATGCTTTTGTATTTACTTTATCAAAATGAAGCAGAACTATATAAATTTTTTACGGTGATAGCTGCATCAAGTGAGCGTAAAAGAAGTAAAACCCCTTATGGAGACCACGCGTCGAGCTCTAAACGTCAGAGATCTGGTTATTTTGGAAAAAGTAGATCGAGGAGTATATCACCTGGAAAATCAAGAGACCGACGTAGACAAAGAACAATCAGCCAATCTCCAGAAAGAAGCAGGACTCGAAAAGAATCTGAAGGGCAAAGAGATTATAAATTTAGAGGTAAGTTATAAA
The DNA here is from genome assembly GCA_030704885.1 of Cynegetis impunctata. Classification (NCBI taxonomy): domain Eukaryota; kingdom Metazoa; phylum Arthropoda; class Insecta; order Coleoptera; family Coccinellidae; genus Cynegetis; species Cynegetis impunctata. The sequence continues at coordinate 127,121 of JARQZK010004467.1, read as the reverse complement.
TTATGTGGGTATAGTAATCAGTATGTGAAAATTAAAAGTTTTGACAGAAAATTTGTATATACCAGATGTTATATAATACAAAAAAGAGTTTTGAGAATCATGCTGAAACTGTGATACTGAGAAAGTTGTAGAGGTAATTTCAAAAACACAAAATTTTAACTGTTCATGCTGTTTATATCCAGGAATGTTTATTGTACTTTTTTGAAAATAGAGAAAAACAGTTTTATATCACCAGATTACTGAATTATATATATCCACAACTATGACAGAAAACAATTGCTTCTATGTTATGATAAAATATTATAATAAATTACCAGGTTCAATTAAACGAACGAATAACTTCAAAACAAATAAAAAACTGATAGATATACTTATGAAGTTGGAACACTATATAGGCCAAACTACAGAGATTTTCATGTAAAAAGTGTTAGAAGAAAACCAGCTGCGCCATTGTTTGTAAAATAGTTCCATATGATATAGTGATATGTTTTTCACTCGACTTTATTATTTATAACTTTGTTATCAACAATTTTATGCAAAAAATTGCATTTTTTTAGTTTTTTGCTTATAAAAATGAAACTATCAGACTAATCGCGATGGTGTTAATAGACTAATTGTAGAAAATGAAAAGACGAAGAAAATGAGAAGTAGGACGACTCGATCAGAATCTTAGTTTGAGAGGAAATCGGAAAAAACCGGCCAAAATGCAGTTTTTTCAAAAATTCTTAACTCGCTTATTTTTTGAGTTGTAGCGTAGATCCTCGGGCCAGTATTAGCTATTGATATAAACTTCATTTGTGCGAAGAGCAGGAACTGTCCGATGCATAGTTTTTGATCTGTGGCCATTTGATTATTTTACTATGCAATTTTCCAGCAGACCTGAATGCGACAGGTATTGGTATTGGTAGGTTTGGATGGTGACCGATGCACTGCGACCTTATTAGATCTATTGTGCCCCATCTTCTTCTGCTTCTCGATGTGTTCTCGTTTTACAGCAGCCCCTCAAGCCTCAATACCTTCAGGAATTTGAGGATTTTAAGGGGGTCTATTCGTGGTATTTCTTCTACAGTCAGCTGGTATGATCCCAGTGTGTTCAGTCTTTCATGGTGCACAGCATAGCACTCCATAAGTATATGGTGAGCTGTTTCTGGACGTTCCTTGCAGAATCTGCAGGTGCTGTCCCCCTCTAAACCTAGCTTCCTTAGGTGTTCTTTGAGTCTGCAATGCCCCGTAAGAAATCCTGTGATTGTCTTTAGACTAGTTTTGCTGAGGTTAATCAGTGTCTTCGATCTTGCTCGGTTGAACTTTCCGAGGAGATCTTTGGCTTGCCTCAGTCCTGGAAGTCTTTGCCAGTATGTTGCTCTCATTGCTTCTTCAGCTTTATTGAGTTCTTCTTGGAAGTAAGATTTTCCAAGTCCGCAGAAAGGCTCTGGCCCGATTAGTGGCGTTGACGCCCCCTTTCGTGCCAGGGTGTCTGCTTGTTCATTACCCTTCACTCCGACGTGCCCCGGCACCCAGAGGAGGATCACTTTGTTGTTCCTGCCCAGATCGTTTAGTTTGTCTAGGCATTCACAAACCATCTTTGAGTTGATGTTATAAGAGCTCAACGCTTTGATGGCTGCTTGGCTATCGGAGAGGATCGCAATTTCCTTGTTCCGGTATTTCCTATCGAGGTTGAACTGAATGCACCTTTCTATGGCGTGAATTTCCGCTTGAAAATTACTAGGGAACTGGCCCATGGGTTCTGAGTATTTGGTACGAGGCCCAACGACTCCTGCTCCAGTTCCTTCGGGAGTTTTAGACCCGTCCGTATACCATATTATGGTATTCTTCTCCAGTGCTCGAATGGATTCTATGCTCCATTCCTTCTTGGTATTTAGTTCCGTTCGAAATAATTTCTTGAAACTAAATTTCCTGTTAATTTCGTCAGTTGGGAGGTCAGCAAGGTGTGCACTTCCGGTAAGGGTTGAGTCCCTTGTACTTGTACCGTATGCAGCACCTTTGAGTCCAACTTTAGCCAACCTGAGGTTTGCTCCCCAAGCAGTTCTCCTCACCATGATGTAGAGAGGAGTGAGGTCCAGAACTACCTCTAGTGCTGCTGTTGGAGTCGATCTCATTGCTCCTGTTATACAAAGACATGCTAGTCTTTGCACTTTCTCCAAGGATTTCTTTGCTGTGGTGAGTTCGGTTCTGCCATACCACACTACTGCTCCGTAGGTGATCATAGGTCTCACTATCATGGTGTACATCCATCGCAGTATTGATGGGTTACAGCCCCACGTTTTTCCTGCGATGTTCCTGCACACCATCAGTGATGATTTTGCCTTGTTAACGATCTTTTCTAAGTGCATGTTCCAGAGTAGTTTTGGGTCTAGGGTGAGCCCTAGATACTTCACAACTTGCTGCCATTCTAAGTCTGCTCCGTCGAGACGAATAGTCCTTAAGTGCTGAAGCTTTGTTCTTCTAGTGAAGGGTACCACTGTGGTTTTTGATGCGTTAATTCTCAATCCCACCGAGAGGCACCACCTTCTGGTAGTCTCTAGCTCCCTTTCTATGAGGTCGCAGAGGGTTCCTTCGAATTTACCTTTGGCCATGATGACTATGTCGTCAGCATAGCCGAGGCAAGTGACTCCGTTCCCGGTCAGTGTTTCGAGTAATTCGTCCACTACAAGACTCCACATCAGAGGTTATAGTACCCCTCCTTGTGGGCATCCCTTGTTTGTACTGATCCGAAAGGTGTTCTCGCCCACCTTCGTTTCGGCCGTTCTTGTAGCCAGCATTTGGCACATCCATCTGGATGTGGTTCTGTCCACTCCCTTGTTCATTAGGGCCCTTTTAATTGCTTCGTGAGAGGTGTTGTCGAATGCCCCCTCTATGTCTAAAAAGGCGCAAATGGCCATTTCTTTATACTCAAGTGATTTCTGGATGTTTTCGGTAAGCACATAAAGAGCGGTTTCCGTTGATCTGCCCGCCCTGTATGCATGCTGCCCGGGGTGCAATGGCACCCTCTCCAGTATCTTGGTTCTAATGTAGTTATCTACCATCTTCTCCAGTGTCCTTCAGTAGGAAGGATGTGAGACAGATTGGTCTGAATGACTTCGGGAGGGTGGGGTCCTTCCTTCCTGCTTTGGGAATGAAGGTTACCCGTGCTCTCCTCCAGGTGCTCGGTATGTACCCGAGCGCCAGTCTAAATCTGCTTTAATAATGAACGGCAGTAATTCCGTCTGCCCTTTTTGCAAAAGGGCCGGAAATATGCCGTCAATTCCCGGTGACTTGAATGGTTGGAAGTAGTTAATTGCCCATTTCAGCCTCTGGGGAGTGCATATGGTTTTTGCTACTTCCCAGTCTTCTCGTTTGGCCCTGCCTGGTTCTTCCCGTGATCTTCCGGTTTCAAATGGTATGCTGCCTGGAAAGTGCGTCTCCAGTAGGATGAGAGCTCGTTGGTCTTGCGACAGGTATGGTCCGATTTCAATTTACTAAAAAGATTTTGAAAGTAGAATTCTCATAGTTCAAAACGTTAATCTTCGTTTTTCATAAAAACGCTGAGAAATATGTTAAAAATAAAGCTGAACATGACAAAAAACGGGCGAGCGCGTGAGAGTAGTTGAAGAGTGGGGGTTTACAATTATTATCTGACAACGTTTAGAAATTACTGTCACGTTCAAAATGCCGACGCTTTCGAATGTCATACTTCTCCTTGCCTGCTGCTCTACCCCCACTCTTCAACTACTCTTACGCGCTCGGCCGTTTTTCTTCATGTTCAGCTTTATTTTTAACATATTTCTCAGCGTTTTTATGGAAAACCAAGATGAACGTTTTGAAATATGAGAATTCTACTTTCAAAATCTTTTTAGTAAATTGAAATCGGACCATACCTGTCGCATTCAGGTCTGCTGGAAAATTGCATAGTAACATAATCAAATGGCCACAGATCAAAAACTATGCATCGAACAGTTCCTGATCTTCGCACAAATGAAGTTTATATCAATAACTAATACTGGAAGATCTACGGTACAACTCAAAAAATAACCGAGTTAAGAATTTTTGAAAAAACTGCATTTTGTCTGGTTTTTTCCGATTTTCTCTTAAACTAAGGGTCTGATCGAGACGTCCGACCTCTCATTTTCTTCGTCTTTTCATTTCCTACAATTAGTCTGTGGACGCCATCACGATTACTGTGATAGTTTCAACTTTATAAGCAAAAAACTAAATTTCTGCATTAAATTGTTAATAACAAAGTTATAAATAATAAAGTCGAGTGAAAAACATATCACTATATCATATGGAACTATTTTACAAACAATGGCGCAGCTGGTTTTCTTCTAACACTTTTTACACAAAATGCTCCCTACAAATCTCTGTAGCTTGGCTTATATAGTGTTTGATTCGAGTATCAAGGAATGGTGTGTACGTGCGTTCAGGGACATTGAATTTAAATGTATGGGAACTGATTGTTTGATTTTTATGCGCTTCTTTTCAGCAAGGATTTAATTGTTATAGCAATGTGGAAACGGAAACTATCCAAGAACTTTGTCCAATTTGCTTTCTACTTATCCCTTCAAAACTGTTGGAAATATAGTATATGATATTTGAATTTGTAAGGAGAATAAAATTTTACCTTGTCAGCAAATGCTTTGTCGATAATAACAGCAGATGTAACAAAAATTTCTGACGAATATCTCTTTTCATGTGTTGGTCAATTGAATGATAGCAAGACATTTGGTCTAATTCACTATTTGACAATGAAAATTGACATTCCGTTTATCAGAGCAATCCTGTGTGTGGTTTAGGGGCTATCTACATGCCAGCATCCAGGTAGTAAAGATTGATCAAGGTGAAATCCTCTGAGTATTGTTATATAAACATCAAATTAGGGGTTGTGACATCTATTTGCATGACGACGAATTTTAACAGAGTTTTGAACTGGAGAAAACTTTCAAAACTAATGAAAAACAATAATAGCAATTTGGACGCAAAAGAGCAAATTTTGGTCTAATCTGAACACAGCTATAAGTGCCAGTAGAAATGAATCAAGGCAATTTAAAAGCATTTCTTGTTTTGAAAGCAAATAACGGGTAAATACAAGAAAGTTGTTTTCGAGGGGAAAATTATCTGCCAACTTATTCCCACCCTCAAGTTAAAACCTCACGGGAGATGACAGCCACACTGAGTGTTTGAGTGGTACCTGGATTGGAAGAAAGGGACCCCTTATTGAATGGCCAGCAAAGTAACCTGATTTATCACCCCTGAATTTTGTGTTTGGGGGCAACTGAAGACAAAAAATTATTTCAAATGGGTTTTGGTATGAATAGAAGTAATTTCATGTTGAACTGTTTTGTCAAATTTCACATGAATGTTAATTTATTTCCTGATTAGAGTTCTAGAAAACTTTTGATTTTTGAGGACCACTAATTGTATTATTGCAGTGTGGAATACCACTGCTTAGAATGAGAATTTACAATTTAACTGCAATTTGGTGTTTTTGACTATGAAATAGTTAAGACTGACTATCGTTTTCAGCTTTGAAAGCCTATTATGACAACGCACTGAACTTTCATTAGGTTCATTTTCCTACTTTGTGTTGGATTTCTTGAACTCGGAGATCTTCATCTTCATGTCAGAGTTATGCTTTGTCTGCACTTAAAAAAGGATACAAAGTATACCTATTCTAGCTAACACTGTTAAAGGGGCCGTTCAAGTATTACGTAACGCAATTTTTGAAGATTTTTGACCCTCCCTCCCCCCTATGTAACGCTCCGTAACGTTTTCATGAACCCCTCCTCCCCCCTATAAACGTTACGTAACACCCAAGTGACCATTTTTACCTAAAAGTCACAAATATGTTGCGCAAAGTCCGGAAAGTTGCTAAAATACCGTTTTTATTGTTTTAATCGTGTCGTTAATAATAAACAAAACAAGAGATTTTTATTTAATAAACAATCATACATAATGTGATATGTTGAAAAGGGCTCAAATTTGTCCTAATAAACTTTTACTACTAATCTTACATTTAATTATGCCGTTTTCCTGACTTAGCCCTGTCGTTGCATACATTTTTAGCTAACTTCATCCACCATTATTTTTCTCATGCATTATTCAATTTTCGCTTAGTAGCTGGTTTTCACTTTGAAAACCTGCTTATTGAAATAGGTGCGATTAGCAAAGTAGGACCTAGGCCCAAGATAGTTTTTCGTTTCATGACATTTCAGGATGCTTGGCATCAAAACCCCAATTTCAAAAGTCTCTTTCTCTACATATGTATGTAATATATACATATATATATATATATATATATATATATATATATATATATATATATATATATATATTTATATATATATATATATATATATATATATAATATATATTATATATATATATATATATATATATATATATATATATATATATATATATTGTTCGTATGTATGTAGGTAGATAGTTTCGTAGTTTCGCTCCTGTGTATTTCGTGTTTAAAAACTGGCAACGGAAACAAAATATAAATGAATATATATATATATATTTATATATTATATATATATATATATATATATATATATATATAATATATATATAGGTATATAATATATATATATATATATATATATATATATATATATATATATATATATATGTCCACATATATATATATATATATATATATATATATATATATATATATATATATATATATATATATATATATATATATATATGTTCGTATGTATGTAGGTAGATAGTTTCGTAGTTTCGCTCCTGTGTATTTCGTGTTTAAAAACTGGCAACGGAAACAAAATATAAATGACGAATAATACAGTCGAGGTATTCCCCATAAAACATAAACGGATAGAGTTGCCAACTTGGGACAACAAAATAAAACTGACTTACAATACAATACAATTCCCCGTAAAAAATGAACGAAAAGAGTTAACAACTTCGGAGATTCAAATTCTCTAGTTTTTTATTTCAATAAAAATCAATGTTACGTAGCGCGTTGTTCGAACCCCCCTCCCGCCCCTGTAACGCATCGTAACGTTTTACAAGACCCCCCTCCCCCCAAATTGCGTTACGTAATACTTGAACGCCCCCAAACTAGCTCTGTTGCAGTGTGTGGATATAATTTTCATTCCAGTATTATAACTTGAAAACATTATGCAGTAAGTGGTTGCACTCTAAAAAAAACGAATGCTACCATTTATTTAATAATTTATACTTGTGTTTTTTCATATGTCTGCATCTTATTCTACTCTATGATACTTTATAGGTATGTAGATAAATTGTTCCATGAACGCTTTGATGTGATTTTAGACAAATCCAAAAATTCGAGGTCAAGATCACCAAAAATAAGGTCATCACGAAGAAGTAGGACTCCTAGGAGCAGCTATTCTAGAGCAAGAGAGAATCATAGTCGATCTCCGTTGAGAAGAAGTAAAGAATATAATCGTCGGCGAAGTTGTTCACGTAGCCGGCATAGAGACAGAATAACAGAAGATGATATTCATTTTCAACAGAATATGCCACCATATATTTTCAAGGTGGGTTGATATCAGTGGCGGCTCGTGAGGTTTTGTTTTAAGGAGGCTACAAGAGGCGTTGAAAAATACACAATAGGCGAAAATTTTTAGGATTTCAAGGTCAACCGCCTTATAATTTAAAGAAAATCAGAGTAATAAAAGCACCCTAAAATATTAAATAGGTACCTATTCGAGGAATTAATCAATTGTTGCCCAGCAAGAACCAACGGGGAGGTGAGAATTTTTTCTTGCCAGAAATAAAATACGCCCCTTCCAAAAATAGATTAAAATAAAATTCTTGTCATAAAAGTTAAACAGAACTTGATAAAATAACAACAAAATAAAATGATAAAATATACATTTAGACCTAAACAAAAGCTTCAAATAAATTCTTTAGACATCTATTTTTTTATAGATATAATAAAAACATTGTCTTTTTGATAATAAAATTCATCTATTTTATTTATATTTATTTAACTTAGTGCACTAAAGTTATGGGATAACAAATATTCCACTAAGTCACCATTGAAATTTTTGAAATTAACTTTAGTAACCGAACTCATTTTAAAAACAATACCCCAAATTAAAACCAAAACAAACTATTTTCGTCCACGACAAGTCACAACGGTCCATGTCCAACGAATTTACTCGATTTTACCCGAAAGCCTATAGTTGTGATTGGTCGACATTGTGTGAGACTTAGGTGCAATCAGTGTTGCCATTTACATGTGTTTTCATTTTCTATTGCAATTAAGTATTCATTCGCAGTATTCGCACCGTTGTTTGCTTTTCTGTGGCAGGCATAATGAACGTTGAAATTATACCTTTTTAAGCCTCTGCAGCGTTGCCAGAAATCTTGAAATGAATGAAATGCAGTAAATGTAAATACCTTCTGTCGTAATTAATAAATTATATTATATAATATAGGTTGAAAGGAAGGTAGGTGCATAAAATAATATGATTTTGATTAATATGCTGAATGCTGACCATTCAATATAATATATTAGTGATACACGGAATATTATTGAGGAGGAGGCTTAGCCGCCTTCGTATAGCCGCCCCTGGTTGATATAAATTATGTTAATTGAAGAAATAATATATATTTTGTGAGAGAAGAAAATGATAAAAATTCTATCCTTATATTTCAATCATGTTACAGATTTAAACATAGTCTAATTTCAACTAGAACTAGATAAATAAATAAGATTTTTTTGTTCATTTTGTCATTGAATAGTTCCTCTTTTTAAACTTCATTAAACAGGGTGTCCCACCGGGAAAGAACGCGATCTATATATGGAAAACTACACATAGGAAACTTTTGAAAATTTGACAGTATACTAATGATGATAGGGGCAACTCGACTAAAATATTTTCAAGATGGTGGCACTTCCGGTTATACCGGAAGTAGATACCAACTTGCTTATTTCAAATTGGATACCCTATATATTATTACATTTTTAGATTCTATGCAGATTTTATGTATTATGTCCTATACCTAAGTCTAAGCGTTTTTGACATATTTAGGTTTTTATGTCAAAAATGACGATTGCAAGCCCTAATATAATTATCAATTGTTCCTATAAGGATTCCCGTATTACTTACTTTGGGATGGATTCCTTGTTGAAAAAGACTTGCTTTAATAGATTTTGTATAGTATTTGTATAACTAATCATACAGGGTGTTCGAAAAAAAAGATCTGAAATTAGATTGAGAAAACTGACAAAAATCAATTTTTTCAAATGGAAACCCCCCATTTTTCATCTTTTGTAGTATTTAGCATTTAAAAAGAAGGTAACTTTGTATAAAGTTATCTACCTAAAATTTGAAGTTTTCGAAATATTGCCAATTTGATATTTTTATATGGCGATTTTGCATTTTAATCGTTAAACAATTAGATCTAGGATAGCCACGATCATATTTGACATTTCAAATCATCGTAATGGCACCCCGGTTAAATTATACGAACGAAAATTATTTAAACTTTTAAGGCTTATCTAAATCATTTTCATTTAAATGCTGCACTAATGAAAATATGGATAGCATAGGGATGATATTTGTGTTTCCGTAAAATTCTTAGAACTGACGATTTAGATAAGCCTGATTCTAATGCCATCTGCCTTGAAGATTTTGTTGGATATGCTTCAAAATATCCCAAAATTGCTATTTCAATATTTTCATTGTTAACAACTGGTTTCTTTTTGTACACTTATGTCTTTACGTATCCAAAATTCTTGAAGTTTTCTATAATTCGTTTAACAGTATTTTGTGATGGTTTTTGTTTATGAGGATATCGGGTCGCACATGTATCACATGTTCTTGAAATAATTTATCGCATTGTCCATAAATAATAAATAAGTTTAAATAATCTTCGTTTGTATAATTTAACCGGGGTGCCATTACGATGATTTGAAATGTCAAATACGATCGTGGCTATCCTAGATCTAATTGTTTAACGATTAAATGCAAAAACGCCATTTAAAAATATTAAATTGGCAATATTTCGAAAACTTCAAATTTTAGGTATAGATAACCTCATACAAAGTTACCTTCTTTTTAAATGCTCAGTACTACAAAATAAGAAAAATAGGGGGTTTCCATTTGAAAAAATTGATTTTTGTCAGTTTTCTCAATCTCATTTTAGATCTTTTTTTTCCAACACCCTGTATGATTAGTTATCCAAATAATATACAAAATCTATTAAAGCAAGTCTTTTTGAATAAGGAATCCACCCCAAAGTAAGTAATACGGGAGTCCTTATAGGAACAATTTATAATTATATTAGGGCTTGCAATCGTCATTTTTGACATAAAAACCTAAATATGTCAAAAACGCTTAGTATTAGGTATAGGACATAATACATAAAATCTGCCTAGAATCTTGCATAGAATCTAAAAATGTAATAATATATAGGGTATCCAATTTGAAATAAGCAAGTTGGTATCTACTTCCGGTATAACCGGAAGTGCCACCATCTTGAAAATATTTTAGTCGAGTTGCCCCTATCATCATTAGTATACTGTCAAATTTTCAAAAGTTGCCTATGTGTAGTTTTCCATATATAGATCGCGTTCTTTCCCGGTGGGACACCCTGTATACTCTTTCAGTTATCAAACAAAATTTACGTTAATTTCTTTCTTTTCATAAAATGTTTGTAGTGCAAACTAGAAAATTTTTCGAATACCCATAGTCCAGTCAATGACCATTTTCCCGTGTATTTATCCCATACAGCACCGATTTTCATAAAAAATTGGATTTAGGTTCTACTTACCATTTATTTCAAAGTCTACCCTGTTGCGGGGGTTGTTTTTCCTCTGGGGGTGGATGCCACCCCTTCTTGGGGGTGACAAATTTTTCATTGAAAATAAATGAATAAATCGATACACTGACTAATTCTAATTAATTTTTGTATTACGAAGTTTCTCCTGAAACTCAATACTTTTCCACATATTCACGGGTGAAATTGTCGGTTTTCAGGCAAAAAACCAAGTTTTCAGATTCTTTTTCGCGAATAACTGGAAAAATATGCATTCAATCGAAAAAAATGCGAATAGCAAATTTATAGCTTATAAAAAAACAAAGAAAATCGTGTATTTATGATGTATGCAAACCCAATACAAACGGGATTATTGCTTGTTAAAAGTTGACTAGTATTTTTAATCGCCAAAATGGAAAGTTTCTACGTACGATAACCAAAAACCAATGCATTTTCGGGGGAAACCCATAAAACATTTTTTAAAGTAATTTAAAAAACCTTCATTTTTATTTGTTATAAAAATTCATAGCATAAAAACTGAGCGAGTTATGAAGAGAACAATGTTGATTCTTATTTTTTCGTTGGAAAAAAATAGTGAAAATATCACCCTCTTCCACCCCATTTGAAAAAGATCGTTGCCACTGTATAATTCACCTCATTTATGTTTTAGTAATACTTTCTGAGTGTTTGACTAGTTTACAGTATTTGCTTTTGAAAGAACTTGAGTTTGAAGAGAGAAAAACATTTTCGTATTTAAGCGAAAAATCGCCTTTTCTTCAAAATAACTCAAAAACTATTAATGATGCGCAAAATTTTGTAGAATAAGACATTATAAGTTTTTCTCATTTGAAAATTTTGGTGTTTTATTTTTTTATATGATAAAAAATGAGTAAGATATAGCCATTTAAAGCTTGCGTGTGTTCGCGCAAAGTACCCTTTTTGAGACCTTTTAGCATGAACCTTTTCAAAAATGAGATCTGAAAAAAAAAATTTATTTAAATGAGCTTCTAGATCTTGAAAAAACCTACAAAATGCTTTTTCGAAGGACTTGATTGATCAAAAACTGAGCGAGTTATTGGGAAAAAACCAAAAGCACATTTTTGTAGAAATTAGAATATGTATTGTACCTATATTGATGAATACACATAATGGTAAATACCAATCAACTTTCAACAAGCAATAATTCCGTTTGTATTGGGTCAGAAGTCAGAATACATCATAAATACACGATTTCCTTTGTTTTTTGATAAGCTATAATTTTGCTCTGAGGTTTGTCGATTAAATGAATATTTTTCCAGTTATTCGCGGAAAAGAATCTGAAAACGTGGTGTTTTTTGCCTGAAAACCGACAATT
>JARQZK010004467.1:25000-110000 GCA_030704885.1 Cynegetis impunctata | reverse complement strand
TGATGGATTAATATTCGGCATTTATTAAAATGCATAATTGCAGGCATTTTCGTTAAAATTTCACAGAAATAATATTTAAAAGTTCAAAAGTCAATTTGACAGAAATTAAATTATAATTTCAAATTGTAAACGTCATAATGACAATAAAGCATGCCATACGCCTCATTTCTTGTGATTGACAGAAATTTGGGTGGCCAAAATTTTATGCCCGCAACCGTACGAGGAGAAATGAAGCAACTTTCATTGATCAAATACTTCATACTCCTTGTCGTATACGACTCTGGATTTCTCCGGCAATGAGTTATTAGCAGTTTTGGTTGCATTTTCTATGATATTCTTGGGTAAATTCATTTTCATTATTTCTATAAGACTACACAAAGAAAGCAGCAATGACATTCACTAAATATGATGACAAAAATATTCACGTCAAAATATCAACATTTGACATGCCTACTATGAGAAGGAAAATGGAAAGTATAGGAGCAATGAACCGATTTTAAAATCCATTTTTCATTATAATAAAATAATTTTTTCGTGAAAAATAAAATCTTGTATTTTATTACATTCATCTCTCGGGCCGAATGTTTCCCTCCGGGCGTTAGGATCTATATAACGCACTTGGTACATAAATGACTATTTTCCCGGTACATATTATCATCTCCAGCGGCTCCCATCAAATCAAAAAAGTTGAAATTTGGCACCTGGGGATTTTTCGAAGCCGAAGGAAACTATCATAAATTATTTCAACCGCCGACATTTTTAAGTAGATATTGTTTTTTCGTTGTTTTTGGAAATTTGAGCAACTTCACAGATTCTGATGCAGATTGAGTTCATGTTGAACACGATCCTTTGTGGGGTTTCAACTCTTATCCTTAACCGCCCTGTACTTCGCTGAGACTATTCCGTTCGAATCGCGTCTCGTTCTACTTCGCAATCAATACACGATGCATTTCGCGAATTTTTGCAGGTTTTCACTTTGAAAACCTACTTATTAAATTGGGTGCGATTAGCAAAGTTGCACCTGGGGCCAAGAAAGTTTTTCGTTTCATGACTTTTTATGCTGTTTGGCACCAAAAACTCAATTTCATATATATATATATATATATATATATATATATATATATATATATATATATATATATATATATATATATATATATATATATATATACAGGGTGACCCAGAGCTACGTAATCGGTCCATAACTTTATTGTCATTGAAGATATCGATATGAAATTTTCAGAGCAAATATCACCTGACTAAGTCTATTTTTCAAAATTATTTTGAAGAAAATTGCACTTCCGGTTTCACCGGAAGTGATATCAACTTTGTTATTTCAAATGGAATACCCTGTATATTTTTTGATTTTCGAATTTCTTATGTAATTTATAATAAAATTGTCATAACATTCTTCATACCTAAAATGAACAGTTTTCGAGTTATTAATTTTTTTTGTAAAATTTTGACAGTTGCGTCAACAAAAATAGGCTATAACTTCTTTGTTAGTAGGTCTATTGGTATGCGGTTTAGATTTTTGTAACCTTGAAACATTGTTTCATTTATTCCATGTCAAAATTTTCCATATTTCTAATTTATTACTTGATAAAATCTAGGTTGAAGTTGGCAAATTTCAAACGTTAATAACTTTCTTATTTCTAATGGAATGCTATGTATATTTTTGCATTATTGAATTTGCTATTCAATTACCTTTCGATTTGTATAACCATTCCCTATACCTAAAGTTAATAATAACAAAGATATTTTACAATTTTGTAATAATTTATATATCAATACACTTGAGAAATCGACTAGCGAGTTATTTTGACGTATCCATGGATACCAATTACGAAAATTGTTTAAAATTTAATTGTGTCACCTTTTCTGCTCATTAGGTTTGTAGCACCTGATGCTGATATCCGAAAAGATATTGAAAAAATAGTAATTCTAAGACGTTAATATTCAATAATTATTGTTGTTTATAAACAACATATGTTTGTAGTAGACTGATGTCAAATTGCAATGTCAAGTTTGACATTATCATTTTGGTCAGGAGGAGTACATTCGCATGATCCAACAGTTACTCCAAATTATACATTTCAATGTTATACAGAAAGAAATCAATGCTTATTAATAACAGAATCACAAAACGTAGTTGAATCAGAATCAGAATATTTTTGATGATAAATTTTACTACCTAGCAGAACATTTCGATCCGCTTCTCCAATACAGTAAACCATATTTATCATTTCTTGTCGCGTAAAATCCATTTTATTAACTGAAAAAATACTAGAAAAGGTGACACAATTAGATTTTAATAGTTATTTTCCTAACAAGTGCGGAAAGACTCTTTCCGCACGAGTTAGGAACAATATTTTTTCTACAAGCGCTTATTTTAATGGAGATTTTAACACACTGATGAAATTCGATTTGATATATTCAAATAATTTCATACTAATGACATATTATGTTAATTCACATGTCGTTTCCATAGTAACGTCGTCGGTGGCGTTCGGTGCATAGAGACATATCATTATTCAGTTTAGGGCGGCCGCACATTTACTACAATCGGATCCGATTGTCTGAAACGATTTCAAATCGGACCACTAGCGCACACTGCCGACAAAATACGTCCGATTTTCTTTGAATGTCGCAAGCAGGGATATTTTTCGACCGTGGTAATCAAATTTTCAGTATCGCACACATAGATATATACTATCAGATATATATATATATATTGTTACGAAAATGTCTAAAGCCGACTCTGTGTTCTCAGGAATATTCGATGAACGTTGAAGTAACCGCCCTCTTAATTCGAAGACTGGAACATTCTGGAAGCTTCTCGAAGAAATGACAAGACATATAAAAGCGACCATAGAAGAGACGAGAGTCAGTCTACAGATAGTCTACAGTTACAGTTTACAGTGAACTACCGTGTTATAAAAGAAGAACGAAGCTTGTGTTTTTGAAGTAGTGACAGTTATTGAAAAGTGTGGTTATTTTAAAATTACTGTTTCGTAAATAAATACCGATTTGTTTATTAATTAAATTTAGTTATTGGAAATCATCCTAGCGAACCCGAATTCGTAACAACTGGTGTCAGAAGTGTGGGATGCCAATAACCAGAAAAATGGAATCGATGATGGAAAAAATAATGCAAAAACTCGCCGAACAAGAGGAACAACGTCAACGGGAGCAGAAATGTCGAGAACAGGAGAAATTGGAAGAGCAGAAACGTCGAGAACAGGAGAAATTGGAAGAGCAGAAACGTCGAGAACAGGAGAAATGGGAAGAGCAGAAACGTCGAGAACAGGAGAAATTGGAAGAGCAGAAAAGTCGAGAACGGGAGAAATTAGAAAAACAAAAACGTCGAGAGCAAGAAAAATTAGATGAATTACAAAGATTACAGAAAATCCTGGAAGACCTCGACAAACGTAGGAAGGAGGATAATGAGAAATTGAGAGGTGAAATAACTGAAGAAATAGTTCATGTGAAGGAAGACCTGGAGGAGCAATTGCATAATTTAGAAGAACGTGAATCACAGGTATTGAAAGATTTAGAAAAGCGAATATCTACAGTGGAAAGAAATGAATCAAAAGTAATGTCAAATCCAGTACCCAGACAGAAAGTTTCGAAGCCACCTACTTTTGATGGAGATTCTTCCTGGCCAATATTCAAACGACAGTTTGAAGCAGCAGCCCAAGCTAATGGTTGGACAGATGAAATGAAAGCAGTAGAACTGGTTTTGTCCCTCAGAGGTAAAGCTGCAGAACTGTTACAAAAATTGTCAGTAAAAGAGCAGGAAGATTACATAACTCTAATAAAATCCCTAGAGTTGAGATATGGTGATGATCATAAAGAAATGTTGTATCAGGCCCAATTAGAAGGTAGGCATCAATTGGCAAATGAATCACTACAAGAATTTCAGGCCGAAGTAGAAAAGTTGACTCGGTTAGCCTACCCAATGGCTCCAGATGATATCCTTGAGCAATTGAGTGTCAAATCTTTTGTGAATGGGTTAAAAGACACCGACCTGATTCAACATCTGAAAATTTTGAGACCAAGAACAGGAAATGATGCTTTAGTGAGGGCTCTGGAATTTGAAACAGCAAAACTAACATCTTGTAATAACCGAGCAACACACAGAGCTCGAAAAGTGGAAGTAGAGGAAAATAAAACACTTGGAGTGGATATATTAGAACGGTTAGACAAACTCATTTCTTCCTTTGAAAAGAACCGAGTATCTTTTAAGGGTGAATGTTACTCGTGTGGAAAATATGGACACACTAGTAGAGAATGTCGTTCCAGAATGAACAGAGGCAGAGATGATAACCGAAACAGAGGAAGATCATCCTCACCAGCACCTAGGAGGAATCAGGAAAACTACCACCAGTCAGAGTAAAGGGGCAAACTCTGACTGGGGAAGTGACAGCCCCCAGGACCGTTTTCATTAGAAAGCATTTCAGGTGGAAGCTTATCAGTTAATGGCTCAATCTCAGGACAACCTGTGAAGGTAATTGTTGATACTGGCGCTGAAGTATCATTAGTTAGGCCTGATATATTACCAACATCTAAAATTACTCCAATGAGGTACAATATAACTCTGAAGACAGCAACTGGTCAAAGGAGCTATATTCGTGGAGAAGCTGATATTTTATTGGAAATTGGGGGAAGATTGCAGATCCCACATAAAGTTCTTGTAGCAGACATTACTGATGAGTTTATTTTGGGTATGGACGTTGTGAAAAAATATGGATTAGTTTACGAGAAGAATACTGGAATTTTAAAGATTGGAAATGAGGAATTCATTCCAAACTATGGCTCCAATGAAATCAAGTAAGTCTGAAAACAATTCAAGCCTATAAGATACCTGCTTGCTCAGCGCAGATTATCTATGTAAGACCAGATCACGATCCTTGGTGGTGTGTTTGACTCATTGAACCTAAATTAGACTGTACATTTTTAACGGCTAGGACTTTATCTCTGACAAACGAAACATCCCTGTAAGAGTAGCTAATATTAGTAACGAACAGCTAAATATTGAACAAGGAAAACAGTGGCTACATTGGAACCAGTGTCGTGGATAGCTCGATGTGAGGAACCAGCTGATATACAGGAAACTAAGAAAAAGTATGTTGATTTCACTAAATTGGAGAGTTCATGGAAACATTTATCATCAGAACAGTTAAAATTGGCTCGAAAATTTATCCACGAAGAAAGCGACCTCTTTGAAGACCAAGAACTCGAAGGAACTGGTTTAGTTGCCCACCGGATCGACACAGGGAATGCCCACCCTATACGACAAGCTCCTCGAAGACTTCCATTAGCTAAACAATCAGAAGTAGCTGAATTAATCAAATCCATGAAGGAGAAGGGAGTCATAGAAGAGTCATCAAGTCCATGGTCAGCACCTGTTGTTCTAGTTAAGAAGAAGGATGGGACAACAAGATTTTGTGTCGATTATCGGAAACTTAATGATGTTACCAAGAAAGATAGCTATCCACTACCCAGAATAGATGACACGTTAACAACACTGTCGGGGTCGAAGTGGTTTTCGACATTAGATCTAAAGAGTGGATACTGGCAAGTAAAGATCCACCCTGATGATAAAGAGAAAACTGCATTCTCAACTGGAAGTGGATTGTACCAATTCAATGTTATGCCTTTTGGGTTATGCAATGCACCGGCAACGTTTGAACGACTGATGGAATTGGTTCTGAAAGGATTAACTTGGAAAACCTGTTTAGTATACCTAGATGATGTGATGGTTATGGGAGCATCCTTCGAAGACCACTTGAAAAATTTGAAAGAAATTTTCAGCAGATTTAGGAATGCTCATTTGAAATTGAACTATAAAAAGTGTTGCCTATTTCAAAATCAGGTACATTTTCTAGGACATACGATATCATCTAGCGGAATACATACATCAGAGGATAAGGTCGAAGCAGTAAGAGAATGGCCAAGACCGAAAGACAAACATGAGGTTAGAAGTTTTCTAGGACTATGTACCTATTATCGGAGATTTGTAGATAAGTTTGCTGATATAGCTAAACCATTACATAAACTGACTGAAAATAAAGCCACCTTCAACTGGACAAGAGAGTGCGAGGCAGCATTTCGACAACTTAAAGCTGCACTTTGCTCAAGCCCTATTTTGTCGTATCCACAGACTACGGGACTATTTATTCTAGATACGGATGCTAGCAATATGGGCATTGGGTCTGTTTTGTCACAAATACAAGGAGGCGAAGAAAGAGTCATCGAATATTACAGCAAAACTTTCAACAAATCAGAAAGAAACTATTGCGTTACTCGAAAGGAATTGTTAGCTCTGATAAAATCCATAGAGCATTTTCACAAGTACCTTTATGGAAGAAGATTTTTGGTTCGGACTGACCATGCAGCACTCAAATGGTTATTGCAGATGAAGATTCCAGAGGGCCAAATCGCAAGATGGATAGAAAGACTGCAACAATATGACTGCAAAGTAGAACATCGACGAGGAAAAATCCATAATAATGCTGATGCTTTATCCAGACGACCATGCAAAGAAGAATGTCGACACTGCAAGAAAATTGAAATGAAAGAAGGAATAATCGATTTAAGGAGAACTACCATCGATTTGAAACAGGGATGGACGACAGAAGAATTAATTGAGGCACAGGAACAAGATCCTGAAATAAAGCATCTCAGAGATTGGAAAAGACTCGACCGTAGACCCACCTGGAAAAGATATTTCAACAATGAGCGCTAAAACGAAGGCACTGTGGGCGCAATGGGATTCCTTAGTTCTTGAAAATGGGTTACTCAAGCGGAAATGTGTAAGTCAGGATGGTATGTAATCAAAACTCTCTTAGTGGTACCAACCAGCTAAGTGCAAGAACTTCTACAGGCTATCCACTGTGGAAGCTCATGGGTCCTTTTTGGCGTGAATAAGACAATTGCAAGGATAAGGGAAAGATTTTATTGGGTCTACTGCCGTGATGACGTAGAAGCTTGGTGCAGAAAGTGTCCAACATGTGCAGCCACTAAGGGACCTCAAAGAGAACTCATGGAAAAATGGAGAAATACATCATAGGGCTTCCATTAGAGAGAATTGCTATTGATGTTGCCGGGCCTTTTCCAACTTCTAACGATGGAAATAAATACATTCTGGTTGTCATGGATTACTTTAGCTAGTGGCCTGAAGCCTATGCTCTTCCGAACCAAGAGACTGAGACTGTGGCACGTGTACTGGTAGATCAGTTCATATCCCGATACGGAGTTCCGCTGGAATTACACTCAGACCAGGGACGAAACTTCGAAAGCGAAGTTTTTAAGAAAGTGATGGAGATATTGAACATCCGAAAGACCAGAACCACTCCATTACATCCACAGTCTGATGGAATGGTGGAAAGATTCAATCGCACCATGGAACAATATCTGTCGAAGGTTGTGGCTGATCACCAAAAGGATTGGGACAGGCATTTGCCAGTACTGCTGATGGCTTATCGAGGATCGGTTCATGATTCCACAGGTCATACTCCAGCAAAGATACTCTTTGGTAGAGAATTACGTTTGCCATGTGATTTGCTATTCGGTACTCCCGAAGATACACCAGTGGAAGTAAAGACTTATGCAGATGAATTGAGACTGCACCTAAGAAAGATCCATGAGCACGTCCGGGATAAGATAGATGCTAGTACTGACAGAATGAAGACCAGGTATGATTTGAGGGCGAACTCAGCCGGATTCAAAGAAGGAGATTTAGTATGGTTGTACAATCCCCAGCGAAAGAAAGGGTTATCACCTAAATTGAGCCAGAATTGGGAAGGAGCCTATAAAGTCACAAAGAGGATAAATGATGTTGTCTACCGAATCCAACGCACTCCTAGGACGAAGCCTAAAGTTGTACATTTAGATAGGCTAGCAAAGTATCACGGTGGAGGTGTATCAGAAGATTTTGATCGGGACGATCAAACTTAAGAGGGGGGCAGTGTTACGAAAATGTCTAAAGCCGACTCTGTGTTCTCTGGAATATTCGATGAACGTTGAAGTAACCGCCCTCTTAATTCGAAGACTGGAACATTCTGGAAGCTTCTCGAAGAAATGACAAGACATATAAAAGCGACCATAGAAGAGACGAGAGAGTCTACAGATAGTCTACAGTTACAGTTTACAGTGAACTACCGTGTTATAAAAGAAGAACGAAGCTTGTGTTTTTGGAAGTAGTGACAGTTATTGAAAAGTGTGGTTATTTTAAAATTCCTGTTTTGTAAATAAATACCGATTTGTTTATTAATTAAATTTAGTTATTGGAAATCATCCTAGCGAACCCGAATTCGTAACAATATTAAGATTTCTATGATCGCACATGGTTTGACAATTCCTTTTTCTATACTCCCTGTCAAAAACTGACAGAAATAATCGTATGTTTGCGGTAGACTATGTAAAAACAATGCACGGTTTGCCTTCCGGTAGTCGGATCAGACTTTTTATCGGTCCGATTGGTAGGACGCACTGCTCGTGCATCCGAGTCGGACGTCCGATCCGATATCGGATCGTAGGTGTGCGATATGATTGTATAAAAGTATAGAAATTTGAGCGTCAGATGCCCTGATCCGACAATCGTTTCAGACAATCGGAACCGATTGTAGGAAATGTGCGGCCGGCCTTATTCTTTAATAAAAGCGTGCGGAAAAAAATCCCTGCTATTCCATTACCGCACGCAAACGCGTGCGGAAATGGAATAGCAGGGGTTTTTCCCGCACTGTTTGGCAATGTGACCCTTTACGAATTGAAATGCGTGCGGGAAAAGGGTTGAAAGCGCACGCTTGTAGAAAAATAATTTTTATTATTGGTATCCATCATGGATACGTCAAAATAACACGCTAGACGATTTCTCAGGTGTATTGATATATAAATTATTACAAAATTGTGAAATATCTTTGTTATTATTAACTTTAGGTATAGAAAATGGTTATACAAATCAAAAGGTAATTGAATAGCAAATTTAAAAATGCAAAAATATACATAGCATTCCATAAGGAATAAGAAAGTTATTAACGTTTGAAATTTGCCAACTTCACCCTAGATTTTATCAAGTAATAAGTTAGAAATATAGAAAATTTTGAGGAATGAATAAAACACTGTTTTAAGGTTACAAAAATCCAAACCGCATACCAATAGACCTACTAACAAAGAAGTTATAGCCTATTTTTGTTGAAGACGCAACTGTCAAAATTTTACGAAAAAAATTAATAACTCGAAAACTGTTCATTTTAGGTGAAAAAAATGTCATGACAATTTTATTATAAATTACATAAGAAATTCGAAAATCAAAAAATATACAGGGTATTCCATTCGAAATAACAAAGTTGATATCACTTCCGGCAAAACCGGAAGTGCAATTTTCTTCAAAATAATTTTGAAAAATAGACTTAGTTAAGTAATATTTGCTCTGAAAATTTCATATCGATATCTTCAATGACAAAAAAGTTATGGACCGATTACGTAGCTCTGGGTCACCCTGTATATATATATATATATATATATATATATATATATATATATATATATATATATATATATATATATATATATATATATATATATATATATATATAAATATATATATATATATATATATATATTACACACGGTGTCGCACCGGGAACTGAATCGATCGATATAGAACAAAGTACAGATCAGAAAATTTTGAAAATTTAGACGATTACTAATGTCGGTGTGGCCAATCCAACCAAAATAATTACAAGCAGCTGGCACTTCCGCTTATACCGGAAGTCGATTCCAACTTGCTTATTTCAAATGGAACATCCTATATATTTTAGGGTTTTCGAAAAGAGCATAAAATTCTGAGTCGGAAATGTGAAGAATACCCTATGCCTAAACCTAGCCGTTTCAGAGATATTTGACATTTTATAGAAAATTTGACAGGTGCAACGGTTTACAAGAACCGGTATAACTTTCTTCCCGTAAAATATACTCATTTGATTCTTGTCACATGAAAAGAACACAACAAGAACTACGTTCTACAACTGAAATTAATTCAATAATATCATACCAAGTGTTCCGTTTTTCGCGTTACATTTCGTCAACTTCAAACCGCGATAACTTGTTTAGGTCAAATGGAACACCCTGTATTTTTTTACGTCAAATTGTGTAAAATTGAATTCCCTTTTTTTTGATATTAGAATTGTGGGGGTTAAGGTTACAACTTTTTGAAATATTTGTGATTTTATTAGAAATTCATGAATTGTTGTAATATTTTCATCAAATTAGCCATGATTAGAAACAATCAGTCATTATATTATGCAATGAGGAATAAAGTTGTACTTCGTGTAAATCGTGTGAAATTTTTTTTATTTTATTTTTTTAAATTAAAATTTTTTTTTTAAATTTACAACTTTATTCCTCTTTGAGTAGTACGTCTACACAGCTTAATCATATGTTAAAAAATGCTAGCACGTTTAAATTAATACCACGAAGACTTTTTAAATTTGTTTATTATTTATGGAGAATGTAAGTAATAAATTATATCAAGAACTTGCAGCACATTTGCTACTCGATATCCAGAAAAACAGAAACCGTCACCAAAAACTGTAGAACGCATACTGAAAAATTTTAAAAGTTATGACACTTTATTAGGTAGTTGCAGATATCTTGAATAGAATTGGTTTTGGTACGAATCGGTTAAAACTGGTTTGAATTTGGAAAAAAATCTATATTGAATAAATAGATTTTTCAAATTGGATACGTTATGAATACTTGCTTTTCTGATTCTACCAAGAAAATCGTGTGTTACATGTTACTATTGATAACGCAGTTTGCCGAGAAAATTTTTTTTCAGGAATAAAATAATTTATTTTCAATTTTTTATCACGGTTTGCCATTGAAACGTGGTTGTTCAGTACGCGATATTCTTCGAGAATTATTTTTTGGGTAAAATTGGGTTTTTTTAAAAATTTTATTACAGTACGCGATGCACTTAGCGAATTTTTTTTCTTCAATAATATGAATTATTTTTTGTTTTATTTAGGTTTGCTTTTAAAACGTGTATTTTCAAACCATAATTTATTCCGTTCGAATTGCATGTTGGAAGGAGTTCTGCTGCTTCTTCCTTTACAAAATCCTATTTGCTATGATTCTTCATACAACTGAAAATCGACGAAGGTATTGAAATATTCCAATAAATACTTAAAGATCAGTAGAATGAGTCAAATAAATTCGAATATGGAAAAAATAAAGAAAAATTACACCATTTCAATTATTTATTTCATGGTAATATTGAATAACACTAAGCGATTTATGAAACAGATTAAATCCCTGGAATGACAACGAAATGTTTACTTTCATTCTCATACTATTTACCATAAACTGTAAATAAATATGTTCAGCAAGTATGAATTTGCCACAAAATATGCGCTTCTCGAAAGCAGTCGCTCTAATTTAATTCTAAGATTACAAGAGACTGAAATAATCTGGTTATAGAAAACATGTATTTTACTCAAATGTTACATCGAACCTAAAGAATATTTCTGCTTATATTCAATTTATGATAGTCTGGAAATGGTTATTTTCTCCAAAGAAGTGTAATTACTCACATAATTTAAGTAAGGGGCCGTTCAAGTATTACGTAACGCAATTTTTGACCCTCCCTCCCCCCTATGTAACGCTCCGTAACGTTTTCATGAACCCCTCCTCCCCCCCTATAAACGTTACGTAACACCCAAGTGACCATTTTTACCTAAAAGTCACAAATATGTTGCGCAAAGTACCGGAAAGTTGCTAAAATACCGTTTTTATTGTTTTAATCGTGTTTTCGTTAATAATAAACAAAACAAGAGATTTTTATTTAATAAACAATCATACATAATGTGATATGTTGAAAAGAGCTCAAATTTGTCCTAATAAACTTTTACTACTAATTATTATGCCGTTTTCCTGACTTAGCCCTGTCGTTGCATACATTTTTAGCTAACTTCATCCACCATTATAATTATAATTTTCACTTTGAAAACCTGCTTATTGAAATGGGTGCGATTAGCAAAGTAGGACCTAGGCCCAAGATAGTTTTTCGTTTCATGACATTTCAGGATGCTTGGCATCAAAAACCCAATTTCAAAAGTCTCTCTTTCTCTACATATGTATATAATTATATATAATACTAAATAAATAATTGCTTTCGCCAAATTCGACTTCCCAAAATGCAGGCGGCCGAAGGCCGCATTTTGCCAAACTTATGAAGCCGAGATAAGGAGATCGTCCCCGTCGATCGCCCGCGTCCTTTCCGTAGTGCTTAGGCTACGTCTCGCCTCGATCCGAGACGCCGATCTTCGATATCGAACGTTTAAAGTTTGACGTTTCTCCGAAAATCGCGAAAACGGCTGCATTCCGGACGCTTAAGAACTATTTTCGCTTCACATGGTCTCGAATTCACGTGACTGGCTTTCGAACGAGTAATTGGAGGGCTTTCATTTGTTTCGAAAGTTACCGGGCGCGCGAGGCCCAATCGCGTCGTAGTAACGAGTTCCCGCGTACGGAATCAGCTAACTCCCTACGATGGCTATGTATGTGACAGCTATGCGGCGGACAGTGGCGTGACACCCATCGGGGTTCGGTGATTTATATTTTCTCGAATCGGGCCGCTCACTAGTTCCGATTGTCTCGAAGATCCTGGAGAAGTGTATCGCCAAGCAACTTGTGTCCCACTTTGAACTTAATAACTATTTTAGCTCCTCTCAGTTTGGCTTCAGAAGGGGGAAGAGTACTGTCCAAGCCATCGAGACGTTGGTTGCTGATATACTGAATAGCTTTCATTCTCGGGAGTATAATACGGTAGTGTCGTGCGACCTTAGTAAAGCTTTCGATTGTGTTGGCCATGGTGTCCTCCTTAAAAAACTCTCCAAATATTATTTTTCTCAAAAGAGTATTAAATTAATAAAATCATATCTCGATGGCAGACTGCAGACTGTTAGGGTCGGAGGTGTGGAGTCGTCAGAAGGTACATTAACTATCGGAGTGCCCCAAGGCTCTATTCTGGGGCCTATATTGTTTCTAATCTATATAAATGATTTACCATCTACTGAAGTCAACTCTAAATTTATGCTCTTTGCCGATGACACATCGTTTGCCTTTTCTGCGGACTCCCTGGCGCTTTCTCAGGAGGGCTCCGCGGCCACGCGGTCGGAGGTTGAGGGATGGTTTAATAGTAATCGACTGCTCCTCAATAAAGATAAAACTAACAAAACTGTTTTCACTCTAAGAGATCTTGGAGAACTTGATGATGAGGATGCATGCGGATCTTCGCTGAAATTCCTCGGAGTTCATCTTGATCGGGAACTACGGTGGGATGGCCACATGGATTCCCTGGCACGAGGGCTATGCAGTGCACTATACCTCATACGCAATCTAGACAACTGTGTCTCGAAGCAGGCCTTAAGAATGGCATACTTTGCCAATTTCCATTCTCATTTATCTTATGGCATCCTCATCTGGGGTCATGCCCGTGGTGCTCAACGAGTGTTTGGGATTCAGAGGAAGGCTGTTCGTGTGCTGGCTGGTCTGCGTTTTAGGGAAGACTGTAGGGGTGCGTTCAGGGAGTTAAAGTTGCTCTCACTGCCATCCTTGTTTGTGTTGGAATGCCTCCTATTTATTAAGAGAAATCTTGGCAACTTTGATGCCCACAATGATATTCACCAACACAATACAAGAAATAATAATAATCTCGTTCCAGCCTACTGGCGTTTGAAAAGGTGTCAGAGTGGTCCAGGTTATTGGGGAATCAAATTTTTTAATGTTTTACCAATAGGCATTAAGGAGCTGCCATTTTATATTTTTAAAAATAAAATAAAAGCTCCTAGAAAAAGTATTGTACAGCTTTGACGAATTTTTTGAATGCACTTTTTAAATCTGAAATCTTGCATGTATTCTGTGTTGTATAACGTCTGATGAATTGTATTTTTAATAACTTATAGTGTGTTGACTGTTCTTAAGTGAATTTTAATTTGTTACCACTTCATTTTAACTACATTTTAGGTAAATTTTAATTTTTTTAATTTTAATGAACCTACTATGCTCTAATGCAGTTTACTGCTCATAGTTTGACCTGTGTAAATCATGTATATGATGTTAACATTAATAAATTGATTGATTGAGTATATATATATATATATATATATACCTATATATGTTCGTAGGTAGATAGTTTCGTAGTTTCGCTCCTGTGTATTACGTGTTTAAAACACTTGATGAAAACTGGCAACGGAAACAAAATATAAATGACGAATAATACAGTCGAGGTATTCCCCATAAAACATAAACGGATAGAGTTGCCAACAAAATAAAACTGACTTACAATACAATCGAGGGATTCCCCGTAAAAAATAAACGAAAAGAGTTAACAACTTCGGAGATTCAAATTCTCTAGTTTTTTATTTCAATAAAAATCAATGTTACGTAGCGCGTTGTTCGAACCCCTCTCCCGCCCCTGTAACGCATCGTAACGTTTTACAAGACCCCCCTCCCCCCAAATTGCGTTACGTAATACTTGAACGCCCCCTAACATCTGCTAGTACTTATATTTTCTATTCATGCAATTTATGGTTAATTTTTGCAAAAAAACTTTTTACACAATTGTATAAGGAAACTATTCATTTCAAAATTCATTTAACCCTTGACATAAAGCCATTCTAGAATCCAATGTAGGTATTTTCAATTGACAGCATTATAAATTATATTAATTTTCTCTATCCATTCTTTAGATTATAGTCCAGTCAATGAAAAAATACAGCAGTTATTCAATTATAAACAGTGGACACTTTCTAAATGAGATTTAAGATCATTTTCATCAGTGGAGCTGAAACCACATAATTCACATCTATATTTACCTTCTTTGTGAACATTGGTCAGATGTTTTTTAAAGTTATTTTTGAGGTTAGTGCTGTACTGGCACATATGACACTTATAGTTTCTTAGTTTCAGATGAATGTTATCCATATGCTGTTTAAGAGTGCATTTTTGAGTTGTAGTATATTCGCACAGTTCACATTTGTGATTTCTTAGTTTTAAATGAACAGAATTCATATGGCGTTTGATATCAGCGCTTTGAATTGCAGTATATTCACATAGACTACATTTGTGTTTTCGTATTTTCAAATGAACAGCGTCTATGTGACTTTTGAACCTGCTTCTGTGTGTAGTGGTATAATCACATAGTTCACACTTATGGTTTTTTATCTTTAGGTGTACTGCGTCCATGTGGCGTTTCAGATCGGCGTTTTGAATTGCACTGTAGTCACAGACGTTGCACTTAAAATTCTTAATTTTCAAATGGACAGCATCTGTATGATTCTTGAGATCGTTCTTTTTGGCAGCACTAAAGTCACAAAATTCGCATTTATGATTCCTTATTTTTAGATGAACAGCATTCATATGTTTCTTGAGAGTACCCTTTTGAGTAGTGCTGTAGTCGCAGTAGTTGCAATGGTGACTTTTGCTGTTGGAATGGATGCCTAGACAAAACTTAAATTAATATATAATTAAAAACATAAATATATAATATATTTATATTTTTTTATACCTTCCATGTGATCTCTGAGATGACCACTATTATTTGTCGTATAATCACATATATCACATCTATGATTTTTAATATTAAGATGAACAACTGCTATATGTCGCTTCAGATATTCTTTTTGTGGTGAAGTGTAGTCGCACATATCACATTTTTGATCTCTTAATTTCAAATGGACAGCATTTATGTGATTTTGCAGTTTGCTTCTTTGAATGGTTGAGTAGTTGCAGATATCACACTTGTAAGCTTTTAATTTTAAATGGACTGCCTCTATATGGTTTTTAAGGCTACCCTTTCTGTTTGTAGAAAAATCACACACAAAGCATATAAAATTATTTAGTTTGGAAGAGTGAAGTTTTTCGTCATTTGCTTCTACTTCAACTGTGTTACCATGGCTGAAAAAAGAACCAGTCAAATTTCGAATATTCACAGTGAAAAGGTTTTTAGAGTTCTAATTTATAAATTAACTCGAATCACATCAAAACTCACAATTTTTCATTAATACTTCAGATTCACACACTAATTATAGAGGAATCATACAATCTCAGCTTTATTATAATGATATAAGGTTATATGAAATGTTGCTATCAAATCATTTAATTTTCAAACTCAATACTTTTCAACTTAGAAGTTATATGTTCATTAATTTATAACAGTTCATTAATTTATAACAAAATATCTTTCAATATGCCTAACTGCTCATTGAAATACAAAATAACTATTCAATTACCTGTTTTTCGAATATGTTTCATTCACTCCTTCTTCATGAATAACATTACCAAAATTATTTTCAGCTTCAAAGTTAACTTCTGGCAGTGCAATTTCCATATTCGCCCTAATAGCTGTATTATAATCATCATCCAACTCTTGTTTTACATTAGATAAGAAAGTGTTTTCAACACTTGGAAGTTCTCTGATACTTCTGAAAAATATTCAGTTTAGAAAGTTAACTGACAATACATTAAATGCAGATTTTTCTTTTTGATCATATCATTGTAATTTCTTACATATACAATATTCTTTATTTACTTACTTATCATTTGGAATGATTTAGCATCGTCAAGGTTTACAAACAGTTTGAAAAATAATTTAACAAAGTATATAAATAATATATAATCAATAGTAAATTATTTTTTGTGAAGAAATGTTTGAAGCTTCATATAGAAATAAGGTACCGAAATAATCAATACTTTAACACAACAGCAATACATTGTTATTGTATGTACTATTTTTGATTACTAACAAATAATTAAGTTTAAGTAGTTTCATTCAGTATTATAAATACTTTACTTTAGTTAAAAGAAATAAATTTTCTTCAAGTTGATTTACAGAAACATCAGATCAAAAGGAATAAATTTTTCACTTAGGAGAGAATTCAAAGACCTAGAAGCGATTCATGTTCCTTTTTACTCACGTACCCATTGGAGTATTCATTGCAACTGGTTTGTATATTAGACAACAATCTTACACTCTCCATGTTAGTGTGTGATTTCTCTAGGTCCAGGACATGAGGGTAAACATATCAATTTGTTTATAAATTAACTTTTTTATTCTTTAAATTCCTTGACGCACCACAGATTGCCTATATGTGAGCACAGATATAGAGTAAAATAAGTAAACAATGTAAAGACACAGATATAAGTTCAACAATCTGAACAATCAATAGATAACGGGAGCTTTCCAACTACGACACAGAGCGAGTAGCGACACTGTGTGACACGTTGTTCATCGCTTCTTGTTCCATCTACGACACGGTGACACACGGAAGGAAACACACGTGTTTCATTCCTCCCTGAAGTATGTGTCAGGGAGGCGAACAGCTTAAGTTTGGGATTAACTCCTTCAGCCAGATCAGAGGATACACTTGTATGTACAAGTGCATTAAGGATAGGTGAGACGGGATATTTATGGAACATAGGAAGTGTGGGTAGGGTTCAGAGGATTAATACTGGCCCAGCATTCGCCTTATAAGTTTGCAAGCAGTGACTTACATTACCATGAACCATGAAGAAACCTCTGAAAAAAACTCATGGCAGACCAGTCGGCCCCGGGGTTTGAACCCGAGACCTCCCAAATACTAGCCAGCGTACGCTTAGTACTCGACTAAATAGCTTGGTAAACACATAGCCATAGATATATACTATATATATCAACTCAGTACAGATATATATATATATATATATATATATATATATATATATATATATATATATATATATATATATATATATATATATATATATATATATTACCAAAACTAAATTTGAATTTACTACGTTTATTTATCACAAAATATTTTGAAAAATATAACACTACGATTGCAATTTCGGTCCCTAGACCACCATCGGGCAGA
The DNA here is from genome assembly GCA_030704885.1 of Cynegetis impunctata. Taxonomy (NCBI): domain Eukaryota; kingdom Metazoa; phylum Arthropoda; class Insecta; order Coleoptera; family Coccinellidae; genus Cynegetis; species Cynegetis impunctata. The sequence continues at coordinate 92,076 of JARQZK010004467.1, read as the reverse complement.
TTGAGTTAAGAACTGAATACAGAATAATTATATATTTGCGCTTACGGGTGGGAAAGGATTATTGCAGGTACCTAAATAGACAAGAGGAACATATTTCAAGAAGGGCTAATCGAGTGAATTTCACAACTTGGTACAATACAATGTTCTTATAAAAGTCATTATTGTTTAAATACACTAAATATAGGAGAATATATCAAGTCAATCTGGTCGTTCAGCAAGATATCTTTTGCATTATTATTGAGTTTAAAAATTTCTAATGATTCTAAGTAAGTAAGTTTGGTTCCTTTCGGTAATTTGTGCATGATTTTAAAATTATCTATTTGTGGAAATGGGTGGTGGTTTTCACGGCAATGATTTGATAACGTTGAATCCGTTTTGTTTTTCAAAAAAGATTGTTGGTGTTCTTTAAATCTTGTCTTGAACGATCGACCAGTCTGACCTATATATACTCCTTTACATACAGGACAAATCAACTTATAAACTCCTGAACTTTCAAATTTTGAAGTGATATCTTTGGCATTGAATGAAAATCCTGAGAGTTTTGTCTTAGGTTTGAAAGCAATTTTAATATTACATTTAGGTATGACATTAGCAACTTTTTCTGTTAGAGGACCAAAATATGTTAAAGATGTAAATTTTTCCGATTTTTCTACTTTTAATTGGGGATATATGCTGTTGTACGCTAGTTGATTACGTTTCTTGTTTATCATTTTATCTATCAAACTTGTATAAAAACCATTATTTGACGCAATTAGTTTTATAGTCGAAATTTCTTTCGCTAAATTTGTTACGGATAATGGAATTGAAAACGCTCTGTGGATCATTGAATTAAAAGCTGAATGTTTATGGGATAGAGGATGATTTGAATCCGACGGAATACATATATCCGTGAAAGTTGGTTTTCTATATATATCGAAACTCAAAGTATTATTATTATGAAAGATAGTTAAATCCAAGAAGTTTATTTGTCGATCCAATTCTTTTTCATCATTAGAAATTTTTAAACTCAATAATAATGCAAAAGATATCTTGCTGAACGACCAGATTGACTTGATATATTCTCCTATATTTAGTGTATTTAAACAATAATGACTTTTCTAAGAACATTGTATTGTACCAATTTGTGAAATTCACTCGATTAGTCCTTCTTGAAATTGGTTCCTCTTGTCTATTAAGGTACCTGCAATAATCCTTACCCACCCGTAAGCGCAAATATATAATTATTCTGTATTCAGTTCTTAACTCAATCTGCCCGATGATGGTCTAGTGACCGAAATTGCAATCGCAGTGTTATATTTATCAAAATATTTTGTGATAATAAACGTAGTAAATTCAAATTTAGTTTTGTTAATCATGTTAAATTATCACGTAGTAACGACGGATTCCATCAACTATTTAAAAAGTGCAAGTGAAGCCATTCAAGCCGTCCTTTATATAAGGTTGAGAACTAAATACAGTTTGTGTAGTCAGAATATATGGTTCAACCAAGAGTGCCTGAGGAATAATCTCATTCCTAACTATGTCAGAATAACAACAAAGTCTGCAACCACAGCCGCCAGAAAAGCTACATTAGTGGCCCAAACAACCTGGATGAAAGAAGAATGTAGATATCTATTCAAGAAAAGAGATGTTGTACAAAATTATATTAAGGTAATACATGCTGAATTAACTCATAAACTTCATCCTTTAGAATTTGACTCGTATGACGATCATGTTAGAGGTGACATTAGTAAACTTATATTTGAAAAGTTCAAAAATCAATCCAAAAAATTAAACATTCTCAAACAAAATCAAAAAGTAACGTTAGATTCAAATATACATCAATCAGAAAGATCCCGAGAATTCAGTGACAGAATCATAAACTACAGCGATATTGAATTTTCTAATTCGGAAGTCAATCTGTTAGAAAAAGGACATAAATTCGTTCCAATTAGTATTGATAAAAACGAGGAAGAATTATTAGCTGTTGAATCTATTTTAGCTTTGAAAAATACTGATGAACCAGCGTTAGCCGAATTCAAAATTTCAAAAATTCTAAGAAGCCATCAGGTTCCAAAACCAAATAAATATTTAGATGACATAAAATCCTTGCAACATAAAATTGAAATTAATAATTTAACTATCACTAAAGCAGATAAATCCGATGCGATAGTAGTTCTCTCAAGAAATGATTATGTTTCCAAAATGAATAATTTTCTTCAAACGGAACAAATTAAACAAATATCAGTCGATCCAACAAATGAATTTCAAAAAACTGTTAGACAAGCCCTTCAGGAAATTTCCCCAAATACACTATCAAAACCTAATTTTTCAATAATACATATGAACCCTGGAACTCCAAAACTTTACGGATTAATAAAAAACCACAAAGAAAATAGCCCAATACGACCTGTAGTTTCTCACATAAATAGCCCAACGTATAAATTAGCCAAAGATCTGAATTTCACATTCAGAAAATTAACTAATTTCACTCCAAAATATACAGTAAAGAACTCTGTTGATTTAGTACAGAAGCTGAAAAACTTTGTAACTCCTGCTAACTCTTTTCTTGTTAGCTTCGATGTTGATAATATGTTCTCCAATATACCAGCAGATGAGTGTTTACCACTTGTCTTAGATATTTTGCAACAATCCACCATGGATATTATTAAAATAAATGATATCATTTTCTTATTAGATATATGTCTTAGTCAAAATTACTTGCAGTTTGATAACAAAAAAAAAATTTTTTGAACAATCTAGTGGGCTGGCTATGGGTTCCCCCTTAAGTCCGCTTATTGCAGACATTTTCATGTCACATATAGAGAACATAATATTCAATTCTACAAAAGCATCGCATATAAGTTTTTGGCATAGATACGTTGATGATGTAATTGCTTGTTTTAAGGGCACCGCGAGACAATTAGATCAGTTTTTGAATTATATTAATAGCATTCACCCAAATATAAAGTTCAAAATTGAAAAAGAATTGGATCGACAAATAAACTTCTTGGATTTAACTATCTTTCATAATAATAATACTTTGAGTTTCGATATATATAGAAAACCAACTTTCACGGATATATGTATTCCGTCGGATTCAAATCATCCTCTTTCCCATAAACATTCAGCTTTTAATTCAATGATCCACAGAGCGTTTTCAATTCCATTATCCGTAACAAATTTAGCGAAAGAAATTTCGACTATAAAACTAATTGCGTCAAATAATGGTTCAGTTCTTAACTCAATCTGCCCGATGATGGTCTAGTGACCGAAATTGCAATCGCAGTGTTATATTTTTCAAAATATTTTGTGATAATAAACGTAGTAAATTCAAATTTAGTTTTGTTAATCATGTTAAATTATCACGTAGTAACGACGGATTCCATCAACTATATATATATATATATATATATATATATATATATATATATATATATATATATATATATCTATATATATATATATATATATATATATATATATATATATATATTAAGATTTCTATTCACACGGCCGAACACAAGAAAAAGTTGAGTTTGAGCCATAGATATATACTATATATACTTACTCTAAGATTTCTATGGTTTGAGCTTGTTGTGATTCAGTGCTACCAACATTTATAGTCGATTTATTGCATTAACCTTGGCAATATTTTTATTTTGCATTATGTCTACACCTGAACTTGAAGTTCAAAATGACCTACTTTCAAGCAAACATTTCTCGCAAACCTCATTCAAATTATTCACTTCAAAACTTAACACACATAGTGAGGTTATATTTCTAGCGAATAATCAATCCAATGGAATTCGCAAGCCTGTTTCACATAGGGCTAATTCCACTATTACCCTCTAAAAATGTATAGTTGTTGGGAATAGTGGACATTCGTTCTTGAATTATGACTAGGGTGATGATCAAACCTTTCAACAATGGATTGTTTATTTTTCTTTTATTGTGTTTCACTTAATGTTTTGACAAACATAATTTCAAAAGCTCCTAATGCATTTTGTTCTGAATTTCTTCAAATTCTATGTTATATTGTCATTTAAAAAAAATCATAAAGGTCTTGTGTTCAATTGAAATTTGAATTCACACTTATGAATTAATAATGTCGATCATAACTTTTTCAATTGAAAAGCTATCAAATTGAATCAAATGGCGTTCAATAATGGACTATTTGTTCATGTCTACAATTGCCCACGAGAATGTGGGTAATAGTGAACAAAAAAATGTTTCAAGAAATGGATTCAATAAGAAAATTTCCTATTAGAATCAGATATTTCCTGGTTGTATTTTTCGAAATACAACAAAAATACAACGAAATATCAACTACGTTAAACATAAATAATATCAATTTTTCTGATCTAACGGTGTCCGAGATGTGCCAGTCACTTGTCCACTATTAGGGGTTAGTCCATTATTCCCCTCGCCACCCCTACAAAAATAGCTAATGACGGTGTACGTAATTCGTAATAAACCCAAACAGAAATCAATTGTCCATCGCGTTTAGAAATAACGATGGCTGCGTTCTCTGGCGTTTTACATAAATATCAAATAGGCTTTCCAACAAGCATCCGTACACCGTGCTATGTATTGTGACCATAGATATAATATACTATTTAAGTACAGATAATATTAAGATTTCTATGAGTGTGACACAGAAGTGAACGGTGCTTCCTTGATGGAATTTGGAAAGCTGCCAACATACTGTTACCAAAACAGTAAGGCCGACACTAGGGACTTAAAGCACTTCTTCAAATAGATCACTTATCCTTATCCGTATACTCTACTTCTACCCTCCATACCGTATACGTAACGTAACGGAGATACGTGATTAATCAAAAAGAGACATAAAGCAAATGCGTTCGCAACGTAACCATACATGTGTTTTTAGGTTAAAAATTAAAACACATGTATATATAATATATACATATATATATATAATAGTGAGAGTTGACATCTACTAAAAAATAGTGACTAGCAAAAATTATATCGTCATTGCCAGTGAAAAAAGTCTTTTTCTTTTTAAATCCATTATTGTACTTTACTTTGTTATGATCATAGAAAATAAGGTTATAATTTTTGAGCACACAACATCACTTTTGTCGTTTGGTCGTTGAAAAACGAGAGCACGGAACACAAAAAAGCAATACGTACGTTAGGTACGTGTGACGGATTGATACGTTCCACGTAACGTAACGAAGCACACGTATCGCTTCTGCACATGCGCTTTGCGATACGTATACGGATAAGTGGTGATTTTTAGAACTGCTTTAAGTCCCTACTGTTTTCTAGCACCTACGAAGATCGATGATCAAATAGCCCTCCGTATTTCTGAAATAAAAGTTACTTAGATGAATATCAAGGAAATATTGGCTTAGACGCTTCATGTTTTTGTTTACTGCGGTTTCTTTCGCCAGCTTTATGTTTTTGCAATAATAACTGGAACATGTGAAGGACTGATCGAAGTATTCATTCTCATGCAATATCTTGCCACACATAGCGTTTCTTACTTTTCATATAAGTTATTACCGACGTCCATAAATTTTGTTTTGTTTTCATATAAATTGCAATATGGCTTCATGGTAGGTACTACGAATTAAAAAATATTCTAAATTGCAAGAAACAATCTTTGATGTATTGACTTTCGGCTGAACAATTTCGTTAGCGTCCGAACTGGATGATTGTGCAACGTTCGGCGCACCGGTCTGGATGCACCTTTAGATCTCACCGTTGTACACTCGAGTGATATATGCTCTACTCATATTCATGCTATGCGCGGTTTGTGTAGATGTCACCGGAAAAATATATATAGAAAATCCCAGCAACTTAAAAACACTGTTGAGATTTATTCTCCCGACATTCAAACAGAAAATTTAAATATTAATCGTACCTCAAATTTATATAACTGATTTTAATAGGAGACCTTTTTTATTATGCACCATAATGGCTTCATTAAATATCATATTTGAGTTATATTTTTTTCCTAAAAATTGACTAGTCTAATTTTCACAAACAATGATGAAAAACGCTCAATATGTCCATCTTGCCCTGTTATAAGATGAATTTATTTTTATATTTGAAAACCTATTCACTAAAAAATAATACTAAGAGGAGGTGAATCTTGAATACTAGTCTTACTTTCAACTAATATATTCTCAATGTCCTAATACACTGTTATCAATTTTATTCACTATGTATAGTAATTAAATTTTGATAGTTGATTTGCCATTTTGATCATTGGACATTATTGAAGAATATTCCTCAATATATGAGATTGACTATTGTCAATTAAGACTAAATATTTTTCATGAATTTTCAATTGCTTGGGAAAGGATCAATCTTAGTTATTTCAATAAATGCATTTTTTAAATATTTCAAAATACTTGCAGACAATACATTTTATTATTCTTAAATACAATTAAACTCCCATGTTTTCTATGTTTTAACAAATTTAAAATAAGTTTCCAATTGTAGATAATTTAATCAACAACATTCAACATAAATATATACATGATAAATAGAAAATAGCATATCATTCAACATTCAATTAGAGCATAATTCTGTACAACAGCTAGTCTGCTTTGCCTCAAAATTGACAAGAACCTTTCAACTCTCATATTATTCTTAGAATATGCTGAAATATTTTTATCTCTATTATTATTCAGGCAGAAATATGATCGTTGATATCTAAGTATACACATAACAAAATTCCAAAAAGAAAATTCCGGCCACAGGACATCTGTGAAATAAATAATGGAATGTGAAACTTGATATAGTAAAAAATCACTCAATCGCACTTCACCTGAAGTTCTTATGAGTAAATCAGGATTTGATTTTGTATAAAGGCATTGAGCGATTAACGCATCTGTTACATCATCTAAACTGATGTAACTGTTTGAAACTCCATCAATAACACTTTTCAATGCAGTAGTCATTTCTTCTCTACTAGTATAAGCAAAAGCTATATTTAAAAATGATTTAGAGTTCTCTTTAGTCAGCAACATCACTTTAGCTATCAACTTTTGTAAATCTTTTCTGAGCAGTGATAGATCACCAATTACTCTCACACAAATACCTTCAGACATTAATTTGTCTTCCTCTTCAAGAAGTTTTTCAAATTTTTCAGTTGCCAAATTCATAAGTTCTTCCACTTCCTTCTGTGTCCGCTTGAAATTTTCTATACTGAATGCATAAACAGTAACTTCCTTAATACCAAGTTCTTTACACCATTCTAAGCTTTCTGAAAGTTTATCGAATCCTCTACTGTGTCCTACAACCTTTTCAGCGTTTATCTTTTTAGCAAAGCGTCTATTTCCATCCATAATAATGCCAACATGCTTGGGTATTGGGCCATATTTGATAAAATTAACAACGAATTGTTGGAATTTGTTCAAAGAATTATCTGTAATCCAGGACATGCTCGATATGTTTCCGTGTAGATTTTTCAAATAAAAGGTTATCAGTCATAACCATAATTTTATATATAAAAAGTTTAATTTAACTCCCACATCTACAAGCTACTTAACCTTTTCAGTAATTTAAAATCGATGTGATTTCAATTTCAAACTTCAATTTACCAAAATGACATCTTTTAAACAGGTGGGTCATCATTCGTCAGCTGACGAAAGACTGTAGAATATATAATGTACAGTGTACACTGTAGTGTAAAGTAAAACACGGTAATTCAAATTTACTAGTGTACACCACGTTTTGCTACGATCCTACGAAATAATATGAAATTGATTATCACACTTACATCCTACTTAATCGTTTGTAAACAATTTTTTGTAATTTTTTTTGTATGATAAGGCTTATATAATAAATGTTTCAGAATTTACTGTCATTTCAAGATAATGAAATTTGAATTTCACCATTCTTCAGCTAATACTACGAATAAATACGAGTGAAATTCAACTCCTGTGTTCGCTCAATCATTTAAATCGCTACGAAACTGAATCTTTCGATTCGCGCATGCATGGTATATTGCTTTTAAATACGAGTGAAATTCAACTCGAGTACCAAGTAATCAAGTATCCAATTATCAAAATTGATGGGGTTTTCCCGATACTATCTGTGTATATAATATATATACATATATATATATATATATATATATATATATATATATATATATATATATATTATATATATATATATATATATATATATAATATATATATATATATATATATATATATATATATATATATAATGTAGGATTTACATCATAATCTCAAATCATTATACCCTGAGCGGGTATAAAGTAACTTACCCGATCACTCTTACTGAGGATTAATATATATATATATATAAATATATATATATATATATATATATATATATATATATACATATATATAATATATATATATATATATATATATATATATATATATACATATACATATATATCAACTAATGAAAATCTTGTTGCTTCTAGTTGTCCAAACCCTACGAAGTTCTATTTCGATATCTGAAACTTTAATTTTTTCTAGGAATATTTCTCGTTGAATAAACGGTAAGTTAAGCTCTGTACAATACTTCAATACATTTTCCACGAATAAATATAAATTCATTAAAATTTGATTTGAATATTTTGATTGTCCTTATTTTGCACCTGATTTGAAACAACACAATAATATATAGCAAGAAGTGTATCAAACAGAATCATGACTCTTGTGATTTCCATAGCAAATTATGTGAAAATAGTTAATACTACTTCGATTCTAGGGATGAATTTCTCTCAATGTCAACAGAAAATCCAAACCTGAAAACTATCAAGTAAGTATAGAGAATATTGGTACATACTAATACATATATAATTATATTTTTCATTTGGTGAAAAAAAATTCCCATTCCCCAAGATATCGAGAATTTTTAATTGACTCCCTAATCACGAATACATAAAATAATTATCAGTCATTTCACTTACCGTGTCTTGAAGATTGATGAAATATCCTAAGATGATGGAGTTATCGATTTTCAATGAGAAAGGAAAATATGCAAATTACATAAATTTTAGAAAAGTCTAATTATTCTTAGACTAAGGTATAGAAATGCTCATGAAGATCATCTATAAAAACACATGAGTTATCTAAAAACGCAATAAAAAATATATCTTTTTATTCAAAATAACACTTGTATTTTTGAGACATAACAGGCTTACTGAATTAGACTTTATTGAATAGTAAACATTTCATGATGAAATACGTGATTTTCTCAAAACTTTTAATTTAAATTTCAATAATAAAAAGTTTTGAGAAAGTGATGAATTTCATGATGAAAAGTATTCAATGAAGTCATTTTTCTTATTCAATAATCCTGTTATTTCTAAAAAAATACAAATAAATAACAATACTAAGCAGGCAAAAATAATTTCAAATATATATATATATATACATATATATATACATATATATATATATATATATATATATATATATATATATATATATATATATATATATATATATATATATATATATATATATATATATATATTATATATATATATATATATATATATATATATATATATATATATATATATATATATATATATATATATATATATATTTATATATATATATATATATATATATATATATATATATATATATTGGTGAATTATCCTTTTGTTGGTAATTTCTCCAAATTTGTAAATTTAGTTAGAATGTATTTTCCATACACTGTGTTCTACTAAAGACATTTTCACACTTTTATTTATAGCTGTCAAAGAGCCAAACGTCAAGTTGTTGAGCTCTTTGGCCATAAGCGGTGATTTGCAAGTTTTGTTGTTTCTTATGTGAATTAGTCTTAGTATTCTATATAAGACGGTTATAGTTCAGTAAAAGACCATTCGTTTTGTAGTGTATATCTTGCCTTTGTCCAGATTTATTTAATTAAAGTAAATTTTTGCGAGGATGGATCGTTTATTAAGACTTGGAGGAGGCATCCCAGGATTGTCTCAAGCGGCACCCCCTTCTGATGCTCCTGTTGTAGACACCGCAGAACAAGTCTACATCTCCTCTTTAGCCCTTCTTAAAATGCTCAAACATGGAAGAGCTGGGGTACCTATGGAAGTGATGGGCTTAATGTTGGGTAATTAATTTTTAATTTTTCACTTTTCATATTTTTTCTATTTTTTTTTTCTTATAGGAGAGTTCGTAGATGACTATACGGTTAGGGTAATAGATGTATTTGCTATGCCTCAGACAGGAACAGGTGTTAGTGTCGAAGCTGTTGACCCGGTTTTTCAAGCTAAAATGTTAGATATGCTACGACAGACAGGAAGACCTGAGATGGTAGTGGGATGGTACCATTCGCATCCTGGGTTTGGATGTTGGTTATCTGGTGTAGATATCAATACACAACAATCATTTGAAGCTCTTTCTGAAAGAGCAGTTGCAGTTGTTGTAGATCCAATTCAGTCTGTGAAAGGCAAAGTAGTGATAGATGCTTTCAGGTAAAAAATAGGATAGATTATATACTTTCACAAAATGCATGATTTAATGCTTTGTCATTGTTTAATTTTTTTTTCAATCATAGTGTGTGCTTATTATTTTCTGATGTAAAAGTATCAACATGTAATTACCATGCCTTTGTGATATAAATAATTAATAGTATAATAGAAATATTGAAAAATAAGACAAATATTTACTGGCAGACAATTTTCGTCAGGTTATCCTTGCTGATGTTATAATAAGTTTCTAGAGACCCCATATTTAATTCCTGAAATAACTTGTTTTATGGTAGTATTCATTTATTAATCAACAATATAAATACATCGAGCATAAATCAAACATATTAATGAACTGTTATAGTTACAAAAAGGGCAAATGAACAAATTGTATAAGTAAACAAAATTGAAATAGACAAAGTAATTGAAACGGTTTCAAGTATAGACTACAGACTTTTATTTTCTTCCACTATTTGAAGGAACACTAGTCTCCCTTATGAAATAAGCATTGGCTGGTAGAAGCTTGTTCTAGTGAGACAATTGGTAGTTAGCTTCAGTGATGTCATATCGAAAGCATTTCTTATTTTATAGTTTGAATGTATTTTGTTAAAATTCATCGTCAATTGAATAGCGTTCTGAGCCAATAAATTCAGGTTTGTAATTTGTTTCTATATTTATATCTTTGCAGGTTGATAAATCCCAATATGATGGTGCTAGGCCAAGAACCTAGACAAACTACTTCAAATTTAGGTCATCTCCAAAAACCTTCAGTGCAGGCATTAATTCATGGACTAAATCGTCACTACTACTCTATCAGTATTAATTACAGAAAAAATGAACTTGAACAAAAAATGCTTCTCAATTTACATAAGAAATCATGGATGGATGGACTCACGTTAGCAGATTATTCGGAAAATTGCAGTGTGAATGAAAAAACTGTGTCTGAGATGTTGGAGCTTGCTAAGAACTACAATAAAGCTCTAGAGGATGAGGAAAAAATGACACCTGAACAGTTAGCCATCAAAAATGTTGGTAAACAAGATCCCAAGAGACATTTAGAAGAAAAGGTTGATGTTCTCATGACAAATAATATTGTTCAATGCTTAGGAGCTATGCTTGATACAGTGGTGTTTAACTAATACCTTTACAATCAATATTTTTCAATAAATTATAAATTTATTTATCTTCTGTACTCAATTTTTCAAACCCTTCTCGATGATCATTATATATGGAAAATAATTGGTTAATACAAAGTTATATTTATTGCAGAACCTATTTATGATTTAGTTAATCAAAATAAATTTGTAATATGATAAAAGTGAATAACTTTTGTCATGATGAAGGAACATATCATATTATGAACAAACAGTTTACTTAGCATGTTATCTTAGTTGATGGTATTCTTTAAGGTAGGGCAATGACCCCCTTCGTAGCTATGGCCGTATTTTGAAGATCAACCTATCCTTGTAAAATGCACACTCACGATTCTTGAATCAAATATTTTTATAAGCCGATACTGTAAATATAGACGCCCTAAAAATATATTTAGATAAGGCTGAACCGTTTTTTGAGAAGTATGATACCATTCAATCACAATCTAATTTTATTCTAATCATATCCCACAGCAACTGGAATTGTAGAGGACAGTTACCATTTCAACCTTTTAATAATTCAACAGATAGAACAAATTTAGGCCATAATCTATTGAGCTACTGCAATGAAACACCACATTCGGAAAATACAAGTCTTACAAATTCCCAAATTCAAAGATGAATTCAATAAATTGATTAAATTTCGCGATACATTTATGGAGAAACCACTCACAGGGAAGCTAATGGGAAAAAATAAGACTGTAGTGAATTCACATATCATATTACGTTACTAGTTTATTCGATGCACCTGCATTAGAGAAAAATTTGACACACAGATACTTGCTCTACTTGATTTACCTATTTAAACTCTGATGCATCTAAGCCAGCGGTTCACAACTTTTTTGAGACCGTTACCCATTAATCGGTTAACATATTAGCAAATACCGAATAAAAAAGTTTAGATTATAAATTAAAAAAAATAAAAAACAAAAAAAATTATATTTTTCATTTATTTTAATTATTCCAACAAAGAAAAAAAATGTATTTTAATCAGTCAATGAATAATCATAATATTAGTCAATCAGATGATTCATATTGTTTTCTACTATCAATTAGTTTGATATTCGTTTCAGTTTCGGCCAACTTACATCTTAAGTATATCGTGTTCCAAGTTTAATCGGTTCTTTGTTTTTGTTTTAATTGTCACCATTGGTGAAAATCCATTTTCACACCTGTAAGCTGTGGAAGAAGAGATCAGATTTTTAAGGCCTTTTACGACAATAATACAGGGTGATTCATTAAGGGTGGCGACCGGCCGTATCTCGGAAACCGTATGTCCTAGAATTTGGGGAAAAAATTTTTGTATGCAAATCTGCCCTAAAAAAATGATTAAAAATGTTTTTGAGTCCATAATTTTCTGCTAGGTGGCGCAAACTACCACTTATAAAATATAATTGGATTTTTTACGAAATATTCCTCAATTTAGGCTGGTAAAAAATATCAAATTCAGAAACTATTGTCCTAATTCCACAACTCTTGTAGGAGTCATTTTTCTGTATCACCTATTCTGAAATGGTGGGGGAAGTTCTCTTTCTTTGACATAAAAAAGACTGTAACTTCATAATGCATGAACCGATTTTCGAAAACGTAGACTCTATGCAAAGAGTATTGAATGTAGATTTCAGTAACAAATAACAAAAACACTTTTAATTTTCCAATCGGCAACTAGAGGGCGTTATGTAACACCTAGCTCTATTTATGATTTTTTTTGAGAAATTTCAAATGCAATGCTATGTATCTAACTAGCTAACAAAAAGCCAAATTTGATGACTTATTGACCTGTCAAAACCGCGAACTGATATCTCTTTTCATTCCAAAGATATTGGCATTTTTTGATGAGTGTTGGTGATTGTTGGCTCGCCCTGTAAGGTGGAAGAGAAACTATGTTGCTAAAATTGTTTTGAAAAAACCATAACAAGTAGAAACGCATCATGAAAATATTTACTAACATTACATAATGAAACAAAACTAGTCCATTATAACAATTCGCACCCATCTGAAAATTGGTAGGATTGTTCAAAACACCATTATAAATGAAATCTGAAAAGTCTTCATCGATTTGATACGTGCAAAAAAATTTACTGGGGTTCGAATATCATAAAAACGGGTTTTTTGTGATTTTCAGCAAAGCAGTAAGTTTTATCATGGAATTAGTTCAGACAAAAATTGTAGATCACCTAATTATCTATAAAAAACGTTTTCATAAATTTTTTCTTCAAAGCCACCGTTTTAGAGATTAACGATTCAGAAAGTTGAAAGAAATGCAAAAAAATAATAGCTCAAAGGTGGCGTTGAAACGTGCATATAATGACGATTGCAACTCTTTCAACTTTTTGAATCGTTATATCTCAAAAATGGCGACTCTTAGAAGAAAAAGTATTTTGAAATTTTTTATAGATAATTATCTTTGACAATTTTTGTCTGGGCTAATTTCATGCTGTAGTGAAATAATATGATAAGGATGCATTTTATAATACTTTAATATTCTTTGCACCAAAGAATAATTCAATCCTAGATCTCTTGCAATTTTTCGAATACTCAAATGGGGTTCAGACTTAACTAACACCAATACGTTAGTAACATTTTCTTCATTGCGACTTCTACGTATACTATTTCTTAATGCGACAGGTTTCTCGCAATCTTTGTGCCAATCTTTTGAATAATTTCCGAGAATGACGCCGCCTTTCAGGATATCGTATCGCATACTCCCTTTCAGCAATTACTTCATTTTGTAGAAGCTCAAAATATATACTGAGCATATCATATGCCTCTCCATTTGAATAAAAAGGCATTATAAAAGAGTTAGTTTGCAAACAGTCAGAATAAATTTGACAGCAATAAAAACTTAAAAGTAAACAATCATAAAACATTGGTGTCATTTCCATAGGTAACTTGCTGACTTTTGAAACATCTATCTCTCAACAGTTTAACATCATTTGTAATATTGCAGCTCGTCCATGAACATAAAACTATAAGAGACCGTTTGAGAGATTTGGGATTGAATTTTTACCCGAAAATTTTTATCCGAAATAGTTCAAAGCAAATAATGGCAAGCATTTTGAGTATTTAAAATAATGAGATAGAGGGAGCGTTTTGTAAATTTCTGTTATGAGTAGCTCCCTTTAGTTTTGTTTCATTATGTAATGTTTATAAATATTATGATGCGTTTCTACTTGTTATTTTATTTTCAAAACAATTTTAGCAACATAATTTCTCTTCCACCTTACAGGGCGAGCCAACAATCATCAACACTCATCAAAAAATGATAATATCTTTCGAATGAAAAGAGATATCAGTTCGCGGTTTTGACAGGTCAATAAGTCATCAAATTTGGCTTTTTGTTAGCTAGTTAGATTTATAGCATTGCATTTGAAATTTCTCAAAAAAAAAATCATAAATAGAGCTAGGTGTTACATAACGCCCTCTAGTTGCCGATTGGAAAATTAAAAGTGTTTTTGTTATTTGTTACTGAAATCTACATTCAATACTCTTTGCATAGAGTCTAAGTTTTCGAAAATCGGTTCATGCATTATGGAGTTACAGTCTTTTTTATGTCAAAGAAAGAGAACTTCCCCCACCATTTCAGAATAGGTGATACAGAAAAATGACTCCTACAAGAATTGTGGAATTAGGACAGTAGTTTCTGAATTTGATATTTTTTTACCAGCCTAAATTGAGGAATATTTCGTAAAAAATCCAATTATATTTTATAAGTGGTAGTTTGCGCCACCTAGCGGAAAACTATGGACTCAAAAACATTTTTAATCATTTTTTTAGGGCAGATTTGCATACAAAAACTTTTTCCCCAAATTCTAGGACATACGGTTTCCGAGATACGGCCGGTCGCCACCCTTAATGAATCACCCTGTATATACTCGTCACCAAAATATGGTCAGTTGTGTGTTTTCAAAATCTATTTTCTGTGTGTTGTCTTCGCGAAGTCCGCTTCAATTTCAATATCTGGAAATACTCCTTCATCAACCGAAAAGGGTCTTAGCACCTATAAATCAGTTGAAAGAATTTTAACTGCGACACCAGAACGCCCAACATGGCTGGTGCTCCGTCTGTGAAGACACCTATCAAATTCGACCACTTCAGCTTTTTTTGGTCCACAAAATTTTTCAATGTTCGAAAGTGTTCAGTGATTTTGGGAATAAGTATTCGTTTTTTATATCGTCGCGTTTCCAACAAAGACAAGTTCCATTGAACATGATGCAAAGTCGGTCGACTCAATTATCAGTCGTGCCAGAGTATATTACTATTGCTCGAGTGAGATCCCTATTCCAAGATTGGTCAAGATAAAATTTAGAGAAATTCTGGAAATTACATACTATAAGCGTATCCAACGATTATCTTTAGTTGTTAGTCACATCACAGTCTTTTCGATAGCGTTGAAATTTAACAATGAAAAATAATCTGGTCTTTACCCCTCAGAAAATCCAGTTTTACCCGTTGGGGTAATAACCCCCAGGTTGGGAACCACTGATCTAAGAGAATCCACAGATCCATGGAAAACATTGGTGATATATTGAATTTATTGTTATTGAAGTTAAGTTTTGCAAGAAGGGAGAAGAAGGACATTGCAAATTCATTGAAAAACGAATAACGGGAATAATGTAGTAAAACTTAAAGAAACAAGAACATTTCATAAGCCTTCATACACTAGTGAAGAGAATAATTCAAAATCACATACATACTGCAATAATTAAATCGAGTAGGTAGTGTAAGGGACAGCACGCATTATATTATTGGGAAGAATTCAAAAACTATTCTCGTCAGCTTTGTGTATGACTACTTAGTACCTACCAAAACTTGAGTTCTTTTTTCATGCAAACTTACAGAACATTGTGTACTGTACACAAGTAACAAGTATTTCATCGTACGTGATAATAGGAAAGATGATTGTGAATTTATACCTACCTGAAGTGAGCAGTTTTTACTCGTATTTTCCCGTAAAATACTTACTATTGCAGTGTATCGAAGGAGAGCAGTCAGGTGCGGTAGTAGTTTTTTTATCCGTTTTAGACCTCCTGGAAAACTAATTTCGAACAAAATTTCATATATATATAAAAAAAATTTCAGCCCCCTGTAAGAATGGGGACCTATTTATCGTAGAATAATATTTGGTCGTATGTAAACCTATCCAAAAAGCATATCAAAATAGATTATTTTCAATTACTCTTTCTGCTATATTAAAAATAATGAAAAAAAAGTCTAGAATAGCCCCGTTCTACGGTATATATATATATCAGTTGCGGCTCGTGAGGTGTTGGTTTAAGGAGGCTACAAGAGGTGTTAAAAAATACACCATAGTCGAAAATTTTTAGGATTTCTAGATCAACCGCCTTATAATTTAAAAAAAATCAAAGTAAAACAAGCACCCAAAAATATTAATTTCTTTGGGAAAAAAAAAGTTTTCACTTTCGAGTGTCTACCTTGATCCGCGACTCGACATGTTCCTGGGATTTTTCGTGCCTTTCAAGAGAACGTGATAAAATTTTTAAATCGTCAAATCCTAAGCGGCCCCAAACAGAGACATTTTCCCTAGTAAAAAGTATTACACTGCCAACAAAATAATTTATTTTTTACCTGTGATCCGGTTAGCCAAGGATGTCTCTCATAATTTCTGATATTAAAACCGCGATTCTGCTACGCTGCACCAAATTGTTTAATTCCGTGGTAGGTCGCAATGTTTTTACTAAAACTTTATCGTTTTAACTTAAAACTAAAATTATGGGATAACAAATATTCCACTAAGTCACCATTGAAATTTTTAAAATTAACTTCAGTAACAGAACTCATTTTAAAAACAATACGCCAATAAAATAAATTAAAACCGAAACTGTTTTCGTCCACGACTAGTGACAACGACAACGTCCAACGGTCCATGTCCAACGAATTCACTCGATTTTACCCGAAAGCCTATAGTTGTGATTGGTCGACATTGTGTGAGAATTAATGTAGGTATCCTCTTTGAACCGAGCAGCTAGGTTCAATCGGAGTTGCCATTTACATGTGTTTTCCTTTTCTATTGCTATGAAGTATTCATTAGCAGTATTCGCACCGTTATTTGCTTTTCTGTGGCATGGCATAATGAACGTTGAAAATATACCTTTTTAAGCCTCTGCAGCGTTGCCACTGTTGATATGAATTCTTGAAATGAATGAAATGCAGTAAGCAGTAAATGTAAATACCTTATATCGTAATTAATAAATTATATTATATAATGTAGGTTGAAAGGAAGGTAGGTGCATAAAATAATATGATTTTGGTTAATATGAATATGATGAATGCTGACTATTCAATATAATATAGTAGTGATACACGGAATATTATTGAGGAGGCGGCTTAGCCTCCATAGCCGCCCCTGATATATATATATATATATATATATATATATATATATATATATATATATATATATATATATATATATATATATATATATATATATATATATATATATATATATATATAGGTACTGATATTTAAAATAAAAACACTTGGCTTTAAGTTTCACAAATATATTGAATAAAAATTAACAATTAAATTAGTCAACTAGTTTCGGGTTATGGGCCCATTATCAAGACTGAACAGAAAAATACTTAACAAGCTCATTTATAATATTGATTGTAGTAGAGGGGAAATTTGGTATTCACCTTGTTCATTTACGATGGGGTAATTCCTCTTAATGGCACTACTAATTTCTAAAATTTCCAACAGGTCAAGACGCTTGCCCTTTTTACCTGGGTGGAGGCATATCGTTTTCTCGAAGTCGATGAAATGGTTAAATTTTATACAATGCTCTGAGAAACCAGTGGTGTTTCTGTTAAACAAAATTGATTTTTTATGTTCTTCTACGCGAGTGTTGATTTTTCTGCCTGTTTGTCCGATATAAAAGGATGGGCATTCATACAAAAGATTTTGTAAACACCACTGTTTTCTCCAATATTGTTCCTATCCTTGTTATTGACTAAGAGTGACTTTAAATTACGTTTATTTGTACATATGCTTTTAATACCGTTTTGTGATAATCTGTTGATGATTTTATTACTAATTCCTGGAATATAGTTTATTAAATGATATTTTTGTTCGCATTTTATGACTGGTGAGGGATAAATTGAATTTAGAATATTCTTATGTCGTTTTTTCTTTATCATTTGATCTATCAAGATGTCTTTATAGCCGTTATTTATTGCTAATAATTTTAAAATATTAACTTCCTTAGTGAAATTTTCTTCAGAAAGAGGAATGGCAAAAAGTCTATGTATGAATGAGTGAAATGCACTTAATTTAATTTTAATTGGTTGACTGCTATCATTGTGTATTAGCGTATCTGTAAAAGTAGGTTTTCTGTAGATATTAAATGTAAGAGCATGTTCTTTTCTAGTTATTTGGATATCTAAAAAGTTAAGGGAATGTTGTTCATTTTCTATTTCTTTTGTGAATTGAATTGAAGGGTGAAAAGAATTAATGTATTTGAGAAAATTATCTAACTGTCTATCCGTCCCACACCATATACAAAAAATGTCATCAACATAACGCCGCCATAATAAAACATTTCTAATCAGGCTGTTTGTAGATTCAAAGATTTTATTCTCTAAGTCAGACATAAATATTTCACTGAGAAGAGGTGATAACGGTGAACCCATTGGCAAACCATCTGACTGTTGATAAACTATGCCATTAAATTCAAAATAACTTTGTTTTAGACATAGAGTCGATGCCGAAATCATTTCCTGAACTATTTCGGGTGATATATTACTATTTGAATTCAAATCCCTTCTAATGATATTTTTCAATTCATTGTTAGGAATAGAAGGAAATAAATTTATTACGTCAAAAGAGATTAATTTTGCATTGAGTGGAATCTTGAGATTTTTCAACTGATTAATGAGCTGTAAAGAGTTTTTTATGCTGTAGGTAGGATTGAATTGTATTAATGAAGGTAGTTTTTTATTTAGATATTGACATATTTTATAGGCGGGTGCATTTATGTAAGATACTATTGGACGCATAGGACAGTCAGGTTTATGTATCTTAGGTAGAGTGTATAACCTCGGAATTTGCGGATTCATTGTGGACAAGTATTGTGTTAAGTATTTTTCTGTTCAGTCTTGATAATGGGCCCATAACCCGAAACTAGTTGACTAATTTAATTGTTAATTTTTATTCAATATATTTGTGAAACTTAAAGCCAAGTGTTTTTATTTTAAATATCAGTATTTAATCATGTTTCACCAAGTGATAAGCGAAACTTCAATATTAGTTATATATATAGGTATATATATATATATATATATATATATATATATATATATATATATATATATATATATATATAAATATAATTTTTTCCTGGTACATATTTACGTCTCCAGCGGCTCCCATCTAGTCAAATGAGCTGAAATTTGGTACGTGAGATTGTTTTGTTGCAGAACGAAAGTAGGTATCAAAATTTGGGTAAATTTCTGTAACCGCCGCCTCTTTTACGTAGATATTTCTAATTTTCATGTAAATATCCTTTCCGGTACCTATTGACATCTCCAGCGGTTCACATCACACCAAATGAGCTGAAATTTGGTATTTGGACTGGTTTGCTAGCCAGACCGAAACTATCAAAATTTGGTTAAATTTTTCCAACCGCCGCCATTTATACGTAGACATTTCTTGTATTTTTCGTGAATGTTGAAAATTTGCCACAGCTTATGCAGATTTAGTTAGAGGGTTCAAACTGGTACGTAGATTGAGTTAATGTTGAGGAAGTGCCTTTTGGTAGTTTCAACCATATTCCTCAGTCGCGTTGCACAGAGCGGGGACTATTCCGTTATCCGACTATTCTGCTATCAGTACACTACTATGCACGTCCCGAATTCATTAAATTTATATATTTCTCATAAATATCACATAGGCAGTTCAAAATTTTGATATAATATCATGAACGCCAGTTTTTCAAATGGAACACAGTATTTTTTTCATTTTCAGTTAATTTTAGGTCAACATTTCTAATTTCATTCAGCTCTATCTCAATATTTTTATCGTTTTCGAGATATTGCAATTTGCAAATAATGGTCCGTAATCTTTTAGACTTTTTTCGGGGTAACTTAAAAAAATATGGTAGGTATATTCAAATCCCATTACAATCAAAGACCATATGAAAGATAGAATTAGAGCCGCTATCAATTCATTAACACCCAGTGAAATCATAGAAGTAACACATGATCCGAAAAAATGTTTGTTTAAGCTGAAATGGTGACGAAATTTGAGGAATGACGTTTGATTTTCAAGTGAGAAAATATAGGTACTGTGTTTATTTGAAATAACAAATTTAATGTTAACTTCCGGTATAACCGCAAGGGCTGCCATAAACCAAATAATTTAGATCGACCATGCACGTTGAGAAAACAAAAATTTCTTCTTCTTTCCATCATAATTTTTGAGGAACGTTTAATAGACGGTCGCCGTGAAAATCACTGTATATATGATTTTCATATTAATAAGATCCTAGTATTTTCTTCATATTTTCAAGTATTTATTTCAATTAGTACACAGTTCGTAGAACACTCAAAAATGAGATTCTACGAATAACATGTTCTCCAATTTCGCACAACAATCAATTATCCATTTATATAAACCTTGAGTATATAAGATTATATTTTATCAAAATTTGAATAATTATCTGATTAATTTTGGTATTTATACAAGAAATTTCGTTTAAGAACACTGATTTCAAATTAGAGCATTGTGAATTGATAAAAAATGAAGAGTTATTTGATTCCCTTGTGTTTGGTAAGTTTTCAAGTACCTATCAATATTCAGAAACTATCTAATTGCTTTATTTTACTAGACCATTCGAGTTTTTCATATGAAATATTTTTTTCAAATTATAAACCATTTATCTAGTGATGATGTACGAGGTTAGATAGGATATATTGTCACTTTTGGAATTATGCCTGGAACAGAATTATTTTAGTTTCAATGATAAGATTTACAGCAGTACTGAAGGCTTAATTATGGGAAACCCGCTGAGCCCTTTGTTGAAGTATTCATGGATAATTTGGAACAGTTAATTCATAATCATCCTGTTAGTCGACAATTCGTTTAGTGGTTTAGATATGTGGATGATATTATTTGTTGTTTCACTGGTACTCTTAGACAACTAGACTGCTTTCAAACATTCATTAATACTTTACACCCTAATATAAAATTCACTTTAGAGATGGAAAAAGATAACTCGATTAACTATTTGGATTTGAAAATAACAAAAGTAGATAACAAACATAATTTTTCAATTTTTCGCAAACCATCGCACACTGTTAGCGTCATACATAGTACTTCCTTACATCCTTTCCAACACAAAATGGCAGCTTTCAATAGTATGGTACATCGTTTAGTAAATATTCCACTTTCAAATGCCAATTTTAACACCGAGAAAAATATAATTAAACAAATTGCCGTAAATAATAATTATGATCCCAATATTATAGACAATATGATAGATAAAAAAGTTTTTTCAAAAATGCGATTATTAACCAGGTGTACCCCCTTACTAAAAATAATATCAAATACAACAGCCTCACTTTCATCGGAAATTCAAGTAGAAAACTTAAATCTCTCTTATCTAAGCACAACATTAACATTGCTTATCGTACCGGTAATAATTTAGGAAATCATATAAAAAATAATAAATCCAAAGTTCATAAAGATAATAAATCAGGAGTTTATAAAATTAATTGTGGCGATTGTGATAAGTTTAGTTGGTAGA
The DNA here is from genome assembly GCA_030704885.1 of Cynegetis impunctata. Classification (NCBI taxonomy): domain Eukaryota; kingdom Metazoa; phylum Arthropoda; class Insecta; order Coleoptera; family Coccinellidae; genus Cynegetis; species Cynegetis impunctata. Next base: position 69,719 of record JARQZK010004467.1, on the reverse strand, counting down.
ACTTTCAGAAGTTTTCAAACTAGATTTTCAGAACACAAACGTAGCTTTGTTAATCAGAAGTCGGATTCACATTATGCAAACCATTTAATCCAAGAAAATCACACATTCAATTTCGATTTTAAAATATTAAATACTGAAAGTAAGGGAATTAAACTTAATTTTTTAGAATCATTACAGATAAATAAATACAAGCATTCCGGTCTCTTATTGAATAGCCAAATCGATCATACTTCAAGCCCCCTTCTTAATCTTTTCAAAATTACCGAACTACCTGACTAGCAGTTCAGAATTGGTTTTTCCTTTTCTAATAATAGGCATGACGACAGTATCAAAAAATCGCCGTTTTAATGGTTTTAGGGGAAAATTCATATTAAAAAAAATTTAAAACACTGCTTTAGTTTTATTTAAAAACTTCAGATTATTAAGATTTTCAATCAAATAAAACATTAAAATACTGCAATCGGCCATTCGTAACGCTTAGGTAAACTCCGCTGTCAAAACTCTCATTCACTGTGTTTTGTTGTTGTGAATATAACTGATTACGCATTTTGATTGATTTTTTATTATTTTACGTGTGGTTTATCGACTCCACTCTACTATAACAATGGAACCAAGATTTGGTAAGGCAAATAGCTCAAATTTGCCCAGGATTGATGTAATAATGTTGGGTGATTCCCTCGCAAAAATTGAATAATTTATCAAGATATTATCAAACCCTTTTGAACTCATGCGAGTTTATTTTACTTTCATAGGTTATTTTTACGATAAACTTTTTAAGGTTAGCTCCCTCACAGCTTGTAAGTTACTATTTTGTTAATATCATGTTAAGACCCGATAAACGACTAAATTTCTGTAACTAATAAACACCTACTAGTACTAGTACCAAGTCAGTGTGTATGTATTTGTTCTAATTAATTTCAATTATTTCAGGTCTTCAAGGCCATCATATGATTCTGATATGCAATCAGTTATATGCAAAGGAAACGGAAAAAAAAATTGTACAGTAATATATATATATATATATATATATATATATATATATATATATATATATATATATATATATATATTAATTATATATATATTTATATAAATATATATATATTTATATTTATATATATATATTTATATATATATATCTCATTATTTTCTTGTACGGAACATGTACAAATACTTTGTTGGGTGTTCTTATTGATGTGTTTTCACACTGTGGTACCGCACACCACTCATAATTTTTGGAATTCATTTTTATCACAGGAATTAATTTGATGTTTTGTCTACTTTCTTCGCCACGCATAGACACAATGACATGTTTACCTAAGCGTGACGTCAGATCGACGCCATGACACCCGCGAGCTGTTTTCGCGCACTATTTAAAAAATATTAGAAGAATGGTTTTAAACTTAGTTAAACTTTAGTTTATTACCGAAATAAAGGTTATTTCGTAAATAGTAAATGTGTATCCACATTACGGAAGAGTATTTCAAATTCTTTCGTAACGCCTATTATTGGTAACCATCTTTGTATTTACCCCTTCTACATAATTTGTTATTTCTTGTTTTCGATATAACAGAGAATCATAGTTAGTTTGCCATTAGCATCTGAAGAAGGTGAAGTTCCACCGAAACGTGCGTCATGCGTTATTTCTTATAATAAATGTGTAAATTGTTATTTTTAACCATTGTTTTAATATGTACGAGGTTATTTAATTTTCAATAATTTGAATTGTATAGGTATCTACCTATTTCTCGATTACCTGAGAAATTTCAACATATTAACGGAGAAAACTAATATTCACATAATATAGGTACTGCAAAAATCGATAATCAACATCATGAAAAGTATTTTATTGTAGGTATATGTCACAAACTGTATCATATATCTGTACTTATGAAAAATTAATCAAAATATGAAACTTATTATTTCGCTACGAAAAAGGGAAGTCCTCTGCGTTATTATCAAAAAAAAACTAAATAAATTTCGGAATGTTTATCAAAAATTGAATGATAATTTGAGAAAGAATATGGTCATTGTGAAATAATTTTTTTATTTCATTTTTAGTACCTACCTATGGATTTTTGATAGGTCATAATATAATGTTAAATCGAAGATGAAATTGCATCATTGTACACACGTAGTATCAAAATATATAATTATATTTGTGAAAGCGAATGTACGTTTAGGTATATATATATATATATATATATATATATATATATATATATATGTATATATATATATAATATATATATATATATATATATATATATCTATAATATATATATATATATATATTTTATTAAATATACATTTTATATATATATATATATATATATATATATATATATATATATATATATATATATATATATATATATATATGTGGCCGTACCCAGGAATTTGATGATTTCTGTGAACAGACATGATAGCCAGTCCACTTAGTCTGTCTTGTCCACACGCGTTTCTCAGGTACGTCTTCAATCGTCTAAGAGTGGAGAATATCCTCTCAGCAGTTGCAGTCGTCAATGCAAAGAAACCAATATTTTCAGTAACGTGAAAATGTTGGGAAAAATTTCCCTATTATATTGGCTTAGAGCCTTAATGGCACAAGAAGGCTTATCCTGATCCATTTTGTTTTCCCACAACAATTTCCACAACGAGTACTCACCATATACTAGCTCCAGATCAACCATATTTTCATATAGTTTCAAAGATTCAACATCAACTAAGGCTCAGTTGTTGAGGTTAGTATAAAGCACTGAAGTGTTCCCAGAAAGTCTTTGTGATCGCTGAATCGGCATTTGAGCAGATCTATAAGATCGTCTAGGATCGGGATTGCCACCGATATTCTAGAATAGGTTTGAGGGTCTTTAGTAGAATAATTACTTCTATGGCGTTGGCGAGGAGCGAGTCTTGATGGATAAATTTCTTCACCAACATCACTCATTAAAATTTCTGCTGTTTTGAAAATCTTGGATAACTCAATATCGATTGTTCTCCGGATGTTTCAAAGTGAGTAACAATATTTTCAATATGGTCAGCTGCAGAATTTAGATCACAATAAGGAGACTGAAGCACTTTGCAGACAGATATTGTAGCTGAGAATATGTTAGCCAATAAACAAAAGCACACTACAAATTCACTATCATGCATCATATATATATGCTATCATAAAAACAACGATGCTTGAGAAGATATCCCAATATCTGGACTTTCACTAAGACTTTCTAGAGTTTCAACAATAGCATTGAAGATTTCTTTAAACTTGAGCAAACTGTTGTAATTCTAAATCCATCTGGTTTCGCACATGGCTGTTAAAGTTTGCTATTTAGTATTAGGAAAGTTCGATTCTATGGAGGATGCAATACAGCTGTCTCTTTGGAAATGCTTTTGAAAAGTTTGTGACAGCATACCGACAAATTCAGAGAGTGACTTCAATGGACATACAGTGCTTGAGGAAAAGTCTTTTTCACTATTGCCTGCACTCCTATGAATGAGCCCTTCATGGCAGAGACTCCGTCGTACCCTTGACCTATCATATTTTTCATACCAACTTTCAGAGTTGAAAGAATTGTTTTTGTCAGTCCCTCTCCAATTGTGACATCAGTTTTGACAAAACATAAATCTTCCTTGCAAATATAGTTATTTACACTACAAGGGAGGCAAGTGATACTTACCAGTCGAGGACGTAGTTTGCGCCCGAGCGTCAGCGAGGGCTGGCAAAATAGTCCGAGACTGGTCAAGAATACTGCCTCCCGAGTTTTGTATTATATTTTTTCTACTCCACTTCTCTTGAATTAAAAAAATAAAATAAATAACAAAAGTTCTGTCAGTGTCAATTTAAAAATTGTCATAATGGATGTAGATGCAGTTGCTGATGCAACTTGTGCTGCTTTATTACCTCAGACATCAAAGGAACGCTACGAACGGTGCTTCAAGGATTTCAAGGCTTGGTGCTGTATGGTAAGCAACGAAAAAGTTACCGAAAAAAATTATTATTTCCCAGAGGGAGGTAAGTATTTACTTACCTCCCTAGGGAGGTGAAATGTACTTACCTCCCCCAAATCAGTTTGATAATGGAGTACTTACCGAATAAGGAGTAGAAAAAATAAATTAGATCTCTCTGATTTAGTATACCTTACACAAATTGAGACTTGCTCATGACCAGTGATATCCGCTGTTTCATCCACAAGAACTGAAAATGCTTTTGCTTTATTAACATCTGTCAAATTTTTTTTCTGGATTCATTCTCTGCATATGTTGATCATATATATGATCAACATATGGATGGGATCGTCTCATGAGAATGAACCACTCGAGGGTTAGGCACTCGGCAATATTCGGATCCCGTTGTACAAATAAAAATCCCTTTGAGGAGAGTACGTGAGCCGTTTCAGACAAACACCTCAGTAGCGATCTTTGAATTTTTGCTTACCCAACAGGAATCAGTTCCCGTGTTCTATAAAATCAAAGACAAAATACGTTGGTTGTTACCCAACAGGAATCAGTTCCCGTGTTCTATAAAATCAAAGACAAAATACGTAGGTTGTGAGCAGAGCAGGCGCTATACCAGTGACCGCGAGTAGGCGCTATACCAGTGACCGCGAGTAGGCTATTATAGGCCTGTTGGTAGTTCAATGCATAAACACCATTAATTAGATTCTGCAATATTTGAATTAGTGATAGCAAAATATCCAGTAAATTTCAGTCTCTTTAATTCAGGAAAACAATGTGTTTAAATTTCCGGGTTTCTACCCCTCTGACTCCCCCCCTGGGTACATATATACATATATATATATATATATATATATATATTATCTATATATATTAATATATCTATATATATATATATATTATATCTATATATATATATATATATATATAATATCTATATCTATATATATATATATATATATATATATATATATATATTATATATATATATATATATATATATATATATATATATATATATATATATATATATACAGTGGCGCCGATTATAAAAAAAAATTCTAAGCGGCCCATACCGGGGGTCTTGCCTCGGGAAATTTTCTAATTTTTTGATGATTAATTGTGATTTTTGAAGTTTTTAAAGCATTTCAGAGTAATGTGATCAATATTAGAACGCTGAAAACTCGACTCTCGATAACTCGACACTCCGGGAAGCTCGACAAGCCTGACACATTTTTTGACTTTGAAAAACGAAACAAAACATGAACACGCACGGTAGTTTCGTAAAAAGCTAATTTAATTTTTAGTTATAATTATGCTTATGGACTATTACAGAGCAGTGAATATATAACTCTGAAAAGACTGAAAGTATATTTGAATGAATCCTAAACTATCATTAAAAGAATAAAACATAAAATATTGCTATCGCACAGTAATAGTCTTTGATTAATTAGTAAAATAACTAATTTAAGCTTACTTTGAATGAATTTAATTCTCTATTTTACGAAGATTTTTAATATTGCTCTAAATACTATTATTAGGGCTTTAGAAAGGTGCAAATGTTGATCATCTAGTCTAACCAGACGCGGATCCAGGCCCGACTTTGGATAGGGGGGAACTTTTATATATCCAAAAGCCAAAAGGTACTGGTATTTTGGGCAATGTTAAATCGAGTAGCTCCGAATCAAAACAATTAGGTGGAGCCCATGCCATTTGGGGGGGAACGTTCCTCCAGTTCCCCCCTCTGGATCCGCGCCTGAGTCTAACTAATAATTTTCTCAAATTATTGGGGGGGGCTCCGCCCCTCCAAACAAATTTTTGAGGGGGCGTGGGCCCCCTCACACCCCATGAAGTCGGCGCCACTGTATATATATATATATATATTTATATATATATATATATATATATATATATATATATATATATATATATATATATATATATATATATATATATATAATAATATATATATATATATATTATATATATACAGGGTCTGCAACAGTGGCGCGGTGTTCCATATCTCTATATTGGAAACAGATAGAAATCTATATTTCGATAATATTACCTTATTGCTCGAGCTCGACAAAATAAAAATATTGTCGGTCACACAGGGTGTTTAATTTCTTCTGGGCGGATATCAACTATGTTTTTTCAAATGGCAACAAATATTTTTTATCGCTTTTTCGGTTTCTACATAGAAAATAAAAGATACTTTATGTATATCTTCATTTCGAAAATATTGACGGTTTTCGAAATTTCTAGCATGACAGTTTTTTTTTCCAATATTTGTCACTCAGAATATTTTGAATTATAAAGTTGTGCCAAATCCAATTGAAATTTATTTTTGGTCAAATATACTACATTAGTAACTCTCTCAAACGATATATCTGAAATCAACCTGCGATATACAGGGTATGAAAAATCGCTTGCCACATATGGTAAATAAAAATGTACAGAATATTCCTTATTTCAAATGGAATACCCTGTATATTATAGATCTAGAAGAAGCGCTAAGAAAAGCTCTACAAATGTCATGAAGTATTCCCTATGGTTAAGTTTACTAGTTTTCCTTAAAACAGCGAAAAATGGCAAATATTCATATTTCTTCGCTATAATCTCAATGAACGACTTTTTTCAAAAATAACCTGTTGGTAGATAAACAAGTTGTGAATTACACCACAAAATGTACCTTGTATATTTAAAATAATTTCAATAATCTCCAAATTTCAGCCATATTCTCTCGATCTAAATCAACCTTTCAGCGAATAAAATATTTATTGGAAAGTAGTCTCGCAAATGACAGATCAAAATATTTGCCTTCAACTAAGTATTGAACTCTTAAGTGATTCGTTAAGTAGAACTTTCGATATGATTTCATCAAAATGTTGTTAAATCATACCGAAAGTTCAACTTAACGAATCACTAAAGATTTCAATACTTATTTGAAGGCAAATATTTTTATCTGTCTGAAAAGGTGTTTTAAATCGAAAGAATATGGCTCAAATTTGGAGATTATTGAAATTATTTTAAATATACAACGTACATTTTGTGGTGTAATTCATAACTTGTTTATCTACCAACAGGTTATTTTTGGAAAAAGCCTTTCATTGAGATTATAGCGAAGAAATTTGAATATTATTTGCCATTTTTCGCTGTTTTAAGGAAAACTAGTAAACTTAACCATAGGGAATACTTCATGACATTTGTAGAGCTTTTCTTAGCGCTTCTTCTAGATCTATAATATACAGGGTGTTCCATTTGAAATAAGGAATATTCTGTACATTTTTATTTACCATATGTGGCAAGCGATTTTCATTACCCTGTATATCGCAGGTTGATTTTCAGATATATTGTTTGAGAGAGTTACCAATGTAGTATATTTGACCAAAAATAAATTTCAATTGGATTTGGCACAACTTAATTCAAAATATTTTCTGAGTGACAAATATTTGGAAAAAAAAAACTGTCATGCTAGAAATTTCGAAAACCGTCAATATTTTCGAAATGAAGATATACATAAAGTATCTTTTATTTTCTATGTAGAAACCGAAAAAGCGATAAAAATATTTGTTGCCATTTGAAAAAACATAGTTGATATCCGCCCAGAAAGAAATTAAACCACCCTGTGTGACCGACAATATTTTTTTATTTTGTCGAGCTCGAGCAATAAGGTAATATTATCGAAATATAGATTTGGCTATCTGTTTCCAAGATAGAGATTATGGCACCACCGCGCCACTGTTGCAGGACCCTGTATATATATATATATATATTATTATAATATATATATATATATATAATATATATATATATATTATATTGTATATATATATATATATATATATAAATTTTATATATATATATATATATATATATATATATATATATTATATATATATATATATATATATATATATATATATATATATATATATATATATACATATACATATATTTTGATACTCTATTAATTTATTTTCTCTTCATTTGCTTAGATTTCGATTGGGACTATAGTTTCGACGAATCCCTTAATTGGTTATATCAAGGAGGACAGCGTATGCACTTCTCCGGGAGCGAGTTGCTTAGATTGTAATACCACTCTGATGTGTATCAAATCAGATGAAACTTTCATAGAAATAACACAGCCATGTCCCGTTGGCACCACTTGCTTAGCTGGAAGTTGCACACGTGTGATTAATCCTGGTTGCCATTATATTGATTTGGAATTTCCATGTGCATACGAAGGTGGGTACTGAATTTCAAATAAATTTTCCATTTGTTAGTGAAAAAATAATCTACTAGTAGGTAGATTATTATCAATTAATATTAAAAAACATCAATCATATCTATTTATTGATAACTATATCAAGTAAATCAAATGCACATGAATATAATAGCGCTAGCGTATAGAATTTATGTATTAAACTATTATCATCAATTAATATTGAAAAAACTTCAATCATATCTATTTATTGATAACGATATCATGTAAATCAAATGCATATGAATATAATAGCGCTAGCGTATAGAATTTATATACTTAAACTCTGAAACTATACGAAACAAAATAATTTTCAACTTAGTAAAGTTGAAAATTATTTTAGCTCTAATGACTTTTCAAGAAAACTAACAAGTAAGTGGATTTAAACATCATTACTCCATCTGGACTTTTATTTTACTAACATTCAATGAAGAATTTCTTGTATAAAGTGCTCCCAATGCGGTTTATATAGGGTGTTTCATAAACACACGCAAAAATTGAAGCGGCAATTTCTGAGAGATAATTTTTTTCTGTTCCGTAACTTCGAAACAACTTAAAGAACAATATTTTTTTGAAAAGCTGCTCAGTTTCAAATATACGGGGCAGAAAAAATTATCGACAATAACATTTCATTACCAAAAATTATTTGTGGAATTCTGGACAAAAATAAAAGAAAGAAATTTGATTAGTAAAAGTACAACAGAAAGGAAAATAGCTCAAAAAATTAAATTCAATGAATTAGTAGGATTGAATGGAAGTATCTGAAAAAAAGAATGAAATGAATAGTTCTTATATTATAATAAGTAAATTAACAAGTAATTTTTGGTATTAGTTTGAATGGTTTGGACAATGTTTCTTCCGTATTTGTGGAATTCTGAACTTCCATTGTCTATAAAATATCTGAAACAAAAATAAAAGAAAGAAATTTGATTAGTAAATAGTAAGTTCAACAAAAAGGAAAATAGCTGAAAAAATTAAATTCAGTGAATTGAGAACGGTTAGAGATACCCAACTAACCGAAACGTCGTGTATATTAATTGTATAATTTTATTTTTTCACTATTTTCCAACTTATTATTTACTAATCTCATTTAATTCTTTTTTTCAGATACTTCCATTCAATCCTACTAATTCATTGAATTTAATTTTTTCAGCTATTTTCTTTTCTGTTGTACTTGCCATTTACTAATCAAATTTCTTTCTTTTATTTTTGTTTCAGATATTTTATAGACAATGGAAGTCCAGAATTCCACAAATATGGAAGAAACATTGTCCAAACCATTCAAACTAATACCAAAAATTACTTGTTAATTTACTTATTATAATACAAGAACTATTGACTAACTCCTCTTAAGATATAAAAATTCAATATTTCCTTATTGACTCCAAACTCTTCAAAAATAGTAGGGTAGGCTTTCATTTAGTTATTCCTAGGGTTGCCATCAACTAAATTGCTGACGCTGGACAAAATATTTAAAAACCCCGGACATTTGGGTGGAATTTAGTTTTTTCCCATAAAATATATTTTTTCGAATAAAATAAATCATCGTTTATATTTTAATTTTTTCATTCATTCAAACTTCAAACCGATTGTTTGCGATATAAACAAACAATAAAAAACAAATAAAATATTTACTAATATAACACAGTTTACAGTTTTCTCTTTTTGAAATAATGTGGTAACAAAAATAATCAGAAACTCTTTTTTTTGGTATCATCAAATAGAAAACAACTTATAATGATAATTTTTGGTAGATCAAAATAGATCAAATAGACTACATTCTACATTGTAACAACAAATTATAGGATAGGTAATCTAGTTCGTTTAGATAGGTTAAATAACTAAAAGCCTGAATTATTTATTAACTATAAATTAAAAGTAAGTAACAACTTTTAATTTTAACGAGGTCATGTTCTTTTTACTAATTTAACTCAACTTGATATTTTTCAGACTTGCCAATTTGTGCCAAAGTGTTTTTCTTTTCCATCAGGAATTTTTAAAAGAGGGAGCAACTCAAATCTTTAAAATTATACTTTATTTTGGTCAGAGGAGAAACGGCATGTGTATTTAGCCAGTTTCTCTCTGGATTTAGCTTGTTAACGGCTTACGATTATAAATTAATCTTTGACTATAATTTGTTTTAATATATTGCTCATTTTAAAATCAATCGGGATTCCCCGGACACAAAATTTGTCCGGGTTTTACCCGGACATATTCTGATGGCCCCGTCCGGACGACCACCGGGCGCCCCCTAAGCTAGGACAAATCCGGGGAAACCCGGACGGAAGGCAACCCTAGTTATACCAAGCAATTATTCGATTTCATTAATCTGTTCATCAAAAATAGGTCGGGAAAAATTCAAGTAATTATTCTCTAGACTAGACTGTAAAAAAATGATATTTTATAAATTATCAATGTTTTACATCCTAGGAGGAGGTAGTAATTCGTAACAGTTCTTTTAGTATAATAAAATTTGAATGTAATTTTTGGTAATTTTCTTTTGTTAATGTAGTTAATTTTCCTCATTCAATTATTTTACTAATCAGAGAATTTTTCAGGAGTATATCCCCACCCTGGAGATTGGACCAAATACGTATTCTGCAGTCGAAATACTGATGATAATACTACATTTACAGCATACACACAGAATTGTGAAGAAGGGGTTGGTTACAACCCATCAACTACCTACTGCAACAAAGATCTGAAGAACATTAACCCTACAGAATTCCCAGTGGAACCATGCGTGTCGGTAACTCAATTGCCCGAGGCTCTTGTCCTTAATCCCACAATTTATTTTTACTGCGCACCATATGGAGAAAATAACATACTATATCCGTTCATGAGAGCTTGTCCTAAAGGTGGAATATATGAGAATGGTGAATGTGTAACTATCTTAACATAAAGCACTGAGATTCATAACTTTTTCATGTTTATTATGGTAGTACAATAAATACTTACACATCAACTGTCAAATTCACAATTTTTTTTTAACTCAAGGGACCTACAGTTTTAAGCCGGTTCCGAACGGCCAATGGACTTGAATCTAAGAAATTACCCAACAACATATAAAATTTTTGAACCACTAAATTTCATACATACACAACACCCAAGAGCAAGGTGGGACTCGAACCCACAATCCTCGGTTTACAAGCGATAACACCTTAAAATTACTGGTACGTTTCCTTCATTGCTTTTCCGTAAATCACAATGAATTATTATCTGCAATTGATCTTTGCTGCCTATATATTCCCATTCTAGAAAGTAAATATTATTATACATTTACTTCAGTTATATATATATATATATATATATATATATATATATATATATATATATATATATATATATACATATACAGATATTTTCAGAACCATCAATGTAAAAAATACCGAAAAATTATTTTCAGATATTTTTGTTCTATTTTTTCTTGCGACGCAGATAGCGTTGTCTCAGACAACAGGTTTTTCTTCATTCATAAACCGACACTACGCTGATAAACGTCAGACGCTGTATGGCTATTCAGAGGTGGAGGGGATTATTATGTAAAATATGACACAACATTATTTTCAATTTTATTGTTTTGCAGCAGTAGTTTTTATCTATGAAGACTGTATATGAAAGTCCTAACGCTAAACGGCTAGCTCAAGCAAAGTGCCTCGGACAAAACGTTCCGTTATTTTTAAATGAATTCGACGCTGTACAGCGTCACCACCCCTCTATATATATATATATATATATATATATATATATATATATATATATATATATATATATATATATATATATATATATATATATATATATATATATATATATATATATATATATATATATATATATATATATATATATATATATATATATATATATATATATATATATATATATATATATATTTTTTTATTTATTTATATATATATATATATATTTATATATATTTTTTTTTATATATATATATATATAGTCTTGAGGAAGGTTATAAATCATTATCCGTAATATAGGCAGGATTAACAAATTGGTTGTGTATTCACACTAGTTGGCCTTTCAATTTGCCGAGAACTCATATTTTTTCTAAATTTAATTTACACAAAAACACTCCTTTTTTGTATTATATATATATATATATATATATATATATATATATATAAATATATATATATATATATATATATATATATATATATATATATATAAATATTATATATATATATATATATATATATATATATATATATATATATATATATATATATATATATATATTTATATATTATTGTAGGTACCCCATAAAAAAAAGTCAAGCGGATAGATGAATGCTCCTATTATTTCTGTAGAAAACGTTAATCATATCTCTTTTGTGCTCTATGGGGAAACCCATTTTCAGTACTAACAGATTTTTCATTAAATACCAACGATAATTTCCAAGAAACGGCCAAAATAATGACAAGTGAGGTGAACTAAATATTTATTTTCCAAAGCATACTATGAGAATTCAAATTGTTCAATCATAATTGTTGTATATAGCAACAGAATGCCCATGAATTTGCTGAAAAATGTAGGTAGTTCGGAAAGTCAGTATCAATGAAATATTTCCAAATTGGTGTCTGTAATATGAAGATTGCCACTCGAACATTTTTTTGTTTGGGCAATGATTATATGCACATACACGTACTAGGAAGAATTTCGCATTTTCGTACATTGATCATGGGTTGCGTGAACCGAAATGTGGATGAATTCTTGAAGAAGACTTTCTTCGTCGAATAATGTTGATTATCTTCCAAATCCTAGGCATTTTATACCTTATTCTATGATATTTTTTAGAGCTGGCTTTTTAAAAAAATGTTGAAATTTTACTGGTAATAGTTTCAATATTTCCAGAACACTCTGTAATTCAGATGAAAAATACTACGTCAATATGAAACATGACTCTTGGCATTCAAAAAAATGCAATAAAAAATACAGGTCCGTATTTGAAAATTGAAAGTTGAGGGTGGCCCAATTTATACGACACCCTGTATATAATTTTTATTAAGATACTTAGATAGCCTACAAAAAGTGGCAGTGGCAAAGTGACAATTGTTTTTGAAAACAATTCATAGAATAAAAAGATTGAAGCAAAAAAAGAATTTCGCAATAATCGATTTTTCCTATATAACTCCATAACTAAAGGAGCTAAATCAGATTTTTGTCATTCATATAACTGAGATCTAAAATATGCTACTTTGCCCCCATTTAACCATCCCTCTATCTCTTACCGTTATCGAAATCCCCATGCATATACTCGAATTTGAATAGCCCTGTATATATATATATATATATATATATATATATATATAAATAAATATATAAATATAAATATAAAAATATATATAAAAATATATATATAAATATATATATATATATATATATATTTATATATATATATATATATAATATATATATATATATATATATATATATATATATATATATATATATATATATATATATATATATATATATATATATATATATATATATATATATATATATATATAAACTGATTTCGGGGCGTTTAAGGTCCAAAAAAATTATTGAATAATTCAAAAAATATGTAAAATATACTATACTTTATTCTTTTAAAAAATAAACAAATATGTATAACACAACAAGTAAATAAACTAATATAATATGATGGAAACATTCTGCATAGAATACATCAATCGACTAAGAACATTTTTGCAAGAAGAGTAAGGTCATAGAACAACAACAAATCAATTTTAAGTTAAAAGTGATAACTTCCCGAGTCTCAAGTAAATATTGCCTTTACGATTGGAAAAAGTTAAACCATGAATTATTTTGACAATTTCATTAATTTGACATAGATACCTTCTCCACGAAAATTTAAGCAACATTCTAGTTTTTTGAAATTTAATATAATAAAAAAATCGGCATTAGAATAAAACTAATCATCCATATACAACTGTTAGTAGAGCATACAGAGAAATAATCGTTTCTCAGGTTGGATATAAAAAAGCTGATGGATTGTTTTCAGTTCTCATCGTTAACAAAATATAATACAATTAATGTATCAAAATAACAAGTTTAGATTTTAAATAAGTTTTGTTTTTCTGTATTTCTCATATAAGCTACTCTCAAAATTAATTTTTGGATTATATTCAAGATTTTAGGTAGATTTTGTATATCATGTTGTACACCCAAATCTAAGCGTTCTCGGTATGTTTATTTTTTTGTTGTTAAAATTTACGTTTGAAGATCTCAACATAATTGTCAATTTGTCCTATCAGGAGTCCTTCATCATTTAGCTTGGGTTATATTCTTGGCAGGAAATGTCCTACTCCAATGGATTTTTTGTAATATTTTTTTTTTGCTAGGGATTTAAGTTAAGTTACTCTTAACCAATTATGGCGGCTTTGAAAAACTCTTAAACTATACAAACAAACATTAATTATTTAAACTTATTATTTATGAATAATGGTGGGAACTTCATCAATAGTTTTTTGCAAAATACTTTCGACGATCATTGGATAGCAAACAATGAATGGCCTTTGACTCTGCTAATTCGGCTTCTTTCAGCACTTGATTTTTAATTTGGGGTACAATTAAACATCGAGTTTATAATATTTCTATAACTACAATGGAATGAATTCAAAAATATGAATCCCGTGTCACTAAGAAAAGCGACACATGTCAGTGATGCATAAAAGAGTATACGAAATATACCAGAAATTGAGCATTCACTGAAGAAATAGTTTGAAAAAATATAATTTGTGTGTTCTTTCTATGCACTGTTATTCTGACGTAGGTATCCAAAGTTCTTGAAATTATCTCAATTTCAAACCCAAAAGAGTGCTTTGAGAACAATGCTCAATTCGAAGTTCAGATCCTCACGCAGAAACTACTTTAGGAAGCACTGCATGTTGACTCTTAATGATCTGTATGTATTTTAGGCCAAGCTACACAGATTTAGAGTGAGCATTTTGTGCAAAAAGTGTTAGAAGAAAACCAGCTCCGCCATTGTTTGTCAAATAGTTCCACATGATATAGTGATATGTTTTTCACTCGACTTTATTATTTATATCTTTATTATTAACAATTTTAAGCAAAAAATCACGTCTTATTTAGTTTTTTGCTTATAAAATTGAAACTATCAGAGAAATCGTGATGGTGTCAATAGACTTATTGTAGAAAATGAAAAGACGAAGAAAATGAGAGGTCAGACGACTCGATCAGACCCTTAGTTTAAGAGAAAATCGGATAAAACCAACCAAAATGTTTTTTCTAAAATTCATAACACGGTTATTTTTTGAGTTGTAGCGTAGATCCTCCGGTCAGTATTAGTTATTAATATAAACTTTATTAGTGGGAAGAGCAGGAACTGTCCGATGCATAGTTTTTGATCTGTGGCCATTTGAATATTTCACTATGCAATTTCCAGCAGACCTGTATGCGACAGGTATGGTCCGATTTCAATTGACAAAAAAAGATTTTGAAATAAGAATTTTCATAGTTCAAAACGTTCATCTTGGTTTTACATAAAAACGCTGAGAAATATGTTAAAAATGAAGCTGAACATGACGAAAAAGGGCCGAGCGCGTGATAGTAGTTGAAAAGTGGGGGTAGATTAGCAGGCAAGGAGAAGCATGACATTCGAAAGCGTCGGCACATGATAGTAATTTCGTCATGTTCAGCTTTATTTTTAACATATTTCTCAGCGTTTTCATATAAAACCAAGATGAACGTTTTGAACTATGAGAATTCTACTTTGAAAATCTTTTTTGTAAATTGAAATCGGACCATAGGTACCTGTCACATTCAGGTCTGCTGGAAAATTGCATAGTAAAATATTCAAATGGCCACAGATCAAAAACTATGCATCGGACAGTTCCTGCTCTTCGGACAAATGAAGTTTATGTTAATAACTAATACTGACCGGAGGATCTACGCTACAACTCGAAAAATAACCGAGTTATGAATTTTTGAAAAAACTGCACTTTTGGCTGGTTTTTCCGATTTTCTCTTAAACTAAGGGTCTGATCGAGTCGTCTGACCTCTCATTTTCGTCGTCTTTTCATTTTCTACAATAAGTCCATGGACACCATCACGATTATTCTGATAGTTTCAATTTTATAAGCAAAACACTTGAAAAAAAACGCGATTTTTTGCATAAAATTGTTAATAACAAAGATATAAATGATAAAGTCGAGTGAAAAACATATCACTATATCATATGGAACTATTTTACAAACAATGGCGCAGCTGGTTTTCTTCTAACACTTGTTACATGAAAAAATCTCTGTAGCTTGGCCTATTTAAGTGTCTGTTGTTTGTCCAAGGCAACCGTAGGTTTTATCTGCCTTTTGAAAATACAAATAAGACTAGGCACATTCATCGGTACTTGTATCCAAGTCTTGTATTGTCTGAGTCAGGTCTAATATATTTGTATGAGGCTGTACAAACTGCCTTCCTCTCTCCTACCAATATATTTCACAGCAGCAGCATTTCAGCCGGAACCTTTTGGAGTTCCTGGTTTGGAGCCTTATAGTCCAGCCAATGACCATTTTCCCGTGTATTTATCCCATACAGCACCGATTTTCATAAAAAATTGGATTTAGGTTCTACTTACCATCTTTTTCAAAGTATCCCCTGTGCCGGGGGTTGCTTTTTCCGTGGACATGGATACCACCCCTTCTTGGGGGTGAAAAATTTTTCATTGAAAATAAGTACGGAAATCGATACATTGACTAATTCTAAGCATCTTTTGTTTCATGAAGTTTTTTCTGAAAGTCAATTCTTTTCCACTTATTCGCGAGTGAATTTGTCGGATTTCAGGCAAAAAAACACGTTTGCAGATTCTTTCTCGCGAATAACTGGAAAAATATGCATTTAATCGAAAATAATGTCAGAAGCAAATTTATAACCTGTAAAAAACAAAGAAAATGATGTATTTATGATGTATGCAGGCCCAATAAAAACGGAATTATTGCTTTTTGAAAGTTGAATGGTATTTTTAATCGCCAAAATGGAAATTTTCTACGTACAATAACCGAAAACCAATGCATTTTCGGGGAAAACTCATGAAACTTTTTTTGAAGTCCTCTAAAAAACCTTTTTTTTTCATTTCTTATGAAAGTTCCTAGCATCAAAACTAAGCTAGTTATGAAGACAAAAATGTCGATTCCTATTTATTCGTTGGAAAAAAATAGTGAAAATCTCACCCTCTCTTCCATCCCATTAGAAAAAAATTGTTGCCTCTTTACAATTCACTTCATTCGTGTTTTTATAATACGTTCTGAGTGTTTGACCAGTTTAAAGTACTTCTGTTTGAAAAAAATTGAGTTTGAAGACAGAAAAAATTTGTAGTAATTTTGCGAAAAATTGCCTTTTCTTCAAAATAACTCAAAAACTGTTAATGATACGCAAAATTTTGTGGAGTACGAAATTGTAGCTTTTCTTATTCAAAAATTTTGGCGTCAAATTTTTTTTTGTAGAATAAAAATTGAGTAAGATATGGCCAAAAAAAGTTTCATTTAGCTAAGCTCATAGCTCTTAAAAAAACCTACAATAGTTATTTGTATACCTAGGCCGCGAAATACCTTTTTAGCGTACCGAAAGAGAAATTATCGCCGAGGCCGCTTGCGGCCGAGGCAGGATAATCTTGAGGTAGCTAAAAAGTTTCGCGGCCATGGCATACACACTATTTTTCGTGCAATCGACAAAATTATTAAACTAGACTATTGCAAATAAAAATATTAGTGCTTTAAAATCAACAGTAATTAACAAGTCACAGCGTTACTATGGAAATGACCATGTTCGAATATATACAAAATATTTTGACAGTTCTTGATAGAACTCAAAATACATTGAGATACAGTATGTCTCTATTGAAATATCATAGTTGTTGTTACTTTTTGGTATAAGTGACGTTCGGTTTGGCGGCCGTTGCTAATGGGTAACGGCCGCGAAATTTAATTTCGCGGACTGTGGTGCGAACGCGAAATACTTGCTTCGCGTGCGATTGCACGAAAAATGCTTTTTTGAAAGACTTGATTGCTCAAAAACTAAGCGAGTTATGGGGAAAAACTAAAAGCACATTTTTTTTAGAAATTAGAAATTAGAATATGGATATTAGTATATTGATGAATACACATAGTGGTAAATACCAATCAACTTTCAACAGGCAATGATTCCATTTCTATTGGGTCAGAATACATTAGAAATATTCGATTTTCATTGTTTTTTTATAAGCTATAATTTTGCTCTCTACAGGTTTTTCAATTAAATGCATATTTTTCCAGTTATTCGCGAAAAAGAATCTGAGAACGTGGTTTTTTCGCCTGAAAATCGACAATTTCACTCGCGAATAAGTCGAAAAGTATTGACTTTCAGAAAAAACTTCATGAAATAAAAGTTGCTTAGAATTAGTCAGTTCATTGATTTCCGTACTTATTTTCAATGAAAAATTTTTCAATTCCAAGAAGAGGTGGCATCAACCCCCAGAGAAAAAGCAACCCCCGGCACAGGGTAGATTTTGAAATAGATGGTAAGTAGAACCTTAATCCAAATTTTCATACAAATCGGTGCAGTATGGGATAAATACACAGTTCACACTTTTTTTTACCGTCATTGACTGGACTTTTATACTCTGGATGAGTATTACAATGCATGTGAATCATGTTGGAATTGGTTTTGTGTTTCTTTACTGTTTTTGTTGACTTATTTAGTAACACTGTTTTACGCTTCATAGCTGCATTGTCTCGTTCGTGCTATTTTTAGAAATTGAAGTAGATGATTATTACTAAGTTTGACTTTATCCATTTGTGTATTTTTTTTATACTGTAGTTTGTAGTGTTTCTTGATAATCGATGTTTTTCTTCAAATGTTTTATACACTTATTGTTAATGAATTCAATTGTGTTTTGGTAAATATGGATCCATGGTATTGTGCTGACATGCCACAAATCTGTCATTCCGTTTATTTGAGAATGTACTTTCTTTGTTGGTGTTTAAATATACATCTATCTATCTATGAATTGTTGAGGTTAGGTTGATGAAAAGTATGTAATAGACTCTACATCCATGAAAGTATGATCGAATACGTCCCTCTTACAAGCAAAATCTAATTCTCAAAAAATCTCTACCTTAAAAAATATTCCAAGTTGTCTGGTTCAATTGTACCACCCGGTAGATATTCCCGAATTTCCAATGTATAGAGAAGAATTGAAAAAAAGGTGATATAGAACAAAATATTAAAAGCGTTATTACTTCCTGAAATTTCATAATTAATTTTTCGAAATTTCTGAGAAAAAGAAATTTGGTTATAGTATTTCGACCTATTTTCCTCTGTAAGTATCAATTTTTTCCTGCGATGCATCCTGATGCACTAAAATTATGAATACTATGATTAATTTAATGGCCAAGAACTATTTATCTGTAATTTATCTTCAATCGCTTTCTTCGCCATCTATTATGGCTTTTGTGTCTGCAGACGACTTCCTACGGAATAAAGCGTTTTTCAGATGAGTTTTAGTAGTGGATCCCCATTTTCCTTTTACTGCTTCCGCGGATGTCATCAAAACTGAATAAGATGACTTCGTCTCTTCCAATTTACTGTGATGAATTCCATATAAAAAGTATATCAAGACACCTGAAAAAGATACATATAAAAACTTACCACATAAAATTCAAATATGGTGAAAATATTCACAAATATTTCAACAGATTCTTCTGAAATTTGTTTTAGAATATTTTTGAAGTTAGAAAATGGGAAAAACTCATGAGTATGAAGCACGTAGTATTTTAAGAATCTGCAGATACAGGTCTAGATAAATTATATGAGAGATAACCAAAGATTAAAGAGATCAAAAATATAGGAACAAAAGTAAACAAATTTCAAGTTTAAATTCGAAAACGAGAGTTTTTATTTATATGCTATACCTACACCGATCGTACAAACCTCTTGAAATCTGAAAAGGAGTCACGTTATTCTTTCATAACATTACATATTTTGATTTTAGTTTGAATGAAAAAAAATTTATGAATTGTTTGGTTATTGGGATGATTTGAGAGATGTATGTAACAGGGCAGCACAAGTATATAGACAAACTTTTGATACAAGATGTTTATTTATAAATTTAATTTCTTATGTAGGTACTTAATAGATCGATATATGAGTAATATCTAATAATAAAATAAATCTTATAGTATCAAATGCAGTTTTATTTCTCAATATATTATATACCGATACCTACATACACAATAATCAGGGACGCAATCATCTCTTCAATTCATCATGAAAGTAGTTACATATTGTTCTATGAAATGAGCTTTTAGGAATGAACTGGATTCTTTTTTGAAGGAAAATATTAACTTTTCTGTGAATGTTTTTGGCAGAGAAAAGTAAAATCACGCTGTGGTCATTATTTAGTGAACAAAGTGGGCAGGCAATCAGTTACATAGAATATTCAATCCTAAATTTTTGACGATATTGAATTATGAGATTGTCAAATTTTATCTGATCAAATGCTAGCATTTTGTCCGCAATTATTTGGATTCTATCTTCTGGAAATATCTTCG
Organism: Cynegetis impunctata; assembly: GCA_030704885.1. NCBI lineage: Eukaryota > Metazoa > Arthropoda > Insecta > Coleoptera > Coccinellidae > Cynegetis > Cynegetis impunctata. The sequence continues at coordinate 48,926 of JARQZK010004467.1, read as the reverse complement.
GAAATGTTTAACTGAATGTATTTTGGTTATTGAGTGAGCAGTTTTCACACATAACGCTTTTTCAAGGACCATATAGCCCAATTAGTTGAATATTTTCAATTTTAACAGTAGTTTTTTATGCGTAACTCTCAGGAAAAGAGAAAGCTTATACGAGTGTCTTGAGCCCCAAACCAAGAACATTTCTGAGGGTAGAGCGGTCCATAGATTTGCGATGTGGTTCAGAGACGCTTTCTGATAGACAAATGATCTGGTTATTGGGACGTGCATGACAAATTGGCATGTATTATCTTTATGCCCTGCATGAAGGGTGATTTGTACTCTAGGTGGAATAATATAGGCAATGGTAGCACAACACCTGCCTTGATAATATCTGTAAAAGAGAAATAAGTCTTCAGCCTTCCTTCGATGGTCGAGTGAATGAAGATTGACGTACAATGACAGGTCCTTCATTAGCCAAACTGTCCCATTTGAATAGAGTCAAGTAGATATAAGGAGCTCATAGATGAAGAGTTCTAAGCTTGAGAGCATTATTTTAATGCTAGAAGAACTTGAGCCTTTTAAAGCTTAAAGAATATTTTCTTTGGAGTAAATAGATTTTTAGCACAACAGAGGAAACTGAGCCTCTGTGCAGCTGACTTGTCGTTGGTGGAGTCGTATTCGTAACAGGTTAAATTGAAATTCAACGTCGATTTCAAAAAGATTCAGTTTATTGGTTGGGTTAATAATCTGGATTTCTGATAATAATTGACGATTGATGAAGAAAGTTTTTCCAAAAACCTGATTGCTTGTGTCGTGGTGGTATTTAACGCAAGTAAATTCCTAGTTAGAAATGGTCATTATTCATTGACTCAACCTGCGCAACACGTTGATGGCCAGATGAACATGCAGTGACAGGACTCTTGTTGGTGGTGGATGCTGTTATGTTATGTTCATGACATGAAATGTCTACCTCTCAACTGTGGCGTATGTGGTTCCAAAGCACGCTAACTCAGCGTTTTTAAAAATATATATTCTCGAGACAGGATTCATTTTCGATCTAAGCGGTGAATTGTTGGTTTCCAATATCTTTGGTGGAGGATGCTCTGGGTTGTTATCCAGATAGTGGTCCGACCGCGAGTTGTATTGGGGAACAATTAGAAATTTTTTGATTCGCTTCGAGTAAAATAAGCTACACTGATGAGATCTAATAAGATCGAAACAGCTGTATGCAGATTTTGAGTCGGGGTGACTTGACGATTTCTATAATTCACCTTAGAATTCTCGTCGCAGAATACATATAAACAGCTTCATTGGAAAATTGTTTGGTAATAATTTAAATAATTGAAGAATTTTCCTTCTTCACTTTATGTAATATATTAAATTGACCATGGTCAACTTGTATGTTTTTAATTATTTGATTTTGGAAATTTTAGTGGTTACATTTTAGGACAGGCACAAGCACTAAAAACGCCATCTTCATTTTAAGGCTAGTAGCTTTTCAGACTTCCTTCATATATTAGTTTTGTTTGATATAAATTCAGTTAAGTTCTCAATAAGGATTTGAAAAGATATTAAATGATACACCCAATCAAAAACTCACCCAATACCATCCACACGAAGAATCGAAGCCAAGTGAGGATATTAAGATGAACCATAAACTCAATATTGCAGAATATACTCACTGCGGGCAGCAGTGGTACCATGGGCACCTTGAATCGTAATATAGTTGACGTATCCTGATGATGTGCTATTATTATAACCAAACCTAGAATTCACCAGAAATATGTTGACTAAGTTCTGATTTGCAATAAATAAATTGAAGAAAATTATTGATTTGAATGATTGTAATATACTCTAATGAAATACAAGAATCAATCTACCATTAAATGAAATATTTTTTCATGTATATTCATTAAAATTATAGATCCGAAATTTGAATAAGACTTATTTTACTATTTTTGAATTTGAAAATCGTTCATAATCAAATATTATAGTGATAGGTAAAAAAATTGAGTTTTTTTGTAAAATCGAATGTTAGATTTCATTGAAAATATTCTATCTGAACAATGCAAAAAGTACTAATATGTAAATATTTCAAGAACTTCTTCTATTAAAATAAACAAATTAAAATTGAAGATTATAAATCTAAGACACTTACAGAAAGCCATCGCACAGATGAAAAACGATGCCAATATAATTGACCACCAGATACCATTCTCCAAGTCTCGATTTGATATTTGCAGTAAAATGCACAAAGCTGCACTGAAGATAATGAACGCGAATGTTGCTGCAGATACTGCTGATCCAGGCTTGAATTTCCCAAATATTGGTGTTAACCAAGTATATTGCATCCTCAATGTACCAGTTAAATGGACGATTTCACTACCAGGACTAGTAAGTTCGGAGGTGGAAACCGAATACTCCGAACTGGGAGAAGAAGCACATTTCTTATGCTGCTCAAATACAGGTCTATATCTAAGAATGATAACTGAAGCGCTCACTATTGTATAGGCTAAAAGTGTGCCTATTGACATAAATTCGACCAATTTCTCCAAATCGAATAATAAAGCTATTAAAGCAGTCAATGTACCTGATATCACCAAGTTCGCTAAGGGTATCTGCGTTTTATCATTAACGTTACTTAGGAATTTGAACAGGAGTCCATCTTGAGCCATAGAATATATGCATCTTGGCAAAGAAAACAATGAACCAAATAATGTTGTGGTCATTCCACATAAAGCACCAAGTGATACTATATATTTGACCCAGTGCATTCCAACATGGGCAAACGCCTCCGGTAAAGCTGCAGTTGGGTTTATGTCGTAATATGGCACTAACAGAGTTAAAGCAGCAGCTACCAGAACGTATCCTATGGTAACTATTGCCATAGAAACAATTGTTGCTATTGGAATAGATAAACCAGGATTTATAGATTCTTCGCCTGATGTTGCTATACTGTCGAAGCCGACGAATGCGTAGAAACAAGTAGCTGCTCCTGCAATAACACCACCAAACTTATACGGAAGAAATCCACCTTGAATTGATGACCAATTATCCCAGTTCGCATAATAAAATCCCACACAGATGACGACACCCATCACAATCAAATTCATTGAAGTCAAAACGCTGTTAACTATGGCTGATCCTTTTACTCCAATGCCCAGAAGTGAGGCATATGCCAGGCACACCAAACATGCTAGAAAGTCGGGGTTGCGACCAAGTAGTTCTTCGTGTAATTCTCCTGTTATAGCAATTGTGGTATTGCTGATAGCTCCATCAAATAGAGAATCTACGTAACCGCTCCAAGCCCTTGCAACTGAAGCAGCACCTGAATGAAAAAACTACTTCATCAGGATGAGGTGACTCGCATACATAAGATAAATTCATGTTACTTATGACAGTAATTGAAATAGAATAGTTTTTTATGTACCAAGTGCGTTACATAGATCCTAACGCCCGATGGGCGTTAGGATCTACTAACGCTCGTGGTGCATACAAAATTTTATTTTTCACGGAAAAATTATTTTATTATAATGAAAAATCGATTTTAAAATCGGTTCATTGCTCCTAGCATTTTCTTTCCATTATTCTTCTCATAGTAGGCATGTCGTTTGTTGATATTTTGACGTTTGTTGATTATTTTGGTGATCATATTTAGTGAATGTCATTGCTGCTTCTTTGTGTAGTCTAGTAATGAAAATGAATATGAATTTACTCAAGAATATCCTAGAAAATGCAGCCGAAGCTGCGAATAATTTATTGTCGGAGAAATCCAGAGTCGCATACGACAAGGATTATGAAGTATTTAATCAATGGAAGTTGCATCATTTCTCCTCGTACAATGAGCGGGCGTTATGATCCACAACGCCCGCTCATAATGTCCTAGGGCGTTATGAGTGTATTTATAGCAACCGTATCTAAGGTAAAATAAACAAATAATATACAAGTGAAAAATAAAGTAATTTAGAATATTTCTGAAGTTTAAACCAATTAGATATCGTATTTGTGTTTAAAGATTGTAGTTTTGAAAAATTGTTAAAACTTTGCTATAAAGTACCACGAACTCAAGCAACAATTAAAAAGAATTATGATATTTTGCTAGCATTCATATATATTTCATTCATCGAACTATGCATTTTAAGATTCATAAAATCACTTACACTTATTGTAATCATAAATCGTCTTGATGTTTTTATTGACAATTTAATTTATTTTTGTTTAGAAGTATGTAGAAATCTTAAATATCTAGTATATCAATACCAGCAGGATATGATCAAAGTAAGCAGAAAATCAAATGTTTTCTCGTTTATGAAAAAAATTACGAAGAAGTTAAGTTTAAAAACATTTTAATTACTTTTGGCTGTTTTTAAAAACTTTGATCCTGATGAAATTGTGAGGTTGGTAAAATTAATTCTTAGGTTTTTTAGTAATACTCATGAAACTTCAATCATATTTATGAAGAATTATGTGAAACTTTATGTATTCAATAGGTACTTTTAAATTCTCCTTTACAGATGTATGAAATGTTATAATGTATCCATTATTTTTAGTTATGTTATTCCTTTTATATGGTTTGTGAGCTAGCGTTAAATCTTACCTATCATATGCTCCAATATTATATTCCAACCAATCACAAAGGCACAAAACTCTCCGATACTTATGTAGGTATAAATATAGGCAGATCCTGCTTTAGGTATTCTGGTTCCAAATTCAGCATAACAAAGGGCTGAGAGAATACAAGCAAAGCCAGCAAGCAGAAACGACAGAATGATTCCAGGACCAGCAACATCTCTCGCTACCGTGCCAGTGAGGACATAAATTCCAGCACCTACCATATGACCGATTCCTGTGAATAATAAACAAACTTTTAAAATTATGTTCACTTCCACCATATTCATATGTTGCATTTATGTTCAGTTCGTGTTATTCTTGAATTAAAGTGATAAAGTAATATCTAGATATTATCTTCGAAAATACAAAGATAATCTGCCATTTTTCCAGTATGCAGATGTCATGAAATGTATAATGATGAAACAATTAAAGCGAGATGAAAACATATTTGCATATTTTGTTCATAGTTTATAGTTTGGAAAAACACTGACTAGTGGTGGCAGTTATTTGCTGCTACGAGGGTCGTTCAATAAGTCCTTAGAAAAAGATAGGAAAACACTGTTTTTTAGGGTAAATTTTTTTAATTTCTCAACATAGCCTCCTTTCAGCTCTACACACTTTTCCAAACGTTTTTCCAAAATTTTTATGCCGTCCAAAAAATAGGATTTCGGAAGTTCTGCAAAATACTCATTCGTTTGAGCAATGATGTCCTCGTTGGAAGTGAACCGTCGTCCGCCAAGCCATTTCTTCAGATTGGGAAACAGGAAATAGTCACTTGGGGCCAGATCTGGTTAATAAGCAGGATGCTGCAACAATTTCATCTTCAATTCCACAATTTTGGCCATGGAAACAGCACAGGTGTGCACACGCGCATTGTCCTGATGCAAGAGGATTTTTTTCTTCTTCAAATGCGGACGTTTCTCTTCGATTTCCTCGCTCAACCGTTGCAATAACGACGCGTAATACGGCCCTGTTATCGTTTTTCCTTTTTCCAAGTAGTCGATGAAAATGATGCCCTGCGTATCCCAAAAGACTGTGGCCATCACCTTGCCGGCCGATGCCACTGTTTCCGCCTTCTTTGGAGCCCGTTCACCCTTGAAAATCCACTGTGATGACTGTCTCTTCGTTTCTGGAGTGTAGTAGTGGATCCAGGTTTCGTCCACAGTTACATATCGACGAAGGAATTCGGCAGGATTGCGACGGAAGAGCGCCAACATGACCTCAGAGTCGACCACACGATTGCGCTTATTCTCCTCTGAGAGCAAACGCGGCACCCATCTTGCCGAAATTTTTTTCACAGACAATTTTTCATGCAAAATTGAAGCGACTGTACCTTGTGATATGCCTGTGGCCTCAACTAATTCGCGCACTTTAATTCGTCGATCGCTCAAAATCAGGTCGTGAATTTTATTGATGATTTCAGGAGTAGACACCTCCACTGGGCGTCCCGGACGATGTTCATCTTTTGTGGATGAACGGCCACGTTTAAATTCATTCACCCAATTGTAGACTGTCGCAAACACAGGTGCAGATGTGCCATGAACTGCATCCAACTCGGCTTTGATTTCTTTCGGCGTTAAGCCTTTCAAATGGAAATGTTTGATGACAGCCCGGAACTCGCTTTTCTCCATTGTTATGTATAAACAAATGTTGTTGACTTTAATCGACGATAGAAATTGACCTACGTCATGGATCGAGCTGAAATTTTGACAGCTTTCCTATCGATAGTGCTGCTAACGGAACTACCGATACTACGAGCGCCATCTCTTGGATTTTCTAAGGACTTATTGAACGACCCTCGTATGTGAAAAGATCATTTAACATGAATTTTTGATGGTAAAATTTCACGCCCAATAGATGATTCCATAATGTACAAAAAGGCGAATGCGCTGGAGTACCTCAATATGCATTCAGCTAATATGATTCCATATTTTCAAGTGGTTGGAAGTATTTTTCTCAAATACTAATTATATAAACACAATTTCATTATAAAAGCAGCACATGAATCATAGTTTTAACTTTAATAGCACAAAAATTTTAGACATAAAGAAAGATCAAAAACGCAGAGAAATTTTAGAATTGTTACATATTAAAAAAAATTTAATAAAGTCGTAAATGATAGAACAGATATAAAACATTTAAGTTCAGTATACGCAGATTTAATTATTCAATTTTTCTAAGAAACATAATAAATCAAAACAAAATAATTCAAAACAAACTCTTACCATAACAACTCATAAAACATCTAGAATTTTCAATTTTTCTAAAGAGAAAGTATAGTTTAGAACATGTGATCTCCAAAATAACAAGTAATGTATTTTTAAAGACAAATCCAAAATCAAATATTTTAAACCTTTTTTGTACATTACGTGGGTGAAGGTTTCTGTGGTTCCCTTTCCATCTAATATCAACAGACCTGACTGTTGATATTGGACTAAATAGCACATAATTAATAACTCAAGACGACCACAGCCGTAATAAAAAAATTTCGAAAAAAAGATAAATAGTACCTACCCTATTCTTTGACTTTTCAAAATGAAACCTATTTCGAACATTACGTGGGTAAAGGTTTCTGTGGTTTCCCTTACCATCTAATAATAACAGATTTGAATGTTAATATTGGACTAAATAGCACGTAATAAATAACAGAGAACGGCCATAGCCGAAAAATTTTTTGATGAAACATAGTAGTCTTTTTTAACTATTCAAATTTTTTCAAATCAATAAATGTCAAAGAAATTTCAATATTTCAAAAGTTTTGAAAAAGCCACAAATGTCGTAGCGAAACGTCAACTTTTTAATAAAATCGAGGTCGAGTTTTTCACAGAGGTTTTCTCATGGCTTAGGTAAATAACCCTTTGCAAACCTACAAAGGCGAATGCTATGAGAACAACATTGTGATAAAAATCTCATTTAATTTAGGACTCACCCAGCAGCGTTATGTCAAAAGTATTCAAACACCGATTCAAAGGGGTCTCCATAATATCACTGGGTATTTGCTTGGTTCTATGCATTCTTGTCCATATGCCAGACATCACGTGTTTCAGTATCATTCTTCTAGACCCTGGCATCTTGTTCTACGAACATGAAATATAAAATCAATTGAAAACCGACAAAAAATTTTTAAATTGATATTAATTAGTATTTTATACAAGAAAATGTATGAATATTAAGAAAATAATCAAACCAAATACCTAAGTAACCAGTTAACTGTCCTCTAGTAATATAAACTATTAAAAATGTATTATAATTTGTTTAAACTGATTAAACTGATGATACTTTCTCTATTCATTGCCGTATGATCATTCAATGAGGTAGTCCTGAAATATTCAAAATTTTTTCATGAAGTTCGAATAATATTACATTTATTTTAAAATGTTGAAATTATCAAAAATAATTGAATTTCATTTGAATGAAAACCACTCTTATTATCAATCTGCAAAAATGTATAATGAATTCAAAAAAGAATTCATATTTGTATATCGAAGTTCAGAAGATTTCTAGGATTTTTGACTTTATTGATCCCCATCCTATTTCTAAGAGAAATACATAGCTAAGGTAATAGAAAACTTGAATATGGTGATTGGGATGAGATATATATGGCTAGAACAAACACAAACGAAGTTTCAAAAATAGAAAATTACAACGTAATTTCGAAAATAGATAATCTTTCTCCAATTATGCAACTCATTCAATAGAAGAGAATAATTCCTTTGATTTAAATTTTTACACATAGAAAATAAAAGATTAGAAATAAATGTTTCGGAATCTGCAAATTACCAGGCATAGAAATTATAAAACTTTAATAAATAAACAGATTGAAGTGAATGCTTATTCTATCTTGAATTTTTTACTTCTACCTAATCTGTTACCTTGAGAGGAATTTCGGAATGGAATTCAAAGTAATCTCCTCTGATGTTATTATTTCTTCTATAAATCACGTAGTCTTCAGTTTCTATATACTATTGCGAAATTGTCTATTTAGCTTTAGTTTTACTTATTGTATCTGGTAATTAGAATTTAGAAATATTTAGTGATATCGTAGGTACAGAAGTTTTTCTTATTATTTCTGTTTGCCTCTTTTCACTAAATAATATATTTAGGAAAATTTTTGATAGATCGATCTTAACATATTTCTTTCCTTATTTCAGAGCTGATGGGTTGCATTCAGGTATTGAATTATTGATTTAAATTGTTTATTTCATGAGTATCTCTACCCAGCATTATAATCTACAGCAAATTGGGTTAGGATCATGAAAACTATGAAATATAATTGTAAATATTATGCTGTCAATACAAACTTACCTCAGATTCTCACACTAATCACAGAATTTATAATTTGTGCTCTTTTAGGTATACTGTTAATTGTGCAATTTGATGGAGAATTTTCGAAGAATTCAGTGCATGTTTGGAATGGAGACGTCTCGGGAAATGCGCGCATCCGTCTTAAAAATCGATAACTTACCATTGAGCTTGTGCGATATCAAAGATGATGGTTTATTCCAATAGTGAAGTTTGATAGGTTCATTACCCGTCCAATAATTTTCGATATTTTTCAACATTGAATAGTTGAATAGGAAACATTTCAGTTTGTTAATTTTTAAGAGGAAAGCAATTAAAGTTAAAGAGGAATACTCGAAAGCAACAGGTTAAAATCAATATCTTCTTTTCAAATTATTTAAACAAAACAGGATAATATGAAAATGTGTTGAGTTATGAAGAAATTATAATTGAAATAGTAATGCTCAAGCTTCACTGAGTTAATTGATGATATTGATGATTTTTTTTAATCGAAATTCATCTCACTTAATAAAAAAGTTTCGTCCAATTTCCGCCAACGAACTGAATAAATATTCAACTAAACATATTTTTTCTGATTCTGTTATGAAGACGATATTCTAGTATAGTCGCATCGGGCTGACTTTTTGAGAACAAAAAATTTGTATCCGGCAAATTTCCATGAATTCGTGTTAGGGAAGACAATATTAAAGTTCTCTCGTCGAGTGTCTCCCAAATTTAGTGTCGGTTGGTTTTTTATTATCAACAATACAGGTGCGAAATCAGTTTTTCCGAACTTCCGGAAAAACTATGCATCATAGGAAAAAGAGATGCACAGACAAAAAATGTGCAATCAAAAGACCAATAAAATGAGCCCCAATAGATCAAAATCGGACAATTCGTTCAAAAGTTATTGCAAAAAAACGAAAAAAAAACGTGGTTTCTTATTAACTGAGATTGAATTCTCGCACATCACTTGGTGAAACATCATAAAGAATAAAGTATAAACTTTAAAATAAAAACACTTGGCTTATGTTTCACAATATAAAAAATATTTAGTTACCTACTGTATTTAGCAGTAATGAAAAGTCGACATGTTTCGAGTTATGAACTCATTATCAAGACTGACTACAGGAGAGTATTGCATCGTAATTTATAAAACAGACAAAAGCAAAGGTGATACCTGAAAATCAATTTGTTCGTTTACAAGGGGTAATTGACTATTATGGGCGGAACTTATTTCTTAGCTTTTGAACGAATTATCCGATTTTGATCTATTGGGGCACATTTTATTGGTCCTTTGATTGCACATTTTTTGTCTGTGCATCACTTTTTCCTATGATGCATAGTTTTTCCGGAAATTCCGAAAAACTGATTTCGCACCTGATAATTGATAATAAAAAACCAACCGACACTAAATTTGGGAGACACTCGACGAGAGAACTTCAATATTGCCTTCCCCAACCCAAATCCACGGACATTTGCCGGATACAAATTTTCTTCATTTTACGTTTATTCTAAAGTCAGCCCGATGCGACTAAGTAGGCTCCAAAGGTTCAAATAGACAAATTGAACAAATGTTTCAGTTTTCTCATCAGTACTTACAAAAAGAATTGAATCACTCAGTGAAGTTTTTCTAATTAACAATTACGAGAAACAATAATATCCTAACAATGAAGATTGTTAGGAAATAAAACCTTTACAGACGCCAAAATTCCAATGGACTTCTCTAATCATAAGTCATTAATTTTCAGCAAATAACTCAATGATTCATAGAGCCTATTCAATTATTATCATCAAATGATACAAAATAATGAAATAACAATTAAAATGATAAATTAAATCGAAAATGAAGAACGTTAACTCATTTTCCTTTCACCTTACTACTACTTTAAAGATAAAGCAGATAATGAATATGGAATTGTTAGTTATACTGTTTTTTTTTAAATTCAACATTATATTCTCCTTCTCCAACATTCTCAATTTAAGCGGACCTAATAAATTCTACCTTTTATATATTTCAGAATGCCTTTTAGTCCGGTCAATTTAGACATCCGAGCGTAGAAAAATTCGCACCTTGGTGAAAATTGGTAGGATTGTTCAAAACATCATCATAAATGAAATCTCAAAAGTCCTCATCCGACACCTGGAAAAAAAAAATTTTAATAATTATTTATATTTAGATGATATATATAGATAATTATCTATAAAAAATGTTTAAATACTTTTTTCCTAAGATCCCCGTTTTTGATATATAACGATTCAAAAAATCGAAAGAGTTGTAATCGTTATAATATGCACACGTTTCCACGCCACGTTTGAGGTAGTGTATTTTGGAATGGATATATCTCATATAAAAACCACAACAAAATGCAAATTAGTGAACACCCTTATTTTTTCAGTTGCGATATATGCAGCCGAATCCTTGACCTTAAAAGCCACAGACATTGCCAAGTTGGATACGTTTGAGATGTGAGTCTGGAGAAGACTACTGAGGATTCCCTGGACAGCCCATAGAACCAACGTATCCATACTTGAAGAACTTAACATCCAAGTCAGATTGTCAACCAGAATCAAACAACTTTCAAGATTCTCAAGTATTTTGGACATGTCAGCAGGAGGAAAGATGACAATCTCGAAAAACTCATGGTCCAAGCGGAAGAAGAGGGAACACGACCTAGAGGACGCTCTTCAAAACGATGGCTGGACCAGGTGAAGCAGCTTACAGGAAAATCTTTCCAAGACAGCATTAGAAGCACGTCAGATAGAGAGGAATGGAGAGAAACTGCTAAAAACACAACATGAGACAAACATAAGATCACGACGGTTCAAATATGAAGCGAACGACTAGAGAAGAAGTCATTTCAAAAAAGTTGGCTCTTAGGAAAAAAGTATTGAGACATTTTTTAGAGATAATTATCTGATCTACAATGTTTGTCGAAACTAATTTTATGATAAAACTTACCGTTTTGCTGAAAATAGTGAAATCCCCATTTGTGTGGCCTTTGACCCCGAATTAATTTTTTTCCAAGTAGTGGATCGATGAGGACTTTTTAGATTTAATTTATAACGGTGTTTCAAACAATCCTACCAGTTTTCAGCTGGGTGCGAATTTTTGTAACTTTACTCCTTTTTTTTGGTTTAATTTGACCGGACTAACTAATGAATTATTACTGTATTGGATCCATAAATTTATATTAGAATATTTTTTTCATCTACTGGTATATTCAAATATAAAGTGTTTAATGTAAATGTTAATTCCTTCTCGGCAACTGCCTGAAAAGTACACACTTCGCAGAAGCACTTTCTTTGAGGAAGTAGCTCTTTTCCGGGCTAATTCGGAGGGTACGTATTTCCATGAATAGGCAGGGAGAAATTACCCCGTACTTTTCATTTTAGTTAATAATCCAATGAGAGTATCAAAATATAGTTACGTATGGTAGCCCAGCGGTAAAGTTCATCGTTTGTATTACGAAGGATCGTGGATTCGACTCCCACCTTGCCTTTGGGCGTTGTTTATGTCCCATGAAATTTGGTGGTTTCAAAATTTGTATATATGTTGGGTAATGACAAAGAATCAAGACCAAGTTAGTTAGCGAAGTACTTAGGTACGCTGGCTAGTATTTGGGCGGTCCCGGGTTCGAACCTCACTGGTTTGCCATGAGCTTTTTTTCAGAGGTAAGACGTAGGTCCCTTGTGATAAAAAAAGACATAATAGTTGACATTTTGCTGTTCGCAAGTTTTTTATTGCTATTATTTCGTTAAATAATGGAAATCAGCAGTAGAAGCGATTTTGACAAAAAATATAAAGAGTTGCAAAACTATTGAAGAGGACGTAATTTTGGCGCATGTGCATGTCGTCAATATTTTTTGAATGTATTATATAAATTAGAAAACTACACATTAAATGCTATCATTTTATTTCATTATTGTAAAAATCGTTTTAGGTTTAAGATTTATAGATAGCACCACATGTCTATGGACAAAAAAATCTAAAAAACGCAATAATTTTTTTATTCTTCGTGAGGAAAAATTTTTGAAAACACTTTTCTCATGGAATATATGTGTTTTATCGATATCCGTTGGGATTTTCAAAATCGGACCAGCTACTAACTTTTTATTGTGATACTAAAAAAGAGGTAATAAAAAATTTAAAAAACGCTATATTTTTTTAATTCTTTGTGGGAAAAAATTTTTGAAAACACTTTTCCTATGAAATCATATGTGTTTTATCGATATCCGTTGGAATTTTTAAAATCGGACCAGCTACTAACTTTTTGTCGTGAGACTAAAAAAGAGGTAATAAAAAAATCTAAAAAATGCTATAATTTTTTTATTCTTCGTGGGAAAGAATTTTTGAAAACATTTTTCTCATGAAATCATATGTGTTTCATCGATATCCGTTGGAATTTTTAAAATCGGACCAGCTACTAACTTTCTGTCGTGAGACTAAAGAAGAGGTAATAAAAAATCTGAAAAACGCTATAATTTTTTTATTCTTCGTGGGGAAAAATTTTTGAAAACACTTTTCTTATGAAACCATATGTGTTTTATCGATATCCACTGGAATTTCTAAAGTCGGACCAGCTACTAACTCTTTGTCGTGAGACTAAAAAAGAGGTAATACAAAATCTAAAAAACGCTATAATTTTTTTATTCTTCGTGGGGAAAAATGTTTGAAAACACTTTTCTTATCATATGTTTTTTATCAATATCCGTTGGAATTTTTAAAATCGGACCAGGTGCACACTTTTTGTCGTGAGACTATAACCCCTTTAGCTTCGTCTCGGGGTAAAAATTGTTAAATTCTCTACTCAGTGGAGCATGTACACTATTTTAGTGAAAAATTATATAAACACAGACATGTTTCCGAAGGTTCTCTTATTCCCCAAAAATGAGGACGGTGGTTATAAAGCGAAGAAATCAAAACAACAGTGAGCAGATCAACAAAATGATTACGCAAGCAGACAATGAAATCTGCATAATGCTAAAGGTAATTTTAAAAAGTGAACTTGATTTGTAGTGCTTTCAAATATCTACAATACCCTTATATTCACATTATAATTTGAACTAGTTATTCAAATATATCATGTAATTCCAATAATTGATTCCCTTTAGTATTAGCTATCATGCGAATTTCAATATAAATATTACTATACACAAGGATCTTCGTTATTTTGTTTTCAAATAAATATTCTTGAGAAATGTGCTTTATTGTTCTAATGTTCTACATGGTTGCCGAAACAATATTGTACGCAATATGACAGGAAACTGTTTTTTTTGGACTAGCAGACTAGTTGACTCTCCAAAAAAAACAGTATTTTCCAGACTTACACGTATTACCTTCCTGGAATTAAAATGATAGGAGATTAATAACTTTATTGCATACTAGCTGCCTGGCCAGGCTCTGCTGCGTCTCAAAAATAGAATTGAAACCTCGTTCCTCAATTATAATATCTCCAAATGATTTCATTTGAAACCCACTGTTGTACATTTGAATATTCTTAAAGAAATGATTTGATGGACGTTCTTGTCCAGAAAGTAATGAATAGATTGGGTCTGGTATTGATATCAGTTGTGGTAATTTAACCTTTCCACTCACTCAACATAATCCTGGACGTTTGAGTCGAAACCTCGATTGCAAAGCATTGCAATATTGACAAATAGTGCTTATTGTTCCGAAGTCGTCCGATTTATTGGAGGCATAATCCACTGTTGCATTAAATCTGATCGCCAAAGGATCATAGATAATTGTCACGTTTGTCAATTCTATCAATATTTGACAAATCAATATTTGACAAATATTTATTTTGACAAATAAAGAAGCATTTCATTGGTTTTAAGAAACGTCAAAAAATAATCACTTATAATCTCCCTAGAGCATGAATTATTTCCGGAAATTTTCTCGAAGTGCGAATTTTTGAAAATTTTCTTGAAAAATTCGTAACTGGGGAAAATTTCCGGAATATTAATTCATGCTCGCGGGAGTTTCGGTGAGAAAATTTTCTAACAAAACTTTTTTAAAATAGAAATATATAAAAAGCAATGAAAAAAGTTTTATTACCAATTTTTTTAGGTTCCCTGTGCTCTAGTAAAATGTGGTTCAAATAATTGAATAAAATATATAATATTCATATAACACAATTTTATAGAACTAGAGGAAAGGGATTAAAATTAAATTAGGTAGGTATACCTACTTTTATCGCGGATTTGATATAAAATATTTTAATTATATGCTCTAGTGAAATGTGGTTTAAATAATTAAATGGAGAATCAAATATTCTATTAAAATCAGATAATTTTATAGTACTAGAGAAAAGGGAAAAAAAGTTAAGGTCTACTTCTATCGGACGCTAATGAATTACATCGGCGGCACCTTCATTTATTAATCTCGGATTTGTTGTCAAATATTGTAATTTCCCTATGCTCTATTAAAATGTAATTAAATTAAATAATTAAATAAAGGGGCAAATATTATACCAAAATCACATAATTTTATAGTACTAGAGGAAAGGGACAAAAAATTAAGGTCTACTTCTATCGGACGCTAATGAATTACATCGGCGACACCTTCATTTATTAACCTCGAATTTGATGTCAAATATTGTAATTTCCCTATGCTCTAGTGAAGCAAGGTTTAAATAATAATCTAAAATAAATATTAGTCTTTATACTTTTCCTAATTTTATACTACTAAAAACAAGGGAAAGTATTAAAAGAATTAAAAATAATAACGCATAAAAAATAAATGATAATTTTACGAGTTATAAAATTAATCAAAGTTTACTATATGTAGTGACAGTGACAAGTTCCTTATGTATATGGTTTCTTATAATTAATTGCATTGTTAACACTTGGATGTCGTAAAATACAGATAATTAATTAAATATTTATTAATAAAATGAATGGTGACACGTGCAATCTTTGTTCCTTTTGTACAGAATGTGAGCATATTAAAGTTGATCATAAATGTAAAGTATTTAACTGATTTGGTGAAAAATGCTGGCCTAAAACCTGAACAAGAAGATCTATTTAAGAACATGAGCAATATTCTTTGTGGAACTATTCCATATTTCACCCATAAATCCTGTGTAGAAAAGAACAAAATGGTTGCGAAGTATTACAATTATTTCATGAAGCATAGATTTTACACAGATTTTGCACAGTTATATCGTTACGATATATCGTTATGTGTGTAGCGGGCATTAGAAATTACTGTCACGTTCAAAATGCCGACGCTTTCGAATGTCATACTTCTCCTTGCCTGCTGCTCTACCCCCACTCTTCAACTACTCTTACGCGCTCGGCCGTTTTTCGTCATGTTCAGCTTTATTTTTAACATATTTTTCAGCGTTTTTATGAAAAACCAAGATTAACGTTTTGAACTATGAGAATTCTATATTTCACCCATAAATCCTGTGTAGAAAAGAACAAAATGGTTGCGAAGTATTACAATTATTTCATGAAGCATAGATTTTAATGGAAAAAAAACAACGGATCCTTACCTTACTCGCCATTAAATGACGCGAAAAGACGTGGAAAAGGAATTTCTAATACATTTGAAATTTGTAACAGATAATAAAATGTTCCTATAATTAAGTTATAAATAAATATCTATCAAAAATATTTTACGCCACTGTGTTTATGACAGCTGTCAAGCCAGAGGGAAATTTCACCGTATTAATTTCCCTCTACGCAGGGAAATTTCCGAAGAAATTAGGTTATTGTCATAGCAACATGTCAAAATGCAGGCATCTGATTAACTAAAATTAACTGGTATAAAATTTTCGTAAGTAATTGCACAAGTGCATCAAAATTACCGATAATTTTGCATGACAGCGTGTTGTCAACCTTCAGTGTCGGTCTCTTTCTCTAAAAATGAAAATGACCGAATGCAGTTTATCAAAGACAACACGCTGGAATGCGAAATTATCCGGTTATTTTGATGCACGAGTATAATTTGGAGAAATATTTCCCGAATAAACTTTCAACTTGTCAAACTGACGTTAGTAATTCATAAATTCTTAGCTTGTCATCAATAACCGTAATATGAACTGTAATAAAATTTGTGGGATGAAGTAGTGCTCGTATGAACTTTCAATGTATGGATACTCGCTATCTTGTGCCAACGGCCAATTTCCAGGTATCAGGTGCTATAGATGGGAAAAACTCGACCTACTTACCTCATTTTCTCACACTTGATTTTTATATATGATACTCAGGGAACCATTTCAATACCTTATGCAAGATGCCAGACCCATCGTATGGGCCAAACATCCCGCCAGACACACATTAAGTGTGAGTATGACAATATGAGCGAAATGTCATGATTCGCCCATTCAAAAATGAAAATAATAATATCGAAAGTGCGTATACTCAAACATAGAGCTTGCTTGACTAGACAGTAAATATAGAAGGGAGTTCGAGGCGCATAGATAATCACTATCGCGCTTAAAATGGGCGAGTCATGACATTTCGCTCATACTGTCATACTCACACTAAGTAGGACCACGCACGAGCCGCCAACCGCGGCGGTTGGCGGTCGGGCGGTTGTTAATTTGTACAGGAATATATGGTAGACAACGTACGTGCAGCCGCGTAACCGCGCGGTTGGGCGGTAGTCGACATCGGGCGCGGCGAACGCGGCAACGGCGCGGTCTTGCGGTTGTCGATTTGTACATACTTGAATGGCAGACCACGCACGAGACCGCATTATCGCGCGGTTTCCCTTCATCATTAATTTAACATTTGTAGTAAATTTGATATTTTTAGTCACTCCGGTAATTTCCTTTTCAATTTTGTTCAGTAATTCACCGAAAAACGACGTTGACATACTGGTATAATTGAAAAATTTGTCTTCGAAGCTTCTCAATTCTCTATAGAAAATTACGAATGCTCCTTTACTACTTCTTTGTTGAGCAGAGGGTGAATCCAATATTTTGCATTGCAACGGCGTTTGTTTCGTTTTTTAGATAGAATTTAAATTTGCCAAATGGCTAGAGCTACTACCGCGGACACTTTCATGACGACTAGCGATCAACAAACCGCGACGGCCACCGCAAGACCAATCCGCGCTCGACCGCGCTACCGCTCGACCGCCAACCGCGGCGGTTGGCGGCTCGTGCGTTGTCACCCTAAATGTGTGTCTGGCGGGATGTTTGGCCCATACGATCGCTCTGGCAGCTTGCATAAGGCATTGAAATAGTTCCCTGAGTATCTAGGCCAAGCTACAGAGATTTTTTCATGTAAAAAGTGTTAGAAGAAAACCAGCTCCGCCATTGTGTGTAAAATAATTCCACATGATATAGTGATATGTTTTTCACTCGACTTTATTATTTATGTCTTTGTTATTAACAATTTTATGCAAAAAATCGCTTTATATAAAATTTTGCTTATAAAATTGAAACTATCAGAGTAATCGTGAGGGTGTCAATAGACTTATTGTGGAAAATGAAAAGACGAAAAAAAGAGAGGTCGGACGACTCAATCAGACCCTCAGTCTAAGGGAAAATTGGAAAAAACCGGCCAAAATGCAGTTTTTTCAAAAGTTCATAACTCGGTTATTTTTTGAGTTGTAGCGTAGATCCTCCGGCCAATATTAGCTATTGATATAATCTTCATTTGTGCGAAGATCAGAAACTGTCCGATGCATAGTTTTTGATATGTGGCCATTTGATTATGTTACTATGCAATTTTCCAGCAGACCTAAATGCGACAGGTATGGTCCGATTTCAATTTACTAAAAAGATTTTGAAAGTAGAATTCTCATAGTTCAAAACGTTAATTTTGGTTTTTCATAAAAACGCTGAGAAATATGTTAAAAATAAAGCTGAACATGACAAAAAACGGCCGAGCGCGTGTGAGTAGTTGAAGAGTGGGGGTTTACAATTATTATCTGACAACGTTTATGCCCGCTACACACATAACGATATATCGTTGCGATTTCAAACTGCACAGTTAAATCGAATAGCCCTGGTGCCTCTACACGGCACAGATATCTGCGTCGATATTGTCAGTTGTACACAGAAGCTCGCGCGAGAAACATGTCATCGGCAATAACGGAAGATGATGAAGATGCACTTGCATTTTTGGGTTTGATGATATACTTAAAGAAAAAAAAATCACGTAATGTGTGGTGTAAGGACTGGCTTCTAAAACGGAAGTCATACTCTCATATAAATTTATTAAATGAGTTGAAATTGGCATCAAAAGATTGGCATAACTATTTAAGAATGAACGAGGAGACGTACTTAACCCTCTTGGCTTTAGTCACCCCGCTGATTCAGAAAAGGAACACTGTAATGAGAGAAGCAATAAGTCGATACGATAATAATACGATAACATTGAATGAAATCCCCTAATTGATCGCGGTGTCCGCTTCGATTATGTTCCGACATGTTTAAACGGACTTGTGCTCTCACAGCAAACTGTTTCATAAATTGAGCGATCGGTCGAATAGATCGCGGCGTCGTATCTACACGAAACGATAAAACTGTGCAAACGCAAGTATCAACGATTTATCGAATAGAAAATGCAACTGCCACCGATGAACTGTGCAGATGAAATTATCTGCAAAGATTTGTCATACACATTCGATAAAACTGTGCAAATTGACTGCACAGTTATATCGTTACGATATATCGTTATGTGTGTAGCGGGCATTAGAAATTACTGTCACGTTCAAAATGCCGACGCTTTCGAATGTCATACTTCTCCTTGCCTGCTGCTCTACCCCCACTCTTCAACTACTCTTACGCGCTCGGCCGTTTTTCGTCATGTTCAGCTTTATTTTTAACATATTTTTCAGCGTTTTTATGAAAAACCAAGATTAACGTTTTGAACTATGAGAATTCTACTTTCAAAATCTTTTTAGTAAATTTAAATCGGACCATACCTGTCGCATTCAGGTCTGCTGGAAAATTGCATAGTAACATAATCAAATGGCCACAGATCAAAAACTATGCATCGGACAGTTCCTGATCTTCGCACAAATGAAGTTCATATTATTAGCTAATACTGGCTGGAGGATCTACGCTACAACTCAAAAAATAACCGAGTTATGAACTTTTGAAAAAACTGCATTTTGGCCGGTTTTTTCCAATTTTCCCTTAGACTGAGGGTCTGATTGAGTCGTCCGACCTCTCATTTTTTTCGTCTTTTCATTTTCTACAATAATTCTATTGACACCATCACGATTACTCTGATAGTTTCAATTTTATAAGCAAAAAACTAAAAAAAAACGCGATTTTTTGCATAAAATTGTTAATAACAAAGATATAAATAATAAAGTCGAGTGAAAAACATATCACTATATCATGTGGAACTATTTGACAAACAATGGCAGAGCTGGTTTTCTTTTAACACTTTTTGCACAAAATCTCTGTAGCTTGGCCTAATCATATATAAAAATCAAGTGTGAGAAAATAAGAGAAGTAGGTCGAGTTTTTTCCCATCTATAGCACCTGATACCTGGAAATTGGCCGTCGGTACAAGATAGCGAGTATCCATACATTGAAAGTACATACGAGCACTACTTCATCTCACAAATTTTATTACTGAGAAAATAAGGTACGTCTGGCGGCTCTGGGATCTTGGACTATATGTTACTATGCAATTATCGGTCTACAATGCAATTATCGCAGAGCTCTTTCGCTTTCCACAATGCAATGATCGCTGTAATTTAGCGATAATTGCATTCCACTTACAAGAGATTTTTGATAGGAGGGAAATATTGTGTAATGTTGACATGATTGGGTGAAATTGTTTCATATGACACAAAATGAAAAAAGTTGATTGGTTATTAAAATTGTCAAATAATTTTCATTGAAATATATATCAAATTGCGTCTTAGATAACGCTCGACTGTAACGTAACGTTAACATTATGTAGTAACCAGCCAAATAGGTACTGCAAAACCAACATTACTGAATGGATGGTGTTTTTCGATCAATTTTTTTGCTGATTTTCATGAAATGTGAGTTTGAAAATCGATAATCTGCATTATGCAGTGGCTTAGATTATCAGGTTATGTATTAAACAGAGTAGAGGAGACAATTGTTGATTAATTTCTACATTGAAGTTATATAAATACCGATATGAAATAACTCAAAAAATGTCTAAATATACCTAAGTAAACAAAAACTAGTATGAAAAACGCAATTAAAAGTAACAAAATTTGTCCAAAATATTTATTTCATCAAACTGAATCGTAAAAATTAATTTTTTTCACATTAATCTTAATGTACATCAAAATCTTCTAATTTGTTATCAGAATCCTCAACTTTATTGGGTGGACCATGAGGAAAATGTATTTTCAGGAGTGTATTGGGCGTAATCTGAAAAAATTAAAAATCGATAATGTTTATTATTTTTTCGTAATCCCATACTGTTACTTTGATTTAACGGTATTCAGATGACAATTGAAAAGTCAGTGTTAACGGCCGCCGGCCCTTATAATTTTATAACGGCCGGCGGCCGTTAAGAAATCACTTGTTCAAATATTTATTTCAAAACATCATTCTGCTTATAATAACAACATTGAAATCTTGGTCCACATCGAGTTGGGAGAATAAACCTCTGATTTTCATTTCGCATAGGCTAATAATACATCTTCATTAACCACCTTTACATTCTTGCTTTTACGCCACATTTCAAAATTTTCATATTCTTTTTGATATCGCTCTTGAGTTATTTTCGGCAACACTCGCTGCACTGCACATGATTCTCCCAATATTTCTATATTTCTAAAGGAATTTTATTTTGTTCCTCAATTTCATCAATTTCATCCATGGTCGTCGTTAAAGCGAACTTGAGAACACAAAAAACTGACGTTGTTTATAAAACTGTCAAACTGTTCCATGACAACAGAGTGCACGACGTTGGGATTTTTCTTTGGAATTGCGAGGTACGGGGTTTTTTCTTTCTTCGAAATCAAAATATAATCTTTCAACGGGATTACGAAAAATTTTTAACGACACACGGCCGATACGCAAATAACGGATTCGGTTAGTTATAATCCTCGGCTGCGCCTCGGATTACAATATCCAACCTCATCCGTTATTTGCTACATATCGGCCTTGTTACGTTAATAACTATATCAATACTGTTACGAAATTATCCTTATTTTCAGTTAAAAAGTACAGTCGTCATAATGTGAATAAAAAAGCTGTTTTTAATCATCGGGGGAATAATATGGATATTGAAGTAAAATCTATTTTCTAAGCTTCATCAATCTACATTACATGAAACATAATTTTATCGTTAATTATATACAGCCTGTCCCCGATGGAAAACTCTCAAATGCTTCGTTTATTATAAAGTATTGAAAAAATTCGAAAATCAGTTCGAATTCAGTTTTATTTTGAAATCGATTGATATTAATGCTTGTTCTGTAGTTGCCAACCCAGTGTAGATCAACTTTGAAATTTTAAATGGTACTATTAGGGACGCTAAAAAAGTATCGATACTTTGTGGTATCGAGTACTTTTCCTTTCGATACCGATACTTTTGTACTCGATACTTTTTATCCGATACTTTTCTTGTATGGGTACTTTTTGACCGGTATCGTATCGAATAAATCTTCGAAATTACTCACATAAAACTTTGGTTTACGTTTCATGTTTATGGCAACGCCATCTAGTGAGCGAATCTTACTTGCGTACTTGCTATTGCTTGTCTACTTATTATATAAGTTGACAACCATGCTGATAAGCAAAAATAATGTTATCTTCTTCTTTGAATGTATATTCGAATCATTCAAAGAATACTGAATAATAGAATAATATCACAATACTCGATGCACGGTTGTCGAATTTGGTATAAGTAGACAACCCAAGTAAGAATCGCCCTCCTGCTCCTGCTCTCTAGGTCTCTAGTACTCTTATGTGTAGTTACCTGTTTACAGTGTTCACTTGTTCTGCTATTAATTATTATTATTATTTGTTTTATTCAAGTGTAGTCTAAAACTACTCATTAGTAACTATTATTTTGTGCTGTGTGTCAATTTAATCTGCTAAAAAACACCCCTGAAAGACATTCACTTGAATTTGAGCGCGCATGCGCATTGTACCTTAATAAAAATACTCCATACCTTGAAGTATCGATACTTTTGTTTCGATACTTTCATGAGTACGATACTTTTTTTTCGATGCTACTCATGAGTACAGTATCGATACTTTTCATTCGATACCGTGTCCCTAGGTACTATACGGCATGTGATACCTACATCGTATGAAAGCTTTGTTATCACTGACCTTGAATAATAAAATAAAAACATTTTGATAAAAAAATTATAATCAGAACCGCATTCCTTGGTTTGGTTTGTTATTGTTTCTATCATGCGAAGTAGAAACTTTTTTATAGTTTAATGATATTGTTTTGGGGTACGGAATTCTTTTTAATAGTTAACAGATGCTGGTAATTATGATAAAACTAAATTAAATTCAATATGAATTTCCAAGAATTCAAGGTTTTTTTCTGAAAACGATTCGACAGGTTAGATAATAGGTAACTGTACTTAAAAAACTTCATTTTCTTTTCTTTAAGTTATTATCAAGTCCTAGTGTCAAGGTTATCATTCTCTTACATCCCCAATAATGAAGGAATTCACCAAAAGTTAATTTCTGCGTTTCTATGAATTATAGTCACAGAACGATAGGAAATATTTTTTTCTATGACCTCGAAAATAATGATCAAGATAGGACGTTGATCTCTTAAGAACTTGCATGGATCATTAAGAAATTTTTTATGGAACGGACATGTTTTTCTATTCTATTCTATTTTATTGACAGGACAGCTATGTTTCATTTATCTTCTTGCGACTGTGGTCGTCTTTGGCATGATTTGCAGAACTACGAACGAAAAACAAATGTATGATTTTTAACTATTATGTTTTATCAATTTCTTGAAACCACAATCTGAACAAGTTTATAATTATAAACCCAGTATTCAATTCAAGAAACAGACCAATAAAAGTGAATATACATTTTCTTCATTTAGCTTTTAAAGTGAACAATATTTTGAAACCAAAAATGATCAATTATGTAAAATATAAACTATT